>OX352764.1:98684878-99084878 GCA_947095585.1 Nephrocerus scutellatus
AAATTAATTCGATGATATGAAAGAATTATTTTCCTCGCCATACAAACATGAGGCAGTGAAAATAACTGCAATCATACTCTTCCTCAGTTTGTTTACCTCAATAGCCATTGCAAGCTTCCTGCCGCTAGACAGACACAAAACCGCCCTTCTCAAGACAGTCATTGAGTGGAACGTGAGGGAAATTATTAAACAGATCGATGGATACAGATGGTGGCTTCTTGTCAAGCATTTTCATTCCTCTACAAAAGGACGAACTTGTTGCATGGTGAACTCAATTTCATCTTTGTGGCAATATTTGTGTGAGGAGATTTTGCTTTTGTCTTTTCAAATGATTCCTTCGGAGTTGACATAAACCCACGATGCCATAGCCCATAGGATGACAAAAAGTTTTGAAGATACGTGAGAGAAATTTTTACGAGAAGTGTCGACTGTTTGACATATTGGGATGCAATAAATTAATTATGTATGGTCGAGTATAATATACATTGAACACTCTAAGGTTGTGTCCTTCCTTTTCCTATAAAAAGATTTTTTGCGCTCCTTCTAACTGCGATGGAGCCTAAAGTATTTTCAAAACCTCACTTCAATGTTGGAAACGTCAAAAGAAGCAGTTTTATTATTTTGAACAGAGAGGGCGTGTCACTATAAATAGCAAAGTAACCTAACTACATATTTTACTACTTTCAAACTAGATAATTCTTCTAGATCTGCTACCAAGAGACAGGTAGACAGACGATCGGACGAGAAGTCGTATGGATGGGAGGACGAGAAGCCATATGGCCGGACGGACCGATGGACGTTCATAATATGTATGCTAAATACTCATATGTATGGATGAGCGCAAGAATCTTACGGCGGACAGTACTTAACCAAGAGTTTCTTTAACTAAGCATGCAACAGTGCGTTCGGGAGAAAGTAATTAGTATTACCCGAAGACTGGAGATTTTCTAACCATTAATGTGAAATGGAGCCATTAGATGGAAATTACTTTCAGCTACACTTCCTCTTGTTTAAGTTTATGGTTTGTGTCTTTAATGAACAAATGATTTCTTTCCAAGTGACAGCAATGCTGCACAAAAATAAACAAAACTAATGACGCATTCTATTGGCACTCACATGACAAAAAAATGTACACGCTTAGTAGTTTTTACATGCGAATCTAACAGCTTGGCAGCGGAATAGGCATATGTTTTGTCATGTAAATCCAAATCGAAAATCGGAGGCGGCATAAGCTTGACTAAAGAAAGACAGTATCATATTTTTAATTATTTTATAGTTAGTTCAAAATTTAAGGCCACAAATTAAATTCAAATGCTAAAATAGCCAATAGGGCATATCAGTTCTGTTTGGTGTGATCAGATATTGCAGCGAGTGAATTTTCTGCAGCTAGCGTGTATAGTATAATTTTTCTTAACAGCTATTTAAGAAAATTTTCCCTCTTTTTGATATTTGTTCTGTGGAGGAAGTGGGAGAACTCGCAGTTCCTTTTTAGGTGATGCTTATTTTCTGAACGTCAAATCGTATATACTTCGATAAATCAAGTGTTTGATAAGCGAGCAAGAAATTTATGTGAAAAAAATTTTAAAATTCGATAGCCAATTGAAGAGTTGTTAAGTATGACACTTAAGTTAAAGACACTTACGCACCGGAGAGTGTATAGTAAATGCTGGATGGGTCTATGCAATAGATGTTCCACCAGGTCCATTCGGAAACACCCAAAAAGGCCTCAGAAAGACCCTCAAAAGAATTACAACAGATCCGCAGAAGACCCTCGAAAGACCCCCAAATGGACACCAAAAGACTCACGAAAGCTTCATAAAATACCCCAAAAAGACCTCCAAAAGACCATCAAAAGACCCGCAGAAGACCTCCTTAAGAACCCCAAAAGACCACCAAAAGACCTTCGAAAGAATCATAAAAGACCCCGAAAGATTCTCAAAAGACCCACAAAGGATCCCTCGAAACCCGCAAAAGCCTTCCCAAAGGACCCCTAAAAGACTTTCAAAAGACCCCCAAAATACTCCCAGAAGACTTCCCAAACACCAGCAAAAGACCCTCACTCCAACAGATCTGTACATTTTGGGAGATTCACCCCTCTTTTTACTAACACTAACAACTGATGTCATTTTGTTTGGCATGTGGCGAAAGATGTCATTCGATTTCTGTTCACTGAAAGCACTGACTTTTCCGTTTTTATCCTTTTTTCTTATAAAACATAAATATATTTTATTAGTATATATGTACTTTGAGAAAACAGTTTTGTGTAATTAAAGAAGAAGAAAAAAACCAGAAAATGCCGTTTCATTCAATTATGTATTACACACAGTTGTAACATAAGAATGTAAACAAAAGATTCTCGCTTTTCGTGTTCGAATTGCCGAGAAAAAATCTGAGTTCGATCGCAGATTTCTAAAACGAAAAAAAACGACCTAAGTAGAACTGGGAACAGTTTGGAAACTATAAATGCTTACGTTACGCTATCTGCTGACACCACCAAACCCATAGAACCACAATCGTAATTTGACATTTCTCCTAAATATATGGCGAGTGGCGACTGCCAAGCACAAAATCGGTAATGCAGTGTACTGAACCACAGCTGATAATTATTTTTCTTAAATATTATTGCTACAGCAAGTTTATTGTTTTTCTTTGGAATTTATCTAATTTTATCTGACATTCAAGTTACTGTTTGTAATTTAAATTTGAATTAATATGAATAATGACGAACAATTGATAAAATTAGTACGGGAATGCCCGCTTTTGTACGATAGAAGGCATGAGGAGTACAAAAACAACAACAAAAAAGCTAAGAAATGGTGTGAAATAGCTTCCAAAATAAGTATGCCAGGTAATAGTAATATGGTATTGCTCGGGGTATCCACAAAACAAGCACTGCTTCTATTGAGCACTAAATGGAATAACATTTCTGTTTGTTCTTTTTTTGCCGAAAGATTCAATATTTTTTGATTTCCAGTTGTTTCAGTGAAAAAGAAATGGAGGAATATAAGAGATCGATTTTTAAGAACGCAAAAGGAGCTAAATTTGCAATCGCAAAGTGGCGCTGAAAGGAAACAAAATAATTACAAATACGCTGAGGAGCTTTCTTTTTTAGATGATAGTCTGCCGGCTAATGACACGTAAAGTATTTAATTGGCGATTTTTTTTTTTAAATAACCGATATCTTCTCTTTTAACAGATCATTTGAAAGATTCTCTTGCATCAATTTCATTGACGATGTCCAAAATGCTACCCACACTGTATTTTTAGATGAGGATACCGTAGACACAAAAGAATTTGCCAACTTCTCGTCACTAGAAGCCATTGACAATCATTGCACCAAAAGAAGAAGAAAATTTAATGATAAACCAGCGATTAGTAAAACTAAGAAAAGACGAGGAACCAAAGAGAAATGCTTTTGTAATAATCTTGCAACACAACTGCAAGAGGTGGATTTACCGATAGAAATTTTTCTGAAATTCCAACTGGAGGTTTATCAGTCTCTCAGTAGAGCAATTGAAGAAAAGAAAACAAATTGTTTACTGGAAACATCATAAAACATTTAATTACATTTATAATATCATTTCATTTCATTTAATGAACGTAATTTCAGTGTATAGGTAGTTTTTGAGTAAATCTGTTAGTTCGAATACATTTTTGGGTTTTGTAAATAACTAGTATGTACATCAAAATTCATTTCATTTTATTTATTGATATGCAAATATCAGATAGCACTATGACCCATATGGATCTATTGCGATGTCCCCTGACTAGTGCTATGAAGACAATGCGTGCCCATCACTATAGAACCCCCACCATACCTATGGCTCTCATGCATGAACTTAATGATATGGTGTGGGTTTAGCAATGGCGAAGTTAGCAGAGTGATAAATCGGCCCCGGGATCTGAAGGGATCCCAGCGGAACTGATAAAAATAGGAGGTCCCACATTACACCAACCAATTCATGAAATAATAGTGCAAGTATGTCAGGAAGAAGCTATGCCAGAAGACTGGCGAAGAGGCATCCTGTGCCCCATAAATAAGAATGGAGATATAACAAATCGTGGTACATTTAACGTTGTTGAGTACCGCGTATAAGATTTTCTCCTCTATCCTTCAAGACAATATCAAGCCCATTCAATATCTATAACGGGCTCCGACAAGGGGATGGACTGGCATGCGTCCTCTTCAACCTAACGTTGGAGAAAGTGATCCGTCCATTCAGATACTGGCTTACGCAGACGATATTGACATCGTTGGTAGAAACCCAAGAGCTGAACAGGAAGCTTTTATCCAGATCGAGCAGGCAGCACGAAATCTGGGGCTGCACATAAATGAGAGCCAAACAAAGTACATGGTGGCCACGTCTGCGAGTAGAAGATCCAACCTTGGTCCATCAATTCAAATATTGGAGCGCGAATTTGTAGTGCAATCCTTTAGCAATCTCGGCGTATGTGAGGAAGGACGATTCCGGAAACTCTATAATGATGAGATCTACAAACGTTACCGCGATGTCGACATCGTAAAGAGAACTAAGCTCGGTAGACTCCGGTGGACAGGACACCTAGCTCACATGAACGAAGATGATCCTGCTCGGAAATTCCTTTGCGGTAGGATGCCAAACTAGATGACATCGGCTCGAAATCGTGACCGGCGGAGATTTTTTGCGGGAGGCCAGGACCAGTTGTAGAGCCAAATATGATGACCACTATCTCTCAATAGACTCGAAAAAAACCTTTTCTATAATCAATACCCGAATTCGGTTAATAGCCGACAAGCAACAATATATCGTACCGCAGACACGTGTTTGTAGCAATTTGTTTGTGCCTTTATGTATTGAATTCGGTATATGCTGGAGTGGTATGTGTACTATACGAATTCCAGACAAAAATCCGTCACTTTATTCCCAAAAGTTTGGATCAAAAACAAATCTTGTCGCTCCTTAAAACGAAATGGTTCCATACAAGTTACCAAGATTAAAACAATTCCAAGCGAGAAACTATGACCAGAATTAAAAACAAAAATCAGATTGGGAGCACATTAAAAACAGTTTTATAGTCGATAAGCAACTACTTCAAATGCAAAGCATAATCTTCCCTTCTTTGCGCCATCAACAGCACACCCCAAATCAAATGATTCCACGTAGAAATCCTCTTATGTTTTGAATAAAAAAAACATTCATTTTTATCAGGTTTTTTGTTACAAAAAAAACTATCATTAATCCTTTATTTCTTTGACTTGATCTTCTTAAAGTAGAATTCCAATTCCTTGCCTTCAAGAATGTATCCATCAGAGCGTCCACACTGTCCTGGCCTAGAGGAGATGCAAGCTGTGAATTGAGAAAAGAAATTTCATTAAGTACTGCTCTATAAAGGAAGACATTAAAAGGTGGTTTGGAGATAGAATCAGAGTAACTATGACAAGCAAAATCACGTCTATCAGGTTTGAACCTCTCTTAGAACAAGATCGGTTCAAGATTTTAGTTGATAGATCGCTTTAAATATTTAACATCACTTTCGACGACTGAACGTTATACAAATCAATGGTATATTAGTGTGACGACGACACTTACCCAAGATACGTCCAGAGATGAATTGATCCTCCAAACCTTGGTCGACCTTGGCATGCTTTTGCCGCTCCAAATACTTTTTCATAACTTTTTCGCTGCGCTTCTTGTTGAGCACATCATTTTCATCGTCTTTTTGTGTATGCTTGGGATTACGTTTGCGTCCCAAAGGTAGAACATAGTGGGATTCATACCACTGACGGAATGGAGTGGCATCAATAACAACGATGGCGTTCTTTACCAAAGTCTTGGTACGTACAAGTTCATTGTTGGATGCATTGTAGACAACATCCATGATACGCGTCTTGCGAGCGATACCTTCTGATGCCCATGAGAAATTGCCAGTATCCAAGCGGAGGGCACGGAATTTCGTGTTACCGCCACGAGTTCTCACTGAGTGCACGCGTGGTGCTCCAAGCTGTAATTAGCAAACATAGATTGACATTATTGATCAAATAAATGAATACTGAGTGTCTCAAATAGGGGACATGAAATATATCAGAAGTCCGAACATAATAAGGATTATCATCAACGATTTAGTTTGCAGTTGACACGCGTTATCATCAGGTAAAAAAAATATGGAAATATGGAATTATTCACTTTAAGGTATTCGGCTGACTTACTTTTGTGTTTGCGGCTGGGCGGCCTAACTCGAACTTGCGCTTTTTGCGGAGCGACTTGCGTTTTCCACCAGTGGCCCGACGCTTGTGAGCACTATCACGACTGATACCTGCAGGAAACACATGACATGGAATTAAATTGAATTTTTCCCAAATCGATCCTCCATTGCAATAAAACAGAAGTAAATTTCAGTGGACATCACGCGTCGTTCATTTTATTTGTGTGGTGTGATGTGAGTCGGATTTTTTTCCGTCAAATTTCTCTTAAGATTTCCATAATTTCGGGAAAATATCTACGCCACTTCATCGAATATGAATTTGGTTTAAACTTTAATTCATTTTTAAGCAAATATTTTGTGATTTTTAACACGATGCACTGAGATTTCTCCAGATTTATTACCCGCTAGCGAAAAACTCGTACTCACCCATCTTGGAGTAAAAATAGAGAAGGAAAGGAAAAAAGTCAAGAGTGCTACGAAAAAGTTGAAATGTCAAACTTTTTCCGGGATCAAGTACATTTTTTCAACTTCTCAAAATGCTAGATATGAGCAAAATGTTCTACTCCATTGCATTGTTTATGAACAATTTTCACAACGTAAGGTGTTGTGCAAATAAGTACATGTTTAGACGATTTTTATATATTATTTAAAAACTTACCTTATTGAAAGTAATTAAGCTTTCTATATGAATGCTTTGCTTTTTTTTTGCTTTCTTAAATTTACATTTAAAAGAGACACTTTTGTTGGAATGTCAGATTCCAGTATATCTATCTATCTAGCTAGAATCTGACATTCTAACAAAAGTGTCTCTTTTAAATGTAAATTTAAGAAAGCAAAAAAAAAGCAAAGCATTCATATAGAAAGCTTAATTACTTTCAATAGATAACAAAAGAGTTAACAGTGTTTTTTTCTTTTGTTTGGTAGTTATTGGCGAGCTTTAGTGTTATCAATAAACACATTGGAAACTGAACGGTTTTTACTATCGTTTATCGTTAGCGTTTGTAGCAGTTGCTAGAAGTTCAAAATTCGACTTTTTGAAATTGTGGTTCGAATACAGCCGCCACAGTCGTTGTTGACGACGTTGTCGAGGAAGGCCATTTTTGTATTAATTATAACTTCTTTTATGTAAGTTGATTCGAGTTTTAAGCATGATTTTTAATTAAAATTTAAATTTTGAGTCATATCAATAAATTAGGGTTTTTAAATTGCGATTTCCGTTATTTTATTGAATTTATTTTTTATTTAATTATAATGGTACTGAACTCTTTTGTATTGTAAGTACATAAAAAAGTGTATGGTCTCAGATATACAATGAACTAATATCAACATCAACAGCGGCTGTCAAAAACTGAAACAATTATACATTTTTTCATGGTCGGCAATAAAAAAAATTGATCACAAAAAGGATGAAACATAAACTCTTAAGAGAAGATACACTAAATGTAAGCACACAACACAAATTTGAATAAGCTATTTATGTATTTTTAAAAATAATATATATCTATATATATCTAATGATGGAATTCAGTAATATTTTATAGATAATTGCAAAAATAATGTAAACGGACAATTAGAAATAATACTTCAACTCTAGTACATTTTAAACATACTTTCCAATCCGTTAAATCCTAAATAGGGACAAGTTCGCGCAGCATATTATTGTTGTAATATTTTCGTTATTTTTATTTGTAGCAGCGATTACGGAAATGGTAAAAAATAAAATAATCGAAATTTTGAAATTTGAAAAGAAAATGTAAAATGAAAAACGTCTAAAACAGTTTAAAACTACGTAATCAGTTTTTTTAGTTAACTACGTTGTAACGAAAACGATAATAAGCGGGTTTTTCGTTTGTTAAAACTTCCTAATTGAATTCATAACATTCCTTCAGACCATGCAAATAATATTTTTTACTCTTTGATCTTTAACCTTAATACATCAATTAGTTGTAACAATCATAGTTCGTAATTCATGTGAGTAATAAGGCGGTTTGTGCTTTTTTAAATCACATTGCAAATTGTGCATAAGGCGACAACGTGCTTTCTTTCATTTATCAGTTTCGTTTGGAGGCTCATATTTCCCTACTCTCCAATAAAAATTTGCATCCGGTGGTTTCTGTTTCTATTTCTAAATTACTCATAAACTATACCGAAATACACACGGTTATTAATAAAAATAGTTTTCTAATTTAAAACGTTTAGAAATGAACTCAATTAAATTTAATTTGTAAATTGAAGGACCAGCTAAATAAAATAATTTGACGTTTTAAGGCTACATCGACTACGTATTTAGTACATGACAACAATAAAAATATTGACTACTAAGTCAATGTTGTTAATGTAGTTTATATATTTTTCCTCGTAGTTTATTTGATAAGTATTGCATTATATTTTCTTTTTGATTTTATGCTTAATTGTTTGGGAGAGCCAATAGAACATAAAAACGCGTTAAGTAGCGGCAATCTTAGTCTTTACCTATAGAAAATTAAATTATTCTACGAAGAACAGAAACATTTTTTGAGTTCTCAGTTAGGAATCGGTAATATAGAATAGAATATTCATAATATTAAAATATCAATTACTTATAGTATAGAATAAAGAAATATTCATGACATTCTGTATTTTATATACTAAGTATTAAAAAATAGTTTTGAATGCTACTACACGTATATTAAGGATACGGAGGGATCCAAATTTCACCCCATTGTTCGAACCTGTCCACTTTTCTTTTTTCATGTCTGGAACTTATAAAGTGTATAACTGAATATCTTATAGATTTTGCTTATATTTAAGTAGCGGCAATCTTGCAAATCTTAATCTGTGATTTAAAAATGGTTCTACCTGTAGAAAATTACATTATTTTACGAAGAAAAGAAATTTTTTTTTTGAGTTCTCAGTTAGGAATTGGAAATATATTAAGGATATGGAGGGATCCCCTGGGCTCAACCATTATGCAATTTCGTCCCATTGTGCACAGATGTCAATCACTCTCTCCAGCACTCTTTTTATTTTAGAAAATTTGACAGTTTGGTCAATACCGTAAGGGGGTATTGTTGCAGATATAGTTGAAGCAATAAACGTGACACGGCTAGTTTCTAGGAGTGTTTAGCTTGTAAATTTTTTTTTTAAAGCAAAGGTGTTTGGTAAGAGAAGTAACAGAAGTAACTACATTGTCTCGTGAATATTCTGTCGGACCTGGTGGCTGTAGCTGTTGGTGCGTTAGATTTCTGAGCAGAAGATTCTAGGTTTGAACTAGGTTTCAAGCTTACTGTCAAAAATGGCGAGAATTGTATTGTTTTCTGAAACTTTCTGAAGTTTTTCTTTCAAAAGTGGTGAAAATTTACTAAAAATATTCATTAATTTCTGAATAAAGTTACCTTGAAAAATATATATTTTAATTTGAAATAAATAAAAGTCTATAATTCATACATCTATTGATTTTTTTTTAAATGTTGCATAGCTTGGGTCTATTGTCTAAATTCGTCATCTATCGTAAGCAAATAAACTTCAATACTTAACGATGCTAGTGTGATCATTCGTTAACTACCATATCGACGTCTTTATTTCAGATTTGTGCATTTGCATCAGTTTAGTCATCAGGGTTTCTGTTTAGTAAAAAGTAAACCAATCGCAATAGAAATTGCAAATAAAACGCAGAATTAAGGTATAAATATCATCCTAATTGCATTTGTATCTTGTGCTAGTGTCGATTTTTTAAACTTTAACGCATTTGTGTAAATTTTAATGAAAAATACTATTTTAACATATTTGTCTAAAGCGAAAAACAACATTAATTTCACAATCAAAAGCTTTCCATTGCTTTCGTAATGCATTGGGGTTTCATTGCGAACAACAATCACGATGAGTACAAAATGAAAGGAAATTTGCGTATTTTCGCAGGTGAAATTATTGAAAAAGCAATAAATTATTACCGAGCAAAAGTAACCAGAATTTGTAGAAAAAATAAAAATCGTCAAAAATCGAACGAAATCTTTTGTTGAAACGTGAATGAACATATCCACTGTTTAAACGTGGACGAACGAAAGCAATAGCCATCAACGCAAGTCGCCTGACGAATTGATATTTCACAAAACGCGAACATTTTTTCTTGGAAAAAAATATTGCAAAGGCTTAGCTAGCAGCAATATTGTCGAAATAATTACATTAGTTTTTGTAATTACACGAATAAATAAAAAGTTTGTCCATTTCTCCATTTGAATATTCCAGCAATAAGAAAAATCGTCGCCATCGTTTTCGTTTCGGTTTTCGCGCAGCAGCAGCAGTAGTGGTGGTGTCAAGGTGTCATTTTTATTTGACAGCTGCTCAAACAGACGAAAGGAGAAAAAAGAATCAACAACAAATTCCTAAAGAAAATTCAAGAAACTCCTCGAAAAAGTGAGTCTTCGGTTCAGAAGATAATACAAAAACAACAAAAAAAATATTGTTGTACTTCCTTTGTTATTTCTCAGCAGTAGAAGTTCTTTTTATTTATTTATTTAATTGTGATTAGTTGCGTTTATTACGTGTTGTGTCGCATCAATTGAAACCTTTGCTATGGAGCATTCTGCTAGTTCAAGTGTTGGAAGCGGAGGAGGTGGAATATCGATGTCTCTGTCAACAGATACTAAGGAAACTTATCGGTAAGATGTAATTAGTTATTTACATTTTGTAAACATTTTAAGTTGTAAAATATTCCTTTTTATTCTTGTGACCAGTCAAGTGATTGTCATTGGTAAGTAAAGGCAAATTAATGTTATTTTTTTTTCCTAAAAACTCTGCCCCAGAGCAAGCTCGAGCGCATTTTTTTTCAAAAGGGAAATCGAACACGAAAAGCGAAACTCTGTTGTTTACATTTTTTGATGCATTTGTTGTTGTTGTGTTAGTATAAAGAGGGGTAAATCTCCCAAAATATACAGATCTGTTTTCGCTCTACGGTAAACAAAAAAAAACGCAGTTTTACGAAAAAAAAAAAACGATATAACTAATGCCTCTTTCGATTTGCTCAAACCAAACCCTGGTAAGCTGTCAAAGTGATAGGGTTTTCTTGTCGTGGTGAATGCTTTGCAAATAGAAAACGCCACACCGAATCTTTTAATTCAATATTAAACTATTTAGTGTATACACTATAAAATTAATTTTTGCTAAACAATGTTCTTAAATCATCGTCGTCACTGAAGTGTCAAAAAAAACTGAGAAATTAGTCTGCTTGCTTTGCTCTCTCTTCACCATCTTGATAATAGCTCTTTCGATTTGCAGGGTGTGTTAAGATTTCTTTCTAGTGGTTTTGGTTGGACGTTCTATTTGCAAACTGTACCCGGGGTACGGATTATTTTGCGTTTATTTGCAATGTTTTGTAACTGACACTGTAACTTTGCTACCCGTCGGCAATCGATTGGAAAGGTTTCGTTTACTCAGCAAGATGGCGAAGAGAAAGCAAGCAGACTAATTTCTCAGTTTGTTTTTGACATTTTGGTTGGTTTTAGTTTGGCGTTCTATTTGCAAAGCATTCATCACGATAAGTTTTTTACTTTACCCGTCGATTTGGTTTCGGGAATGAATTGAGTAAATCGAAAGAGGCATCAGTAAATAAAACTGCAAAAAAAACTAAATCAAACCTGTACCCTGGGTTTAGTTTGCAAAAAGAACGTCAAACCAAAACCACGAGAGAGAAATCTTAACTCTTTCCTGCAAATCGAAAGAGCCATAACAGCGGCAGCGCAGCTGAGATGAAAGAATTGAAGATTGATGTTGATTTTGGCTTGGCAACAAAAGTCAATATGTGATACACAAACATACATATATGTTAAAAAAACGTATGCTTGTGTTTTACAGATTGATCTCTTTGGTCAATTCGAATTCGGCATGAGAGACAACGAAAAATGAGTCTGAAGTCTACAAATAGCTTTGTGTTGATTGTTTATGGTTTTTCAGGCTTTCTTTTGTTGTTTGTGGTTTTTGTGGCATCTAAGGCATCTTATCAGCTACATCTACGGCAGACATATAGAAACTGTCCTTATCGTGATTTTTATATACTACTGAGACTACAGTGGTGTTTTTGTTTACCAGTCATTTGGTTGATTTCTTCTACCTTCCTGGAACAACACGTTTGTGGAATGCTCTGCCTAGCTCTGTTTTTCCACATCGCTATGATCCACAGGCATTCAAATCGCAACAAGGAAGGCAGAGGTGCATGTGTCCGGTAGCAAAGTGGGCGGGATCAGCTAGTCTTAATATATAAAAATGAAACTCTGTCTCTATGTCTCTTCGCAATTAACTCGAAGAACGTTCATCCGAAATACCAGAAACTTTAGGAAATGCGATAGATGTTTGTAGTGTTAGTGTTGGCACGGTATTAAGGGGGTTGACGTGGTAAGTGGCTAGGAATTGTTTGTATGAAGTTGACAAAATATCCAAATAAGCCAAATTATCTGTTTTCGAAGTGAGATGTACCCTTCCCCAACTTAATCCTGGTCTCCTTCTCACCAGAGACTGCAAACTTGTAGCTCTTTCGATTTGCAGGGTAGAGTTAGAATTTCTCTCTCGTGGTTTGGTTTGGCGTTTTATTTGTAAACTGTACCCAGGGTACGGTTTGATTTTGCGTTTTATTTGCAAGTTTTTGTAACCGACACTGTAACTTTGCTACCCGTCGGCAATCGACGGGTAAGGCTGTTTCGTTTACTCAGCAAGATGGCGAAGATAGATCAAGTAGACTAATTTCTCAGTTTGTTGTTGCCTTGTTGGCGAAGAGAAAGCAAGCAGACTAATTTCTCTGTTTGTTGCTCTTGTCAAATTTGGTTTTTCGGTTTGAAGTTTTATTTGGAAAGCATTCACAACAAAACCACGAAAACCCTGCCATTTTCGTATTTTACATTTTACTCCTCTCGGACGCAGCGTTAGAGTTCAAATTGTTTTTTTGTCGTGAAGTCCCTCCGCTTACAGCTTAATAATTTAAAGCAAATCGCAAAAACATGTTTTTGCCTTTAATTTCATTGAGCAACAACAAGTCGTCTTATTTTTAACTCTTAGCAGTTTTCTTGCTTTTTAGTATGTAGTTGTTGTTCTTGATGTCGTGTCGTTATTATTGTGTTATTCATAGGAAGCTACTTTTTTACTGATTTGCTCGACGCTTTGGATTTTGTTCTATTTGTTTCATTGTTTTCTTGCGTATGTAAGACGCACGTAGTGCATCGTACGTGCAAAACAATTGCAAATGTTTATTGTTAAAGTCACACACTCGGCACGCATACATTTACTTTGCAGCTATGCGTATTTCGAGCGATAACACGATGCCTTTTAAATTATTTACAAAGCGTTCTAGAGTCAGCTACCTCTTATGTACTAACTGTCTGTATTAATAATTTGATAAATGAGTAATAATGTAATTTTATGATCGTCTAATATACATCTAGTAGGTATATTGAAACACTTTTATGTAAACATAGATATTTTTATCATGGTGAAGTTCACCAACGAGCAACGTTTGGAAATTGTTAAAAATTACTAACGAAATTCTTACTTACTTCAATTTTCGGTCGTAATATTCGTCCCATGTGCTTCAGTGGATAAATTCGAGTCAACATATTCACTACTGAATGTTCCTGTGCCAGTGAGACAACGCACTGTTCGAAGTACCGCAAATATCGCTGTTGTAAGTGCTTCAGTTCAAAATGAGCGAAAACAATCGATTCCAAGCCTGTTTACAGGAATTGGGAATCTCTCAGTCCACATTTTGCGTAAAGATCTGACGCCCTTACAAGATCAAATGAACTCAACAATTGAAGCATCTTGATCATTTGAAGTGCCGAAACTTCACCGATTGTGCTCTGCGAAAGTTTAAAGAAAGTGCTGAATTTCATCGAAAAATCACCTTCAGCGATAAAGTTCAGTTTTGACTTAATGGCTTTGTCAGAAAGCAAAATATGCATTATTGGACAGAGAAGTGTATTTGGATTTCCGGAAACACCGCCAACAGAGGGCATAATTCCACGGTCCTCTTCGGACACGGATTGTCCTATGTCAATCAACGTCCATCTCTAGAGATGTAATAGTATTGACTCAATGGTTAGAGCAGAATCCATCTTACATCCCTGCCGATCACGACAACTTTACAACAACCGGTTGAGACATGCAACTCCACATGGAGCACATACTCGCACCGGTTACATCAGCACGGTCACTGACATACCAAACAAATTGTTAACATCTTGGGCGGCTAATGTACCAACGCTAGTGCTCTACCCGCATTTGGATAGTAAACCACCAGCCACTACGTAGGTCAAGCCCAGAACGACTCAACCAATAGTTAAACTCCAATAAGGTCAACTTCATCCGTGGGCATAAACCAACTCCCGTAGCTCGTTCAGTATGAGTGTCTGGCCGAAGCTAGCCCTGGCAGCAAATCATCCGGAACCTCGAACCCAATCATTTGTCACTGGGATAGAAAGCTATCTTAGGCCGCATAGGATAGAAACTATCCCAGGCAACATCACGGTTCTGCATTTTACAACTAGACTGGTAAATACGTAGACTGACCCCATTTGGAGTGTACGAATTATACGAATTGTAAATGATTATTGACATTCTTTGACCAGGAGAAATCCTGGGTCGATCCTGGGACGAAGACCCAAACGTCGTGGGTATCGTATGTCTATATTCTTCCAATTGCCTGTTGCACATCCAGCTACCTCCCTTCTTTAGAACATCTACTAACAGATGGTAACCGTCTGATTGTTGGGGATTTTAACGCCCACGATGATTGCTGGCACTCTCATCTAGAGAACGATCGTCGCGGAACGCATATTTCTGAGCAAATCGACGAGTCAAACTTTGGTGTCATCAATGGAAATTATCCCACCAGGATCTGTGCCACTTGCTCCAGTTGCCCAGGTAAACCCGCTGACTTTGTGTCTGCGGATAAACGCACATTTGTTAATTACGCCAAGGCGGACTGGCCAAGTTTCACCAGGTTTGTCGACAGAAAATTGGGACAGTTAACACCCCCCATCAACGCAATCTCAGGTGAAAGGATTTTCCGCCGGGTCGCCGAAGCCGACTTCCCAGCCGAAGCAGTTCAGCACGCGAACGAACGAACGTGACAACATTCGCAGCATCAACCCCTCGAATACTAGAATTGACCTACAAAATCTAGAGATTGATCGCCTAGTAAACCAACACAGGCGAGCTAAATGGTAGAGTACCTACAATCTTGTGAAGGGGGTCAAAGAACTTTGGTCCACCATCAAAGAGCTCTCCAACACCACCAGAGGTAGAAACCTAACAGCCGTCTCCTTCAACAGCACACAACAAGACTGCCCCATGAAGTGTAACTCTCCAACACTACGAAGCGATGGCTTCCCGCACCACCTCCCGGAGTTAGAAGTTCTTTTTATTTATTTATTTAATTGTGATTAGTTGCGTTTATTACGTGTTGTGTCGCATCAATTGAAACCTTTGCTATGGAGCATTCTGCTAGTTCAAGTGTTGGAAGCGGAGGAGGTGGAATATCGATGTCTCTGTCAACAGATACTAAGGAAACTTATCGGTAAGATGTAATTAGGTATTTACATTTTGTAAACATTTTAAGTTGTAAAATATTCCTTTTTATTCTTGTGACCAGTCAAGTGATTGTCATTGGTAAGTAAAGGCAAATTAATGTTATTTTTTTTTCCTAAAAACTCTGCCCCAGAGCAAGCTCGAGCGCATTTTTTTTCAAAAGGGAAATCGAACACGAAAAGCGAAACTCTGTTGTTTACATTTTTTGATGCATTTGTTGTTGTTGTGTTAGTATAAAGAGGGGTAAATCTCCCAAAATATACAGATCTGTTTTCGCTCTACGGTAAACAAAAAAAAACGCAGTTTTACGAAAAAAAAAAAACGATATAACTAATGCCTCTTTCGATTTGCTCAAACCAAACCCTGGTAAGCTGTCAAAGTGATAGGGTTTTCTTGTCGTGGTGAATGCTTTGCAAATAGAAAACGCCACACCGAATCTTTTAATTCAATATTAAACTATTTAGTGTATACACTATAAAATTAATTTTTGCTAAACAATGTTCTTAAATCATCGTCGTCACTGAAGTGTCAAAAAAAACTGAGAAATTAGTCTGCTTGCTTTGCTCTCTCTTCACCATCTTGATAATAGCTCTTTCGATTTGCAGGGTGTGTTAAGATTTCTTTCTAGTGGTTTTGGTTGGACGTTCTATTTGCAAACTGTACCCGGGGTACGGATTATTTTGCGTTTATTTGCAATGTTTTGTAACTGACACTGTAACTTTGCTACCCGTCGGCAATCGATTGGAAAGGTTTCGTTTACTCAGCAAGATGGCGAAGAGAAAGCAAGCAGACTAATTTCTCAGTTTGTTTTTGACATTTTGGTTGGTTTTAGTTTGGCGTTCTATTTGCAAAGCATTCATCACGATAAGTTTTTTACTTTACCCGTCGATTTGGTTTCGGGAATGAATTGAGTAAATCGAAAGTGGCATCAGTAAATAAAACTGCAAAAAAAACTAAATCAAACCTGTACCCTGGGTTTAGTTTGCAAAAAGAACGTCAAACCAAAACCACGAGAGAGAAATCTTAACTCTTTCCTGCAAATCGAAAGAGCCATAACAGCGGCAGCGCAGCTGAGATGAAAGAATTGAAGATTGATGTTGATTTTGGCTTGGCAACAAAAGTCAATATGTGATACACAAACATACATATATGTTAAAAAAACGTATGCTTGTGTTTTACAGATTGATCTCTTTGGTCAATTCGAATTCGGCATGAGAGACAACGAAAAATGAGTCTGAAGTCTACAAATAGCTTTGTGTTGATTGTTTATGGTTTTTCAGGCTTTCTTTTGTTGTTTGTGGTTTTTGTGGCATCTAAGGCATCTTATCAGCTACATCTACGGCAGACATATAGAAACTGTCCTTATCGTGATTTTTATATACTACTGAGACTACAGTGGTGTTTTTGTTTACCAGTCATTTGGTTGATTTCTTCTACCTTCCTGGAACAACACGTTTGTGGAATGCTCTGCCTAGCTCTGTTTTTCCACATCGCTATGATCCACAGGCATTCAAATCGCAACAAGGAAGGCAGAGGTGCATGTGTCCGGTAGCAAAGTGGGCGGGATCAGCTAGTCTTAATATATAAAAATGAAACTCTGTCTCTATGTCTCTTCGCAATTAACTCGAAGAACGTTCATCCGAAATACCAGAAACTTTAGGAAATGCGATAGATGTTTGTAGTGTTAGTGTTGGCACGGTATTAAGGGGGTTGACGTGGTAAGTGGCTAGGAATTGTTTGTATGAAGTTGACAAAATATCCAAATAAGCCAAATTATCTGTTTTCGAAGTGAGATGTACCCTTCCCCAACTTAATCCTGGTCTCCTTCTCACCAGAGACTGCAAACTTGTAGCTCTTTCGATTTGCAGGGTAGAGTTAGAATTTCTCTCTCGTGGTTTGGTTTGGCGTTTTATTTGTAAACTGTACCCAGGGTACGGTTTGATTTTGCGTTTTATTTGCAAGTTTTTGTAACCGACACTGTAACTTTGCTACCCGTCGGCAATCGACGGGTAAGGCTGTTTCGTTTACTCAGCAAGATGGCGAAGATAGATCAAGTAGACTAATTTCTCAGTTTGTTGTTGCCTTGTTGGCGAAGAGAAAGCAAGCAGACTAATTTCTCTGTTTGTTGCTCTTGTCAAATTTGGTTTTTCGGTTTGAAGTTTTATTTGGAAAGCATTCACAACAAAACCACGAAAACCCTGCCATTTTCGTATTTTACATTTTACTCCTCTCGGACGCAGCGTTAGAGTTCAAATTGTTTTTTTGTCGTGAAGTCCCTCCGCTTACAGCTTAATAATTTAAAGCAAATCGCAAAAACATGTTTTTGCCTTTAATTTCATTGAGCAACAACAAGTCGTCTTATTTTTAACTCTTAGCAGTTTTCTTGCTTTTTAGTATGTAGTTGTTGTTCTTGATGTCGTGTCGTTATTATTGTGTTATTCATAGGAAGCTACTTTTTTACTGATTTGCTCGACGCTTTGGATTTTGTTCTATTTGTTTCATTGTTTTCTTGCGTATGTAAGACGCACGTAGTGCATCGTACGTGCAAAACAATTGCAAATGTTTATTGTTAAAGTCACACACTCGGCACGCATACATTTACTTTGCAGCTATGCGTATTTCGAGCGATAACACGATGCCTTTTAAATTATTTACAAAGCGTTCTAGAGTCAGCTACCTCTTATGTACTAACTGTCTGTATTAATAATTTGATAAATGAGTAATAATGTAATTTTATGATCGTCTAATATACATCTAGTAGGTATATTGAAACACTTTTATGTAAACATAGATATTTTTATCATGGTGAAGTTCACCAACGAGCAACGTTTGGAAATTGTTAAAAATTACTAACGAAATTCTTACTTACTTCAATTTTCGGTCGTAATATTCGTCCCATGTGCTTCAGTGGATAAATTCGAGTCAACATATTCACTACTGAATGTTCCTGTGCCAGTGAGACAACGCACTGTTCGAAGTACCGCAAATATCGCTGTTGTAAGTGCTTCAGTTCAAAATGAGCGAAAACAATCGATTCCAAGCCTGTTTACAGGAATTGGGAATCTCTCAGTCCACATTTTGCGTAAAGATCTGACGCCCTTACAAGATCAAATGAACTCAACAATTGAAGCATCTTGATCATTTGAAGTGCCGAAACTTCACCGATTGTGCTCTGCGAAAGTTTAAAGAAAGTGCTGAATTTCATCGAAAAATCACCTTCAGCGATAAAGTTCAGTTTTGACTTAATGGCTTTGTCAGAAAGCAAAATATGCATTATTGGACAGAGAAGTGTATTTGGATTTCCGGAAACACCGCCAACAGAGGGCATAATTCCACGGTCCTCTTCGGACACGGATTGTCCTATGTCAATCAACGTCCATCTCTAGAGATGTAATAGTATTGACTCAATGGTTAGAGCAGAATCCATCTTACATCCCTGCCGATCACGACAACTTTACAACAACCGGTTGAGACATGCAACTCCACATGGAGCACATACTCGCACCGGTTACATCAGCACGGTCACTGACATACCAAACAAATTGTTAACATCTTGGGCGGCTAATGTACCAACGCTAGTGCTCTACCCGCATTTGGATAGTAAACCACCAGCCACTACGTAGGTCAAGCCCAGAACGACTCAACCAATAGTTAAACTCCAATAAGGTCAACTTCATCCGTGGGCATAAACCAACTCCCGTAGCTCGTTCAGTATGAGTGTCTGGCCGAAGCTAGCCCTGGCAGCAAATCATCCGGAACCTCGAACCCAATCATTTGTCACTGGGATAGAAAGCTATCTTAGGCCGCATAGGATAGAAACTATCCCAGGCAACATCACGGTTCTGCATTTTACAACTAGACTGGTAAATACGTAGACTGACCCCATTTGGAGTGTACGAATTATACGAATTGTAAATGATTATTGACATTCTTTGACCAGGAGAAATCCTGGGTCGATCCTGGGACGAAGACCCAAACGTCGTGGGTATCGTATGTCTATATTCTTCCAATTGCCTGTTGCACATCCAGCTACCTCCCTTCTTTAGAACATCTACTAACAGATGGTAACCGTCTGATTGTTGGGGATTTTAACGCCCACGATGATTGCTGGCACTCTCATCTAGAGAACGATCGTCGCGGAACGCATATTTCTGAGCAAATCGACGAGTCAAACTTTGGTGTCATCAATGGAAATTATCCCACCAGGATCTGTGCCACTTGCTCCAGTTGCCCAGGTAAACCCGCTGACTTTGTGTCTGCGGATAAACGCACATTTGTTAATTACGCCAAGGCGGACTGGCCAAGTTTCACCAGGTTTGTCGACAGAAAATTGGGACAGTTAACACCCCCCATCAACGCAATCTCAGGTGAAAGGATTTTCCGCCGGGTCGCCGAAGCCGACTTCCCAGCCGAAGCAGTTCAGCACGCGAACGAACGAACGTGACAACATTCGCAGCATCAACCCCTCGAATACTAGAATTGACCTACAAAATCTAGAGATTGATCGCCTAGTAAACCAACACAGGCGAGCTAAATGGTAGAGTACCTACAATCTTGTGAAGGGGGTCAAAGAACTTTGGTCCACCATCAAAGAGCTCTCCAACACCACCAGAGGTAGAAACCTAACAGCCGTCTCCTTCAACAGCACACAACAAGACTGCCCCATGAAGTGTAACTCTCCAACACTACGAAGCGATGGCTTCCCGCACCACCTCCCGGAGTTAAATTGATATCGTACGACGACTGCACCATTCTTGCCTCGTGCAAAGATATTCCCAAGCTTCAATCAGAACCGCACAAGATGGCCGCCAAAACAATATCGTTCTAGGAGGTCCCGCCGCCCTATACATTAAAGCGAGAAAAGCTCCCCAGACAAACCAGATCAACCTTGACACAACTGAGATCAGGATGGAGCTCTTTTCTGAATAGCTGCATACACAGTTTACGTGACAGCATCATTGACCAATGCCCGGACTGTTTGCATAACACATCTCATCTATTCAGCTGCCCGTCTCATCCGACATTAATAATAATAATAATAATACCGGCGCGACAGACTATGCGGTCCAAGGCCTGGCTTCTCGCAACCATTTGTGTTGAGCATGCATATTTGTGCATACAAATAGAGGGACCTACAATTTAATGCCGGAGAAGATTTTCCATGACAAGTTATTACTCTCGGACGTTTGTCAAACTTTCTCGAGAGGTGAAAAATACTTTGGTGTTACTGGGATTCGAACCACGAACCCCCCTGCTCAGAAGTCCATGCTCCTATCCACTGAGCCACGGCGCCCACCATACGACATTACTCACACTACTATCCCTATGGACATAGCCTGTCGAAGCAGCCGCATTTCTGGATATGGACTGTTCCGACTGCTACACAAACATTACAATCCAACGTTTGGACTAACACGAATTAATAGTGGGTAAACAACAACAACAACATCGGCATTAAGTGTGTCGTTAAGGTGTTCTTTTAAGCGGTCGTCTAGTACAATTTTAGCTACTGTCCTAGCCACTATCATCAGCTGATTCTCATCGGCGCGGTCTAAGCCTCTTATCAAATTTTGAGTTGAGCTCAGACCACTTGTCGGCTCTTTGTTAATTCTGTAAACTATTCGGCTATAACAACTTCTAGCTACGTCGTGTTCTTATTAAGCTATCGCATTAATGTAGTTGCGCTTGTCTCGTGGCAGACTACGTCATCTTTATACATTGCAGGTACTTGACTTTTTAAGTTTTTAGCCTTCTCATCGGTTGGCAGGTATCTTCAGAAGTCTAACTGCTATCTTCACTGTGATCGACCAAAAATTGCTTTAGCACCGCTTTTTAAAACAGTTTTTACACCACACTAGTGGATCCCGGCTCGTCGTCTCTGTTGTACGCATTGCTTTCCAAAAGGTGGTCCCTCCCCCCCAATGGCGGACCGAGAAATGTTGTGTCGACGTTATACCTCATTGCTTGCACGAGTATGTTGTTCGGACGGCCTCAATACGCAATTGGACGGTTGAGACGGCTCCTCGTCTGTTTCATAAAAGTCCAACTTCTACTGCTTCTAAAACGACAGCTACATGCAAAGCGATCGATTTGATTGTTGGTTACTTGACTTTTAATCGATTCCCAACTGACTATGTGGCAAGTCTTGTGATCAGCCATTGTGCCATTTATTATGACGAGGGGTGAAACTGAGGCTTAACTAACATTTCTCTCCATTTGTTTCCAACTACGCCTACCTTACCTCCGCAGGTCACCAGATACATGCGCGCCATATAAGAATCTTCCTCTACTGGGTTAGATGTTAGGTTAGATGATCATGATGATGGGGTGATGAGCGTCCAACATTTCCATATGTGCTAGCCATCTGGCTGAGTTCAACCAATGATACAAATGTCTTTGGCGTATGCCAGCAGTTGAAGAATGTTGTACCTCTATTGTGGACTTGCGAGTTTTGCAAAATTCACACCAATATGATGTTCATGTAATCGGATGACAGCGCGTCACCTGGCCCAAATAAATTCGGCCGTCAGACCATCGGGGCTAGCAGCTTTTGGTTATTACACTCTACACTTAATCTTCGTCAATTGGACGTATTTTTTGTTGTTGTTATCATCCAGGTGGAATGGTTCCTTCTGTCCGACAGTCTGCATAGTTAGTCTTTCCAAAACAATTTTACTTACTTCCAATTTTCTTCCTTTGTATTGCAGTTCTCTTTACCTGGTGGCCAAACAGATCGATGACAAGAAGAAAAACATCTCAGGAATCGGACAGCTCTTTGACGATGACATCGAAACGAAGCGTTCCCTTCTTGTCCAACTGTGTAAAACGATAATTTTCAAAGATTGCCAATCGGTTGGCAAGAAGGCTCGTGAAATTCTCTGGCGCAAAGGATACTATGAGTTCATTGCCTTTGTCAAGAAGTACTGGAGCAAAGAGCTGAAAGATGCTGCCGCTGCTGCTGCAAATGGTGGCGGCGACCAGCCAGCAGAGAATCTACAAAAGCTTGAGAAGTTTTTGTTTTCCGGAATCACCAATTACAAGCGCATTGCTGCCAAAATGGAAGAAGTTTACGATTTGGATTTGAAATTTCTGATTGATTTTTCCATCATTAATGCGGGCGGCGTTGATTGTGGTGCTGCTGGGGTGACAATGACCATAGAAAAGGTTAAAGACGACAAAGAAATTGAGGATTATGTTGCCGATAAGTCGTTGGAAGCGGTCAGCTTTGCTTTGGACACCATTCACTCGGCCTTACTCTCCCTGGGTGATCTTCATCGGTATTTCATTGACTTCAAAATTGATGCAAAGCCGAAAATTACCAAAAAACTCGCTGCAAAATACTACTATGAGGCATTCAAGTTGAATTCAGCAATTGGTATGTCACAGAATCAACTGGGAACCTTGTTCTATGGGCAGAACTACGATTTGGATTCGATTTATCATTACCTCTATTCGTTGGTGTGCACGATTCCATTCGAACTGAGTGAGAATAATGTGTGCAAATTGTTCGTCTCACATGCTGACTACTTGACCAAAATTGACCCCAACAAAGTTGAGTTCAGTTTAAAGGACTTTTACGCTCGTTTCTATTTGATTGTGGACATTTTCTTCTTTGACAAGGAAGTGCCAGACTTTAACAGTCTGTGCCACTGTGTCCTGGTCGATTTGCGTAAGACTCTCTGCTCCAAGTCGATAAATATCAGTGAGGCAAGTGTTTTTAAGATCGTAAGCATTCTGTTCTTTTGCCTGTCAAAGCTGAAGATGATGAACTCACAGAAGGTGTACTCATTGAATGCTTTTTTGGTCGCTGTCTGTTCGGATCTAATGGACGCATGCATTGTTAACCTGGAGCAGATGATTCTTGCCAAATCCAAGGAGAACGAAGATTTCCACTCAATGTATGCTGACAAATTCGAGGCATTCGATATGACTGTGCGTAAGTCGCGCAATGAGTTTAAAAATTGGCTTGCCTCAGTCGGTGAGACGGAGAAGAAGAAACCGCCACGACAACAACTGAAAGACTCTTCAAGCGACAGCAAGAGCCAACGATCCGTTGATGAATGTGATGGAAATGGTAAAATGGAGAAATCGCAAAAGATCACAACGCTTAAGAAGGAGACGCATGACCTCGAAAAGGATAAAAATAATCCACAGAATTCAACGCGGTCCAGTGATGAGGCCAAAGAATCTGATCTCAAGACTCCGCTGTCGAGCAAATCCAAGAAGAAGGGTATGAAACTTCGTCGGCGACGTCGCAAGATCGCACAGTCGGACGACAGTAGCTGTTACGACACGGAATCCGACATGGACACCGATTTCTCATCGGACGAGGACGATTATTCCGACTTAAGTTCGAATTTCGAATCCGAATTCAGTGACATTGAGGATGGCCGTGCTGGGCATGATCAGATTAACGAAAATGGTCACGATACGATGATGAACGCTGCAGTCAATCGTGAAGATGATGATGAGGATGAGGAGGATGGCAAGAAGAACTCAGACAAGTCTCAAGAATCAGAGTCGGATGATGAGCGCCGCAACGGTCCGACATTTTCCGACAACGAAGACATCGTTATCGAAGAGGAGAAAATTATTTATCCCGGCGAAACAGCAATAAATGAGGCGACAGACTCTCAAGAAATTGACTCTGAAGAGCTACTCAGAGGATTTGAAATTCTCAATATGAATCCATTGGACACGTTAAACTTCAAATTGTCAGACACTGAAGATGCTGCCGCTGTGGGTAAAGCAGCAGCAGCAGCAGCAGCAGTACATCATGCTGCAGCTCCAACAACAGAACCGCCAAAGAAACTGATCTATCGCAACAAATACATGAAGATTGATCCGAATATCATTGTGGACTTTGTACAAACTGAGCCGACAATGCGCGCCCTGAAGGTGCTCTTCGATTGGCTGCGTATCAATCATGAAATCCTCTTCGGTTGCTATCACTCGAATCCAGAATTTATTCACAAAATCATGAAGCTGCTGAATTACTGCAATATTGACATCTTCACGCGTAAAGTGTACTTCGAGCGTGAATTCCTGAAGACATCGAATGTCCGCAATGGACTCTGCGATCTGTTCGATGTACGTGCAAATGTTCCACTTTCGGAGGACTTTGTCTTTAAGAATTTCGATCTGTTCCAATCGACACAAATCGCACTCGATTGGGAAACAACCATTCGCGAAAAGGTCACACCAAACGAGGAGAACATCTTGCGTATCTTCAAGATGGTCGATTTTGGTTTCTTCATTTGCAAGCAAAGGAAATTCAATTATCGCTTCTGTGTCAAGTCCCGTAAGTTCACCGAAAACATAAAGAAAAAGCGCGAGGAGAAGAAATCATCGCGAAGGCGTGAACGTCGTTCTGCAAAGAATTCCCGTAAGCGTGTCGAGGGCCGAACTCGACGATATAGCGATCGTAAGAATGGAATTGTTCGCAAGTCGTACACCAGCAACGAGGAGAAGGACACCGTCGAAGAGTGTAAAAAGTTGCCGCGCAAGGGCTACCTTCGGAATCGCAATTGTGCGGAGAAATGTGAAAAGTTACAATCCAGCAGTGGCGCCGATGAAGAACGCAGCGAAGCGCATAAGAACGAAATCAACAAGAAGTGCGAAATCATGGGACAACTCTGGATGAAGAATGAAGTGGAGACGTTGGAAGAGGAGGTATAAAAGAGGGGGGGTTAAAAATGCAATTACATAATTTTCATTTTCTATCTCTCTCTTACCGTAGCTGCGTAACAACAATGCCCTCAACATGATTTTGACACCCTTTGTGGTTGTCGATTCCAAAGCGCTGACTGAGTACACTGGAATTGTCAAGAATTTGGTCAAGAGCAAGAAGTTTATTGTGCTCATTCCGAATGCTGGTGAGTATAATGGAATTTTGTTTGTAATTCCGATAGTAATTGATTTTTATTCCCACAGTTATCAGCGAATTTGACGACCTCAAGAAACGCAGCGAGAACGCTCGCAATGTTATCCGTTGGTTGGAGCAAGAATTCCGAAATGGAAATCGTCATGTGCGTGCTCAGAGGGAGAATGAAAATCTCACGTTGTCTTTGTTGAAGATTCCAAGAAAACTGGGTAAGTTTGCTGTTGTTTAGTTTTGTTTTATTTATTATTTGGAAAACAGCAACAAGAGCTTCACTGCCCGCACACCACCCAGTGATCCCTGTCACGTTCAACTGCGCACCACAAGGGCATTTATAATTTGCGCACGTGTTAAGGTATGCAGCCGCCCTATAATGCTAGGCTTAGCACCGCGTGGGCCCTAAGGTTTAGGGAAATGAAAGGAGGAGATGTCTCGTTGCTATTGTTTCACAATAGCGGAATGGATGCCACCGCTGGTACGATCACAAACATCTTTCTTAATAGTATGAGAAACTTTAGTCTGTCAAATCACATTAGAAAGTATGGTACGAGCTGCAAAGAGTCATCTCGAAAAAGAGTTTTATGCTTTCGCTTACATAAAGCAAATCATACCGAGGAATACCGACCCAAATTTTGACCAGAAATGATTGCAATGGCCAACTTCGATTAGCCAAATTCGTCGAGATTGCGTCAAAAAGTTCTACAATGTCCCAAAAGTAGTAACAATTGTGGGTTTTCGTAAAAGAGTCACAAAGTCACAATACAAGCTCTTTTTCAATTCCAACGAAATGATATTACAACTTTCAGCTCTAGGGAAAAGGCCATTTTGAAAATGACCCAAATCTTACAGATTGCGCGCGGATTCCGCATGTTCCTTTGGAGAATCGACAGATTCACTCTCGTACTTGTAAAGTTGCCAGAAGTATAAGTGATCGTAGCATTCACAAATTCACTGGACCAGATGGGTTTTCTTGAAAAGTTCTTCTTCTATAGAGGTTGTATTTAACGCTGACATTACCATTACGTAAGCTTTTCCGTCTATTCTGTCCAGCAGGCGAGTCTTCGTCTCTATATTCGTATCCACGAATAGCACTTATGTCAATTTTAAACAATCGTCAGCTTGAAACGCATGAAATTCTTAGTGACCCATAGTACGCTTTTTGTGGCCAATGTTCTACTGGTGATTTGATGGCATATATCACCGAACAGTGGAACCAGTCTATTCATCAATTTAATGAAAGTAAAGTTGTTACTCTCCAATTTCTAAGCGCTCCAAATTAACTTGGATGATTGTTCGGAAACACACCGCATACATTTGTTGGCGTAAACGTGTGCTCTGTGTTGTCCCCGACAATCTTTCTTATATTTATTAGCGATTGGTTGTCGGCTACTTGAAATGCAATTAATTCTTTCGCTGACGACAGCACTCTCAGCTTTTCATATAAGTTTGCGAGACATCCCTCCTCTTCGTTAGTAGAACTCAACACACAACGAACGCTAATCATTTTAAATACTGATTTGGACAGCAGTATATGTTGTAAAAGAAAGGACCTTGTTGATTGAGTAGGATCGCCACGTAGAAGAAAAAGTCCTTTGAGAAGAATGTGTAGACTTTCTGTCTAGTAACGTTGGAGGACCTTGTAGGGGCTGCAACCGATCCAATACTGCGATTCTCGCTAGAGGTCAATGCAGTACCAAATTAAGAAGAAGATCTCCTTAAGGTTTGAATTATGCTCTGATTGGTTTTTGCAATGACCATCAACCAGAATCAAGGTCAGTCTTTTGATCGTGTTGGTGTACATCTTTCTAAGCCAGTTTTCGCTTCATCTCGAGGAAGATATCTTAAAAATGTAATAGTCTGAATTAAAAATAAAGATTGTCAAGGAGTGAAAAAAAGTTAATGCCGTCATTTTTGACGGGGTACTCACTAGTAAGTGTCCGAACAGGCCGAATACCGAATAGCAGCCGATTATTCGTGGCATCTCTAGTTCCAAGCAAAGCACATATTCTAATCTAGTAGCACCAACCCAAAACTTGTAACCCCATCTGATCGGTTTTTCTCGTATAAACTAAGTGTATAACGAGAACTCTTCTCTACCCGCAAATCCAGTAATTTTCCTAATAATACTTTCTTCCATCTGTTTAATTGCAGATCGCGAGGCTGCCGTCTTCTTGCAGATCGCGCAATTTTGCAATCATGTCGTCACAAATCACACCGATCCAAATTGCACCGAATTCCAATCGAACGTTGTCACATATCTGTCTGGGGATTTGTTGCACGAGAAGCGTCACACGAATTTCAGCTTTACCGGTATCTTGGATTCGATACCGGTGCGTCATGATCAAATAGCGAACTTCTATGCTAGATACAAGATGAACAAAAAATGAGAAAATCGCTTGCGTCACTGCGTTGACGAGCGTCGTGTGTGAAAAATGCTCTAAATTTCTTTTAAAACAAGAACATCAACAACAAAAACAACAACAACAACAAAAAATTCCAACAAAAAGCGACCACAAGATCAACAACATAAAAACCAACAACAACAACACCAACAGCAACAAACAAACAAAAGCAACAACAACAACCACAACAACATTATTTCAAATTCAAATTAAAATCGCGCAAATTTCGATTAATTGTGAAGAGGAAGAAATCGAAGAGGGAGGAGTGCGCGATCGCGACCACAACCACGACGACGTTGAAGATCAAGTTTAGGGCGTAGTTTTCGAAGACGACGACCAGAACCGGGACAACGATGTATAAGTGTACAAACAAACAAATAGATGATGATGATGATGATGATGATGCTGATGAAGAAGAGAAGAAGGAAAGGGTTGATTTCGAGGGAGCCCCACACTCCAACAAACAAACATAACATCCATCATCATATCTCCAACTTTACTTTGGTTTTTTTATTTTGTTGAGTTGTGTTTGTGAGCGTTCGAGAGTGTTTTGCTCTGTTTACACTCAAGCGTGTAAATCTCATTTAACATTACATGCAACATCATCTCTACTCCAAAACCAACTCTCTAATTCATAGATTCATTTTGTCAAAATCCAACAAAGGACGAGGGAAAATTATAAAAATTATATATATTATATAGATTTGGATTTCAAATGAAAAAAAAAAATTGAAAAATAATCACGCGACGACACAGTTACGACGGGGACTTAATACAACGGGAGGGGACACCAGCTGAAAAGCAAGCCTTAGTCCAGCTATTATCTACTCAGCGTGTGTGTCGGGAAGGTGGTGGTGGTGCTGCCTCGTCGCTGTCGGTTAGTAGTGTGTGCATTGTGTGTATGTTTGCGTGTTTAAGGCGAAACGAGCGAGCGATTTGACTGACGTCGTGGTGTTTGGAGAGCACTTGTGTCTGTCCCTCCTCATTCTCGCTTAACAACAAACTCCCTTTGTGCTTGCATGTGCGCAGTATTTAAAGTCACAGCACACACACAACAAACAAACAAAAAACCACCTTACCACCTGACGCGCACCTGAGGCGCACCTGAGGGCAAAACATTTCTTTCTCATTGTCAAGAATAATAATTCAATCCAGCTTAATAAGTCTCCCACCTACAAAGTACCCCGTCCAACAGTCGCTGTTGAGAGTCATTAAACAACGACATTTTAATTTTATCTTCATAATTATTTTTATCAAATAACAGCTATAATTTAATTAAAAAACAAAAAAACAAAACAAGAATTCACTAAACACAAATTATACTAAACACACAACCAACAATTAAATCATCACAATTACCATTCATCTTACCCCACAAGAATGCGCTTTACGCTGGGAATAGTAAACTGGAATAGCAGCAGTCAGCTTTACAGGCCGAAATCCGTATCACCTTTTCAAGTAACAAAATTTCTTCCGAGCCAACAGCCAATCAACATTTAGGGACATTTTATTAAACAAGACTCACATCACTTGCTGCAGAAGAGAAAACAATTTCATCTCTCCCGAGTCCCGATCATTCATTGAAGGAACCAAAATTCAACAAATTTACTGGCAGTGAAGGATGTTTTACGGAAAATTTACCCAATAGGATAGATTGTGTTTTATTTCTTTTATCTTTCATTGTTTTTTTTTTTATTCAAAAACTTTGTTTTTCTTAAATAAAACTTTTTATTTGCTAACTTCAATATCTTCCCTTCAATTTTGCCGTGTCAAGAGACCACATTGGTGGACTTTGGAGTTAGGACATTTCAGGAGCAGCTGCAGGAAGCTATTCAACGTAGGCAAGGCTACTAGATTAGAGGATGACTGGGATGCGGATGCTTACAAAGCATCTCTCAAATTTTATAAAAGAGAATTAAGGACAGCCAAACGCTCTTTTTGGAGACTCTTTTGTGATAAAATAGAAAAATCTTCTGAGGTGTCTAGGCTACGAAAAATCCTCGCAACCAATCCAATAATGCCGAGCTGCCTGAAAAACGCAAATGGCTCGTGGACTACTGAAAGCAGATTGAGGCTTCAAGATACCCATTTCAGGGGAAGCTCCCATGTGTTAAGCAATGTCAGCCTTGATAGGGCAGACACACCTACAACTATCTCCAATGGTCTGATAAATAAGGATAAACTGCTTTGGGCGCTACAAAGCTTCAAATCATACAAATCTGCAAGGCAAATCTGATGGCATAATTCGAGCCGAGCTGCAAAGGACTTCGGATATTATCCTTCCTTTGCTGGAAACAAATTCTTAAGAGTTGTCTTGATTTGGTCCATATTTCAGTTTTATGGATGGAAGTAAACGCGTTTTTCATACCCAAAGCCGGCAAATGCTCGCATGTTAGTCCAAATGATCTCACACCAATCAGTCTTTCATCATTCCTGTTAGAGACATTGGAAATACTAATCGATATCTACATACGCACACGCATTGACAAAAGACTCCTGTCTACGGATCAGCACGCGTATTGTAAAGGCAAGTCTGTAGAAACAGTTCTGTACACACTGGTACGTTCTATTTAACATTCCCTTCACCATAAGGTGTACACAATGGTGATATTCCTAGACATTGAAGGCGCTTTTAACAACGTCAACGCATCTGCGATTACGGGTGCGCTGTCGACTTTGACTTTATTTTCTGCTCACAAGTAGGATTATTAATTCAAAGCTGGGCGTGTCGTCTGCCAGAAGATCTGTCTGCAAAGGAACCCCACAAGGTGGAGTGGAACTTAGCGGTGAATGAACTGCTGGTAAGCCTAAGAGATGAAGGCTGCAGGGTAATCGCTTATGCGGATGACGCTGCTATTGCCGTCTCAGGAAAATACCCGAATACATTAAAGGAACTCCTGCAAAATGCTCTCGACAACCTAACTTGCTGGGCAGATCGCTGTGGTTTAGGGGTAAACCTTCACAAAACTGAGGTTCACCAGGAAATACAAAGTTCCACTTGTTAACCCTCCTTCCATAAACGGTATAAGCAGAACATTCTCTGATAGAGCCAAGTGTTTGGACTGAGCTGGAAATCTAACATACAAGAAAGATTTCGTAAAGCCACAGCGGCACTCTTCTCATGCAAAAAAGCCATTGGTAGCAGATGGGGCCTTCAACCCCATATAACCCATTGGCTATATACAGCGATGGTAAGACCTTCTCTTCTATACTGTGTGACTATATGGTGGATTGCTTTAAATAAGAAAGTAAATCTAGACAAATTAAGCAAAGTTCAAATATCAACTAGTCTATGAACGGAGCACTTCGTACAACCCCCTCCGCCGCACTAGACATTCTGTTCGACCTTACACCACTCGACATTTTCAGCAGGCAAGTAGCTGCTAGCTCAGCTATTCGCCTTAATGCTATCTCCCAGTGGACTCGAAATGAATTCGGTCACTCCGCTATCCTGAATTTAGTCAGACAGTCCCAGACAACATAGACACTACACCATTCCGCAACTCCATTTCAACAAAAACTTCCAGGTCACCTTCCCTGGATCTGGACCTATTTATGAGGATGATAGCAAAGAAAATGAAAGTTCTTCGAGAAGATATTAAAAATCGACTCCAAGGAAGAGTTCTGCAGGATGTTAATGAGGAGATGCATACTTATTTTTTTACAAAACCGAAATAAAGGCATTGGTATTACTGAAATGAAAACGTGTTTTCTTTCAAATTTTATTGTTAAACAGATACTTTTTCAGCTTATCTCTCATTTTAAAGGCGTGTTTGGAAGAGAAGTTGCAGCCAATGGACGCTACGAAGGGGACTCCGTTTCTTCTCGCCATAGACCCCCACCCCGATAAATAATTTCGTCGTTCTCATCGTAAGTATCAACGAATTCCTGCGGACAGTAAGCAGAATCGTTTAATTTAACGAAATTGTGCCAAACAATGCATGCTTTCACAATGCGATCAGCATTTTCAGACACCATATTTAACGTTGTCGGCAGAATACGCCATCTCTCCACGAGAATTTTTAATTACACGCCGCGCGCGTGATAAACGTTTATTAAAATTTCTCGTCGTCTAAGAGCCTTCCTGGATAGGGATCAGATACGTTTTTAGTGGAAACGCTGCATCATCAACCAAATAATCGAAAAATCCCAAGTGGGCGTGACCAATGAAAGTGGGCGTGTGTTATCAAAAATGGGCGTGGCCTTTAAATTTTTTAGCGATAAACACACCAAAGTGGGCGTGGCTTGTTAAAAAATGGGCGTGGCTAGTCGTTTTTTTAGGAATAACAAGTCCAAATGGGTGTGGCTTAATGAAAGTGGGCGGGGCTATGTGTAATTTTTGCATTAAAAAAACTCCCAAATGGGCGTGGCCGATGAAAGTGGGCGTGTCTTATCAAAAATGGGCGTGGCCTTTAAAATTTTTATCGATAAAAACACTAAAGTGGGCGTGGCTTGTTGAAAAATGGGCGTGGTCAGTCGAATTTTTCGGAATAAAAATCCCAAATGGGCGTGGCTTACTGAAAGTGGGCGGGGCTATGTAATTTTTGCATAAAAAACTCCCAAATGGGCGTGGCCGATGAAAGTGGGCGTGTCTTATTAAAAATGGGCGCGGCCCTTAAAGTTTTTATCGATAAAAACACCAAAGTGGGCGTGGCTTGTTGAAAAATGGGCGTGGTCTGTCGAATTATTCGGAATAACTGAATTACTGAAAATGGGCGGGGCTTTGTGTAATTTTTGCGCGAAAAACGTCCAAATGGTCGTGGCTTATTGAAAGTGGACGTGGCCGTCCGAATTAATTGTAAATTTTTTACAAAAAGTGTTGTCAATCGACATGCGTATAAAATTTGAAGAAAATCGGGTAATTTTTTTATAAATTTATTTGTATGGGAGCCCCCCGACCCCGGTGGGCCTAAATATTGGTAATAAATGAAAGGTAATAATTAGTTCTGCACAGTCCTACTGTTTTTATGGGCGTGGCATAATTCTAACGGAAGGTGGATAAATTTCGAGGTCTTGCGTTGGAGAGAAAATATCGTAAGTCGATATATACGTGACACGCGTCACGTCATCGCAAGCCAAGCGCTTACCAATTGTTTTAAAACAAGTCCCATCAAATTCTGACTGGTAGAAGTCGCGAAATACAACCGGACAACCCGACACACGTACGCTAGAAAAATTTTCTTGTCCTCTGATTATAAGCTTCGCCCTTCGGGCTCGCAATTAAAACAACTATGTAAATATTTTTTTTTGCATTTCAATTAAATTGATTTTATATTTGTTTATTGTTTTTTTTTTCGTGTATTTTATATAATATTGTATAATTTTGTTAATGTATTTTTTTAGACATTTGTTTTGTTTGATTTTCGTAATTTATTTTATATAATAGCTATGAATTTATTGAAGAATAATAATTATATTTAGTTTGAATGAGCAGAGAAATTCAACTGATTCTGAGGGATGGAGAGATTGACTGACTGTGACTTGCGACTTACGAGTGCTGTTTGGGTACAGAGAGACCACCAAATCGATAGAGACAAAGATTATCCACACAATAAGATGTGACACTCCCACAATTTCTTTGTTCTTATCTAGTGTTGGCCTTAAAGCGTCGAACAGAGAATTGACGAAAAGTAGCAAGAGCAATGAATAGTAGGTATATTACATAATGAGCGAGTAAAGTGGAGATTATGATGAGCACTTTTCTGCGAGTAATGTACGCTATTTTTCACACGACCAAAACTGGTTATTCTGCTAAACCGGTTATGCGCGATGCTAAATTACTCTGGGAATGTGTGTGTTCGCTGTGACTGCAGTAAATAACAAAAGTATTTTCTCTGTTAACACACTACTGTGGATAATGTCTACTTTCGAGGGTAGGTTATAGCTTATAGCGTAGGAAACAGTCGCTTTCGTCTATTGCCGTGTGAAAATGCGTTTTACTTTGAAAATCACGGGGTTAAGATAAATGAAGAGACTGTTCGATTGGTCTGAAGAGAACAGCTCTTCACTTCAGTTAAAAATTGGGCGAAATTGGTTAACTGAAGTAAGTGAAGAGGTGTTCTGCTCGTGCAGTTACTTGAGATGAGCAACATTGACACATACCTGAAGTGAAGAATACCAATCGAACAGTCTCTTTACTCCAGTAGCTCAATTTTAGTGAAGAGTTGTACTCTTTAGGTCAATCGAACGCGGCGGATATCATACCAAGCAACATTCCTCTTGTCGACCCAGCATTCCATCGACCAGACAAAATTGACATCCTTCTTGGTGACGAATTTTATCATCAATTGCTTTCCATTGGGCAGATACGCCTACTCTCCAAAACACCGTCTTTGGTTGGGTATTGGCTGGAAGAGTAGGCGAAACACAACTCATGACAGCAGCATGCGGAGTTTCTACTTATAACGACAACGATATCCACCAAATGGTTGAACGGTTATGGCGCTTGGATAAGGTAGAATCAGTTAGAACGCATTTATCTAGAAATGAAGAGTTGTGTAAAGCACACTTTGCACAAACCACCCGGAAGAATAGTGACGGGTGCTTTATTGTAAGGCAACCATTCTGTGAGGACAAAAGCAGACTTGTCGAATCTCAAGGAATTGCATTAAACAGGTTCCTAGCCTTAGAGAAGAGACCAGAAACCCAGATTTGAAGACTCAATACGTACAATTCATGGACGAATATGAATCGCTGGTCCACATGAAAAAAATCAATATCAGTGATCATTATATCCCCACATGTAATCATTCCTCACAATTGCGTTTTTAAGGCCGACAGCAGCACTACCAAGCTTCGAGTCGTGTTTGATGCATCGTCGAAGACAACATCAGGACTTGCACTTAACGATATAATGTACACCGGCGCAACAGTATAGAGTGAATTATTTTCCCCTTTACTTCGCTTTGGATTGCCGAGGTTTGTCTTTTGCACTGACATACAAAAAATGTACCGGCAAATACTTATGCATGAACATGATAGAAGGTACCTTCAAACCATTATCTGGAAAAAGAGTGAAAGCGAGCCTCTACAGTACTATGAACTCAAAATCGTAACATACGGCACAGGAACAAAGTGCCTACAACAACTAGCTAAAGAAACATCGCATACATTTTCACTGGGATCTCTAGTTCTCCACAATAACTTTTATGTAGATGACTGTCTAACTGGAGCTGACAGCTTTTCAAATGCACTAGACAAATTCTAGTCTGCTTCCTCTCTCTTCGCTATACTGCTGAGTAAACGAAACCTTACCCGTTGATTGCCGACGGCTAGCAAAACCTTGCAAATAAAACGCAAAACCAACCCGTACCCCGGGTACAGTTTGCAAATAGAACGCCAAACTAAAACCACGAGAGAGAAATTTTAACTTTACCCTGCAAATCGAAAGAGCTATTAGTATTCGAGGCTTATGGTTTGCAGCAATTATTCGCTCCTGGTCATCACAGCTTTGTCAATCCGATTGGGGGGGACTACCACAAGGCTTAGACAATGTAAGAGACTAATCAGGCCATATTCTATAAGTAAATCCTTTCATTGAGTAAAAAACATCTAAAAATACTGGGGGCCTTTCTTACGATTCATTGAAGCCGGTGATGTCATCTCAACAAACTAATCCTGTCATCTATAACAGTGTGCAGACTTTGCTTGATGGAGGTGGGAACTACGAACTATGGAGTGAACTCTGCGCGGCTCTAAGAAGAGGACTTCACAAGGAGATGCTAACTCCAGCAGAACTTATAACTCGAACACTAATAAAGTGATGCGCTCTGTACGGACAAGAATCTTTTCGGAAATCTCAAATGTTTCTTGGAGAGTCGAGAAGAGCAAATCGATGCCGTCGCACTGGCATTCTCGTTACCAAGCTCGAGTGGAAAGCTTTGTGTAGAATTTTTGGACCTTTGTATGTATGTGAGAAAGGACGATTCCGAACTTATAATTTTTGATAAATTTACGAGCGCTAACGCGATTTAGGGCATACCTAACTATAGAGTAACGCAACAGGAAGCAATCGCAACCAACATCAGACGACGATAATGGAGCTGGATTGGCCACACTTTGAGAAAGCCAGCGGACGATATTACGAAACTAGCGCTCGACTGGAATCCACAAGGAAGCCGTCGAGTTGGCCGTCCTGGCAAGACATGAAAAAGGACAATAGAAGAGGAAGCAAGATTCCAGGGTACCGAGTGGCGTCTCTTGAAACCGCAGGCGATAAATCGAATTCGTTGGCGGGCGTTTGTAGAAGCTCTATGATCCCCCGCGGAGTAAAGGAAAGAAAGAAAGAAGAAGAACGCGATTTAAAAAAGAAAACCTTGACAGGCTCCGGTAAGCACGAAACCAAGCTTGCATTGCGAAGAGGATCCTAAGTAGATAGATGGAAAGGCATCTGTGTCGATAGTATGAACCAGAATTCCTGGAGTTTAGCGATTTCATACTTTAGGACGTTGGCTCGATTGGTAACGGTGGAGAGAATATTTTGCGGCAAGCCAGGATTCTGGTTATAGAGCAAAAAACGATGCTTTTGGAATCATTCTTTCTTAAGGAAGCGCGTCTGTAATTATTTGCTTATTACTTTAATGGGAAATTTGTTAACCACCACTATTGGTTAGAAAGTTTACTTGTATTAGCACATAGTGAGAGACATCTTATTATAAATAATGGGGATAATCTTTGACTAGACCTAATAGAACAACGACGAGATAATTGCACAACCTTGCGCATATTGTATCGAAACTTATCATTCTACCTGCACGCTCGCTCGCTCACAGAACTCAATGTTTCAAAATGAGAGCAGTTTTGATGTTTTCCTTTCTTTTTTTTTTTTGGGGCGGGGAGAAATGGATGAATGGCGGGGAGAAAACGATTTCGGTCTAAACAAAGCATTCAGCAGCAATCAAGGAATCTACATTTCCCTTTCTTGTGTTTTGCATTGAATTGAATATTTCTTTATATGACATATAGATATTAGTAATATATTTGATAATTTCACATTACCATTTATATATTCGTCTAAAATTCCACTAGCATTCGATTCTAAAGAGGCTCAATTTTGTTATCTCGTGCAAAGGTTGTAATTGCATTTATACCTTAAGACTAACAACAGTATGTTTGCTTTCACGTATATCTTTATCTTTGCCTATCCATTTGTATTTCTAATTATTTAGCTTAGAAATATATTTCTTTTATTTAATTATAATATATTATTATGTATTTCAATTTTGAATTCTGTGTAAAATTTTGACGAGAGTGTAGAGAATTACATGGGAGATTCTATTGAATTTTTTACATTACTGGTTTTCTCTCTTTCTCTTTGTCTCTCTATTTTTTTTTATTTATTTATTTATTTTCCTGCTATAATGGTATTTTATTATTTGTTTTTTTTTATACTAATTGTATGTATATTTAATTAACAAAGCTTAAAAAGAGTCAAATTGTTATGTTGCAAGTGTAATAAATTATAAATATTATCAATTAAGTAATATAATAAAATAAAATACATATATAGTTAAATAACACATAATCACGTTTTTCTTTGAGAAATGAGAAACAGAACCAATAAATTAATTAAATTTTATTTTTAAGCGGAAAGCGCATTGATAAAATTTGAATTCGTCAAAAATAATAAAAAACAAAATTAACATTAACAAAAAATAAAAGAAAATTACGCTTGTGACACTTGTAGCAAAAAAAAGAACAAAAAAAAACAAAATAAGGAGCTTATTCTGTGGAAATCAAGACAGGATGAGATAACCTCCTTTTGGTTCATAATAATAAAGTTTAGCAATTTCGTACATAAACAGAAGTAGCATCTTTAGCAGACATTTTATACCTACATACATACATACAAACATACATACACAGAGTATACATTTATTTGCACAAAAAAAAAAAAAACATTTACATAATATACGTACATACCCTACATGACAAACTAAATAATAGAACGAGAAGCGAACAATTTACACTACGCTACTGTGTTTTTTAGAGCTTTTTGTTGTTGCTGTAGCTTTCTTTATAACACCCCCGAGACAGTCTTCTCATAAGGTGTGCCCAAAGTGTCCCTCCTTCGTGGCAGTGTGCCACTTGCTGTCAGCGGAGCCGACTCGGGACAACCTAGACTCGTCAGCAATTCGACAAGCGCAGTAGTTTCTTCCACATTGTAATGAGGCGCCGGAATACCACCACCACCATTCGATTGGGCTGCAGCCACCGACGTTGCAGACGCCGCCGTTCCAGACGCTGACGATGATGTCGAACTTGTTGTGCTTGTATTGCTGGAGTTCGTAGTTAGGCCATTTGTAGCGGCTGCTGCGGCTTTCAAAGATTTCGCCGTGGCCAGAGATTGAGCGGCACGGGCGTACGCCAAGCAGGTTCGTCCTTCATGATCGGTTTGTTTGATGTTGGCGTGGTTCTGTGTTGGGAGAGAGAAGGAAGAAACCGATAGAGAGGGAAAATGAGTAAAGTATAAGTTTAGGAAGTAAATTATAATAAACTTTCGCTTGTAAGAGATAGTTAGAGAGAAAATTAAACGAAAAGCATGCCTATGTTTTCCAAACTACAACAAATTGTTAAGGGCCCAGCCCATATAATCCGTTGCGTCAGTTGCGTCGACGTATTTGTTGACGTTGCCGTATGTGACGCAAAGAGGTGACCCAATGAATACGTTGTCGTCGTACAGACAAACAACACCAAATGCCAAAATAAACTTCAAACTGGTGTGCGAGAGAACTGTCAAAGCATTTGCCAGAGAGAAAAGTTGAAAGTTGGTCAACTTTTTGCGTCGTTTCCATCACATGCTTTGCCTATGGGATACTTCTCATAAGAACGCGGTTATTTTATCGATCTGTCAGTTGCTTACTTCGCCACAACGGACGCAACGGATTCTATGGGCTGGGCTCTTTAAGCCGAAACTATAATTCAATTTCGCTTCCTTACGCTAGTGTCAAATCCCGACAATGAAATGAGCGAATACAATGGAAACGTAGGCTGCGGCCATAATAACGTTCGGATTAGTTTCGTTGACTTCTTAGGTCAATGACGGTTTCTTAAGAAAATTTGACATTTGTCCCCTTGCTCTCACAATGCAAAACTTAAAACTTAAAACTTAGAAGAGCTTAGAATACATAGGGTCTGTTTTTTTATTCAACCCGAGCGAGCAGTGTAATTCAAAAATTTACTCTGTGTTTTTTATTCAACCGGGTTATGTAGTCTGTGTTTTTTTGTTGTGAACCGAGCACGACACGGTGTATACACAGTTTCCTATTTTTTACTCTGAAATGAATATCAGAGTAAGGCAGAGTAAGAGCGAGTAAAGTTAGTCAGTGTACACAACGAATAATTTAACGACGTGCTCGGTGTACTCCGGGTAACTATACTCGCTCAGGTTGAATAAAATAATAGACCCATTGTGTCTAGCGGGAAGTGAAGTGAACTACTTGTAAAAAAAATTTGACAGTTAAACAGGAAATTACAGAAAACACAACAAAGCTTTTTCTGTTTGCAGTTTTTAACACAACCTCGATATTAAAAAGGTGAAAAAAAAAACGATTAAGCGTATTTTGTTTTAATTTCTACAGTGCAGAACCCCTTAACCGTGCCAGAGAAGAGGTTAAAAAGTCAGACTCGTACTCACCCAAATTAAAAGTTGCGCAATCGCCAAATTCCCAATTGCACACGCCAGTAACAATGGCGTTCGAACATCTCGTGGACTAACAGTTGAGTTGGTTACTTCCCTGGTAGCATTGGCCAAAATAAGAACAATTGATTTCATATCAGACCTGGAATTTTGGAGGGGAGAAAATAATGTAAAGAAGTTTCAAAAATTGAAGAAAAAAAACGAACGGAACAATCTGACTTTTCAAAGAGAAGTGGTTGACATGTACATGAATTACTACGTTTCCATGAACGAGAAAACACAGCGTTAACTCAAATTTATGTGCATGAAAACGCTAACTGAAGTTGAGTTTCGTTAAACCTAAATAAGCTCCACAAAACTAGTACTACGTTTCCATGGACCGAGTTTGAATCGAGTTAGGTTTTCGTTGTGTTAACATGGCGGCGCTAACTCGTTGCGTTTCCATGAACTGAGAAGAGTTTATATTCGACAGATGCGTTGTTGTTGTTTGTTGAAATATCAGCGAAACCTAACCCGACCGCTTTAGTTTCGCGGAGTTAGCTTGAATTCAACGACTAACTAACTCGAATTTGCGTTAACTCAGCCATGGAAACTAAGTATAGAGCGGTTGAGCTAGGTTTGTCTGAAATTTACAACGCATCTGTTACATTAACTGTACTCTCTTCATGGAAACGCTATGAGTAAGTTCCGCCATGTTCTTAACTCGACAACACCATAACTCGAAACATTCTCTATCATGGAAACGTGGTAAATGTTAACGCATATTTTTTCACTTCCCTCAGATTTGACAGCATTGCCAACTATGCTCACCTTATAACCGCCTCAATCAATTGCTGTCCCGGCGTCGCATTTGTATTGTGATTGCACGGCTGAAGGAATTCCTTAGTTTCGTATTTGCATCGAATCCAGGATTCCTTTTCCTCTCGTGTCGATTGTGGCTTCGGTTTCAAGCGTTGTCGTGAATTAGCTTCCCACACGGAGTTTGCCAGGCTATTTCCTATGGCGAGCATTACACTGAGATGGCCAGGGCTGTTAAAATATTAAACGAGACGAATGAATTAGGGACTTTAGAGCAGGACACAATGATAAATGGGAACGCTACTCACGGCCAATCGTCCAAATCGAGTGATCGCACCTTCGATATGTGTGAACCCAAATTACGATGTATTCCCGAGCATTCGATGCACATAACAACGCCCAGATTTAGGCTAGCCCATTCGGGATCTGCGGATTGGAAAAAAAGGAAGAATTTAATTTTATTTTTAATCTTTGAAGAGCACATCTTAGAAGGCAACTTACTTGGCGAATCACAGTCCACACAGAATCCATTACCAGGAACTCGCGTCCTTATCGCGACCATAGACGCTACCTCACTCGATGTGGCTGGTTTCAATTTGGTCGACTCGATACCCTGCAGTGACTTGAAGATCTCCTGTTCGATGGCGGCAACCCATTCGTCACGTTCCTCACTGTTGGCTGCTTCAAAGTGCCACTGCTTGCTGTCCAGTGATACAATGTAGAATTCATATCCATCGGAATCATCGACTTCGTTACTTTTGACACCACTGCTCTTCATTCGGCGATGCCGCTTCTTCACATTCGGTGTCTGAGACTCAAGTTTGCTAAGTCCACCAATACCCTGCTGATTGCTATCGCTCGGGATGAAAGTCTGCGAATTGCTATTACTCATGGCGATCCCTTCATCACCGCTTGTGTGCTGCGACGAATTCGATTTTCCAGGCTCGCGTAGGGTATCGAAAGCGGTGAGGAGCACCTTTTCCGTAAGTTTCTTGTTGTTGTCTTTCACTAACGAAAGACAGCCAATGCCCTCGCTTAGGCCATTCTGACCCTTGCCATTGGACAGCATTGATGAGGTGAGAGCACTATTGGTAATGATCGACTTTGAGCCGCGAGGCTTCTGGCCGGGCACCTTTACGGTTACATATTGCAGGGGAATCTCCTTGCCATGTACATCGTCCATGTAGTCGTGCAGCGATGGATGGTACGTCAGCCGCCCATCATCGCACAGAGTTACGTATTTCTTCTTCCACTCCTTGTTTAGGGATTTACTCGAGCGTTTGTAGAGATAACCCTGCTTCAGTGGAATCGACCGGCCACTTCCGAGTTCACCATTTTTCATTTCCTTCTTCGATGAGGATGGAATGAAAAGATTCGATCGTCGACGTGACTTTCGACTGGTGGTCGGTGTTGATGTGGGTGTCGGCAGATCTTTACCACTTCCCGTCGTCTCCTTCGATTCTTTCGTCGTGGACATTTGTGGCACCAGCGAGAGAGGTGCTAAGCTTTCGGCTGATGGAAGTGGTGCTGTCATTGCGCCCACTATCGAATGCTGTTGCTGCTGCTGCTGCTGCTGCAGCGGGGTAAATTTTGCAATATTGTTATTCTCATTGGTTAATGCCGCTGTAAAGACCGCTTGTTGCTGATGTTGGTGCTGCTGTTGTTGCTGCTGGGAGAGTGTCGCCCATTTTGCTTGATGCGCTTGCTGCTCGGAGTGCACAAAATCCGCACTCATACGCATCGGAATATGATGCGACGATGTTGAGAGCACATGATGACGATGTGGAAGTGTAAGGTTTCCAGTATTTGCACCACCGCCTTGTTGGGCAGCAACAGACGTCGTTGACGAAGAGAATCCATTTGAGTTCGCCGACGACGAATGATTCGATGAGGAGGAATGATGAAAGCTAGCGATTCCCAGACGAGTACCCTGCGGTGTTGTTGGCCGTGAGGATACCGGCGGTACGCAAGTGGTAATTCGCTGCTGAAGAATTTTCTGACAAGCTTCAAGGGGTAGAGGAAAGGAAGCGAAAGAAAAAAATATTATAAATTGATTGTGAATTATAATTTATTAAATGAAATTAAATGGATGTCTGTCAAACTGTCAGTCTTTGAAATTTTTTTTGTAAAATGCTATTGCAAGGGTTTTAAATTGGCGTCTCTCACCTAACTGTGGGAGAAGAAAAATTGACATTGTGCTTATGTGGCTTTCGTTTCCCCTTTGTTGACATTCACTACAATATTTTTTCACTAAATTTTTCCATCAAACGAAAGTCACATTAGAGAGGATACTGGTATTGAGTGGAACAACATGAACTATCTGTCAACTCATCATAATGAACTGTCAAAGTCAACTGTCAACTGACGAAGCGGAGAAATTACGAACGAGGTCTTAGAAAATTTGAGAAATTCTCTGAACTCTCAGTGTTCTGAGGATACGGAGGGATCCTTATATGGGACACCGAATAATGGAACATAAAGTGCGCATTTAAAAACGATTTCCCATTCTAGGATTAAAATGATGGAATACATGAATCAGAAAACATGGTATAGAATTTATGTCAGTTTGACAGTTTATATCGTATATTATTACTATGTGTTCCATTTTTATTCCACATCCGTAGGTAGAATAATAGAATAATAGTTCCAACGAATAAAAAATCGCTCTTCGTTATTCCGGATTATTCAACATTTCGAACAAACATTAACAAATAAATTACGCCCATTCCCTTGTTACTTTATCAACATCCACAAATTCCACAAATCCCTTTCTGAAATGAAGAATATGGAACCTAACTAATTCAAATACCTCACGAGGTAACTTTCTTTCTATCTCTTTCTTGCACAAAAATCTAATTTAGTTTCTAAAATCACGAAGGCGTGTGACAAGGACCCAATTTTTAATTTGATTGTTGTCAAAATAAGTCAATGAAATCGTTACGGACAATATTACTGACTTATTTAAGATGGCTGCATATAAGTCAATACGTTTGAAATAAATCTTCGTTTCGGAAGCGTTTATACCTTAGATTGGATGTTAATTAAATGTAAATTGTAATACTCACCATCTTGAAAAACCCGTTCAACATTAAGGCCATATGTTGCACACGTCTCATAGTAAGAGCACCGTTTCAAGTCATTCGCCAGCTTTCTCGCTCGCGAGTCATCAATTACACGTGGGGTGCGTTCGCTTATGGCATCTGTCAGGTTAAACAAATTTTTTTAGAGAATAAATATGACAGTTAAGTTAGACACAAATCTGAAATTAAACTGAAGGGCTTGAAATGTAAAAATTTTAATTTATAAACAAATGAATAGAACGACAACATCCTGTAATCCGCTCAATCATGTTTAACAGTTCGGAAACATGACGGCGGTTTATTTCTGGATGTCAACCGACTTGGCATTGGGGATATGTACACTGTTTGAGCATAAGCCTCGCGATAAGAAAGGATTGGTTTCGTACGATCTAGCTCGAATATCCATGTTTTGCACCTCGAGTCATAGCAGCAGTAGACAAAAAAAGAGTTTGAATTAAAAAATTATGAAGGAAAATGTAAGACATATATAGACTACCATTAGAAAAGACAACGAAAATGCATAAAGGACATAGGCAGAGCAAGCTGCATCTCGGAACGACAGTGGTTCTAAAGAATCACTAAAGAACTTGTAGGAGGTGAAATGTCTATACAACCATCAGGTCTGGATAGTTCGCTACTGACTTCGGATGAGTATCAGCTAAGGAACATTTCGCCGCGGTACTTAACTGGTTGGACTCAAATATGCCGAACTTAAAGAGCTGATTGAAGTTGCAAATTCTAGAATACGTAGTAATACTCCTAGCCCCAACAAAATATATTTGTAGAATCCTCCCTAAATACCTTAGACTACGCTGACAATATGTGATTTCTTTAAAAAACCAAAACCGCCATAGTTTCAAATTCCATGCTTAAAGCTAAATATGGAAACTGCGACCTAAAAAGATCTATTGTATTGTAGGGTGTAACTAATCTGATCCTAATGAAGGATAGTGTGTCCTTAGTGGCAGAATTACGGCTGGAAGATAGATGGACGATAGAGCTGCCTGACTATCTGAAAAGATATAAATCGTAGTGGAGTTCCGTTTGGAAAACAGTGGGACTCTTACCAATTGGTATTGAGACTTTGGTGTTGGACCCGAAACCCCAGCGCCAACTCCAGAATCCATCTTCGATCCGTCTATGTATCAGACTAGACCTTTATTGTCCAGTGCTGAAGCACCATTAGACCGGACTGCTCGGTGCAATATTTTTACCTCAAATAACCTACCGAAACAGTACTCCCTGGCCATGGTGTCCGGGATATTGCAAACATATCTCTTTCACGAATTGAGTCTAGAATATTCAGGTGTCCCACGCACGTGTTCCACCTGCTCACAGTGCACCAGCGCACACACAACACAGTCATTATAGTATGACATGATCTGATGCCGCTATATGGCAAAAAAAAAAATTGGATGGGAGGCCTAAGACCTTGAAGGAAGACCTTGGATTTAGGAAGTGGGTTAAAAATTGATCACATTATTTGGACAGCCAGCAAGCCATACACGGGCACGCAAAGTTATTAAATAGAATTTAAAAGTGGTTCCTACTTCTAGCATGTGTCAACTTAACTCCCAGATCTTGTCGAAGAGCTAATGGTTTTTTATTCTAATTATTGAGCATTACAGTACAGCTGATTATTTTTTGTTCTATTATTGAGCACTAGCTGAAACATCCTGCGTTGCTGGGCTGTCCCCATCACACTGTCCCACCTAACTGACCACCAAGACCCTCAAAGGCAACCTTAAGATAGTCAAAAAACCTTCCCCCACATATATCACCACCATCTATCAAATGCACGGTCTTCAGGTCAATCTCATACAAACTATACCTAGCCACCCTACATGCCAAGGTCATCCCCCTCAACCTCATTATCACACTAACACCCTACAAACATCCACCCCAACCGCCCCACCACGACTCAAAGTATCAGCTATATCGGATAAACGGTCTTCGAAGTAATCGCGAACAGACATACAGACAAAGTTTCATTTTTATATTTTTAGATAATCGAACAGTTAATTGTTTTTTGTTCTAATTATTGAGCACTAGGTACCAGCTGATTGTGTTTTGTTCTAATTATTGAGCATTAGGTACCAGCTCTTTGTTTTTTGTTCTAATTATTGAGCACTAGGTACCAGCTGATTGTGTTTTGTTCTAATTATTGAGCATTAGGTACCAGCTCTTTGTTTTTTGTTCTAATTATCGAGCATTAGAGAACAGCTGATTGTTTTTTGTTCTAATTATTGAGCACAATAGAATAGAAACCAATCAGATGTTCGACAAGACCTGAAAGTCACAAAATAACCCCTCAGCTTAGACTCTACATAACTTAATAATATTGAATTTAGTTACAAAAACTCACCTTGTGTTCCAACCAAAATTATCGGTATATCCTGACTATTCCGGAAATGCGCCATTTTGGTATAGTAATTGTAGACAGCGTTAAAACTGGACTCGTTTTCCAAACTGAAAACGAAGATTACAGCATCAACCCAAGCGGCAAACTGCAAGTAAACAGAATAGAGGAATATTAATATAAATATCAAAAGTTAATGAGGCTGCGAATTACTAAATGGAAACACAAACACAACCGAAAAAAAAAACATAAAACAAAACAAAAAGTCCTTGACTTTCAAGACGGATGGACGGACGCAGACCGCCTTTGCTAAAAGTAAACAACTTGAAGTCGCCGCGACACATCAAGTTCAATAATATGTAGTAACAAGGAACTACCACCAACTGTGAGAGGAGTCCTGCACAAAGGATCCTTTGATTTGCATTTCTTTCCGAATTGAAAAACACACAAAATACAAATCAATTGTTTTTGCCGCTGATTTAAAGCGCATTGGGTTTGGGGTGAACTGTTGGTCTTCACAGCAGTGCAATCAATCCCTTCCCTATGGCAGGATACAAAAAGGATAATGAACTTTTTTGTAGAAATGTTTGCGAGCATTTCTCTGCGCAGGATTCAATCCGGCGTGCGTGAGATACATGCACATATATATGAGTATATGTGAAAGTAGAGTTATGAGTGAGTATATATGTGGAAGAGTTGCATCGATGTACCTTACCGGCGTCTTCCTGGTGCAAGTCCTTGAAATCGGATGTTTGTTTGTTCACTGCCAACACAACAACACAACAGAAAAAAATAAAGAAACTTTTTGGTGTTAACCACCACTTGAAATCGCAAAACAACTTAATTCCCAAAATAATGTCCTGTTTTTCTTTCCTCTGAGAGAGCGAGAGCGGAAAATAAAATGAATTTCAAAACCGCAGGAGTGATTATTAAAAAACCGTTCGTTCGCTTGCGATTCGAATGAAATCCGTAAAGCAACTGATTTCGATGGATAGCCGGAGTTTCGTTCAAAGTCCCACAGGAACAACGCCATCGACATTGAGGAGATTTGCTGTTGCTGTTGCTGTGCGGTGTTTTCACAACGGTGACTCCTTTCACCTCCTGCATTTTTGTCCTTTTTGCCTTTCTGTCCTTATTGTATGCCTACTTGCTATGTGTCTCTGTGTGTGTGTGTGTGTGCTCATCCAAAGGGAACGCTAAAAACATAACTGCAAGCGATTGCATTGCGCGATATGGAAACGAAAAGAAAAAATGAATGATGTGTCGTGAGTGTGAGTGAATGAGTACGCGCCATAAAACCGGTCCTGTCCCGTCCCGTACCCATTGTAGAACTGTGCATAAAAAACAGCAAAGCCTACGCAAAGTGTCTTACCCGTGCATCATGCCCAGCGAGCGAACGGACGGCCATTCCGCCTTACCAAAGGGTGCCTTTGCTACGTGTAGACGCCATAGTGAAGTAAGCGGAAAAAAAGACTGCACTTATTCACTCGCACTCATCAATTTGTCGTTCGCTTGCAATTAGTGCTTGGCCATGTCTCAAGTGCACGTGCACATAGACACAGGGTGGTGCTTGCACATTGTATTATGAACTCGTTGATGGTATCCTCCCCCTTCCCAAACGCTATGTTAATGTTATGTCATCATCAACGTTTCAATTACTCGTGAAGTACCACGTTCATGTTCATACGCTTCCAACTTGGCCATAATGGGTAGTTACTACCTATGGCAATGGGGGTAATTGTAACATACAACACTTACACAAAAAATACCCAAGTTGTAATGAGCAGGAGAAGCATATGTCGTCCCATATCCATCAAAGGTGGCAAGTTCACTTACGAGCTAAACAATGCCTCGCATGGCAGGCGACAACACTCACCACCCACCCCACCCCATCACTCTTCTGTAGTGTCCCGCACATTTACGCTAGTTCCTTTTGAGTTGTAAAGAGTACCTTTACACATAATACACAAGGATTATGGCAAGGAACTTGAATTTATCAGCCGACTGCGCGCTCTAGATTGTCTAGGGTGTTGAGAGTTGCGTGAATTCAGATGACAGTTCCCATTTAAATGAGATCTATGCTGATCTACTTGAAGCTAGTAATAATACTGATAAACTTTCAAGTTTTTATAAGTATCGAATAATTACTTTATCCTAAAAAAACTACAGACTATTGAGACGAGAAGGATATTTTTCACCATTCCTTATGTACATTATCATTTTTGCTAGACTATCTATTTGTATGACTCTCTTCTTGTTGGACTTTCCTTTAGTTGGATTCTCTTTTTGTTAGCCTCTCTTTTTGCCTTGTTTTCTCTCTATTCTCTATATAAGTTTGGCTCTCTGGTTTCTTGTATTTTTTAAATTTTTTGTTTTTTGTTTGTTGGACTCTCCTCTAGTTGGACTCTCTTTAAATTGGACTATCTATTTGTTGGCTCTCTTTTTGTTTAGCTCTCATTTAACTACGATCTCTATCTGCTTGTCTTTCTTTTTGTTGGACTCTCCTTTAGTTTTGCTCTCTCTTTGTATGGTTTTTTTTGTTGGGCTTTCTTTTTGTTAGCCTCTCTTAAATCTTGTCTTTCTTTTTGTTAGACTCTCCATTAGTTGGACTCTGTTTTAGTTTGGCTCTCTTATCGTTTGGCTCTTTTTTTGTTTGGCTCTCTATTTCTTTTCTCTCTTATATCTTGTCTTTCTGTTTGTTGGACTCTCTTTTTGTTAGCCTCTCATTTTGCCCTGTTGGACTCACTTTTGTGGGGCTATCTTTTTGTTTGACTATGTTTTTGTTAGAGTGCCCTTTCTTAGGGTAAGCCTTGTCTTGGCGGAAGGGCTTATGCGCTATTACAATAAAAAGAGCTACGCGATTACAGATATTGTGTCTGCAGGGATACCAATTAGGTCGACAGCTTACAGTGAAGTTGCAAAACGCAACCTATTGACCTGCAGCAATGCAGTGCTCCCATCAAAACACTCCGAACAGATAAGATGAATGCACACAATTGCCCAGATGGAGTCAACAATGGCGTTCCCAGTTCCAGCAACGATGAACGACATCTTCTAACGTACCGTGACAATCTAGACATATGTGCATAGACATATCTCTTCCTAACCTCACTTTTAATTCTTAATTCCATAACGCTAATGCTGTGCTTTGTTCATAATTTGTGCAAGCGTAAGCCTTATGATGCTAGGCTTAGCACAGCATTGGCGTTAAAGTTTAGGAAGAGGCGAGGAGGAGATGTCTCTGAATCTTGGGTTTTGAATGCCTGCAGATTGTAGTGATGAGCAAAAACAGAGCTTTCTAAGCCTTATTAAGGGTGCAAATCCGTTGAGCAAGTCACGATACAACCGACAGCCTCGAAAAAGGATGTATTTGCTGGTGACAACCTGAACAGAAACATGTTACTGGACTCACAGTGACGGGGGAAAATGAAAAGAGAACTTCTGCAGACGATGAAGATCACCGTTCCGCTGTCCGTCAGAGCGATCCATTCATCCTAGACGATCACAGCCAAAATTTCTACCCACCCGACCTATAAAAAGTGAATCACAATATCCAAATTCAGGAATACGCAGATGTAATGGACAAGGTACGGAAATGGAATGCGAGGTACGACGGCGGTACAAATAATCCTCTGGAATTTTTGGAACGCGTCGAAACAAAGCATTTGCCAGCAAAACTTTTTTAAGCTGCAGGAGATGACTTGATAGAGTTCATACACCAGCTTATCTCTAAAAGGCCAGATGAAGAGTTGCTTGTTTTCCGAATCAACAGAAAAGAAGACCCACTAAACTACACGATATTTACAGAAATAATCAATGGCGAACTATCGAGCTAGACAGCGACATCGACCTAGTTAAGAAACACCTACATACTAGATGTTTATGATGGCTAGAGCATCTAGACCGAATGACCATCAACGCTTCGGTTCACCAAATTTTTTCAAATCAAGCCCGGAGTGATATACCACTGGAGGAAGGTCTCGCCTAAATAACGCCAACTTGTGGGAGTAAAGACTATAGTAATAACATTTGGCATAAAAGACCTATGCGGTCCAAGATATAGCTTAATCGTGACGAATCATTCAGTTCCGTGCGTAAGTGGAAGAGACATTTAATTTAAATCCATATCCGAAGGGCAAACTGGGAAGCTTTCCGTGACAGTTATTACTTTCGGACAGTTATTATGTCACACGTGGAAAAGTTTTTATGTTTTTTTGGGATTCGATCTTATAACCTCCCGCATAGAGCCTACAAGGGATAGGTTTGCGCGATTGGAGGCAGTTGGCAAAGGACTGTGCTTATTCGAGAGGCACAAGTTCGGTACTATAACGCCACCCAAGGAATGAAGGTCTTAATGCTAGAATATCATTCAACTAGACTCTATTTTTGTTTGACTCACGTTTTGTTAGACTATATCTTTTAGAATTCTCTACATAAGCCTCTCGTCCGCGTATGTTTGTGGCTGGCTGGCGAAATCTTGTGATCAATTTTTAAGCCACTTCCCAACATGTGTACAAGTATCTCCGATTAGAGAATTTTCATGAAACATTTGAAGACAAGTTTAGGATCAACAACAGTTTTCAACATAAAAAGGATGTGCTGTTCAATATTAGTTCTTCTTCTCCTTTCTCTTGTCACTCTATTTATTTTAATATCTTCTTTACTTGAGAATTCTTTTTACTTTTTCATAAGGATTAACATAACTTAGCTGTACTGTTCGTTGTGACAAAGACTCAAATATACTTCGCTTCACTAAACATGAAGAGGCATACGTGTCCGTAAAAAATTAGTTAACCAGCTTAGTACAGAACCAACAAAAAACAAACGTGTTGGACAAAGTGGTGAAAAGAGTTTTCAGCTAAAGGATAACAAAAAAATAAAAAAGAAACAAAATGTGTCTGGCGAAAAATCCAAAAGCCGAAACACTAAACCTGTTTTTGGTAAAGTGGACAATAGAAGGCATTACAATGGACAAATATCCAGTGGACAATGGAGTACTAGTGATCATGATTCATTTGATCAGGTTACTTTTCCATTATTGCCACTGGAACTAATGATTATCATATGTAGAGGTACACGTGAGCAATGTAAAAATATTTTTGGGAGCACTGCATAGCTTAAAACGTAATGCAATACACTTCACTACAGTATTAAGGATTACCACTTTGAGGGTTGGTTGCAACTTGCAAATTAGATAAAATTGTGAACTTGTATTTTGTTGGCGAGCAATTTTGCGGCCACAACAAAACCTCGTTCAACATGGCCCGATAACGATCGCCTTTGACTGTAACGGCCACTCCTTGCTCATTTTCGAAGAAAAATGGCCCAATTATGCCTCTGGACCAAAATCCGCACCAAACAGTGGCTCGTTTTGGGTGTACCGGCTTTTCAATGTATGCGTGCGGGTTTTCTGTGCCCCAAATGCGAAAATTTTGATTGTTTACATACCCGCCAAGATCAAAATGAGCTTCATCCGAAAAGATGAAAAAAATCGGCAAAATCGGAATCTTCTGTAAGTCGATCGCAGGCCCACTCAGCGAAGCGAAAACGCATTGGATGGTCAGTTGGCTACAACTCCTGAACCAATTGGACTTTGTATGGCGTCATACCAAGGTCTTTATGCAAAATTCGTCTCAATGATGTCTCCGAAATGTTCAATTGTTGAGAACGACGGTGAATTGATGGTGATGGCGCTTCACGCACACTTTCTGCCACAGCATGAATATTCTCGGGTGTACGCACTGTTTTTGGCTTTTCACGCTTTGGTTTATCGATGAGGATGCCAGTTTCTTTCACTTTTTTCACAAGATAACGAACATACGGAACTGACGGTGCTTCTCTTCTTCCAAAATCCGTACGCAATTTTCGCACACATTCTGCAACATTACCATGATTTTCAAAGTAATGTCGCAATATTTCCCAGCGTTGTTTAAGCGTATACACAACCATATTCGTTCAGCGGAAGGATACAACTAATTATCTGTCAAATCAGACATGAGCTAAGTGTTACCATTCACGAAATAAGCACTAGTTGAAAAAAAACACTTTAGATGGCGGACCCTTTACAAAACAGACACTGAATGGTAGATAATAAATTTATTTCGATTCATATTCGACGACAATGTTGTTTAAAATAGACCTGTGATGATGAGAAATGATATACATAAGGCATAATATCAACATGTGTCTGGTGAACGTGCAATCTGTAGTGGTATTGCCCAATGTTGTCGGCTCTGTGCACATTATATACAAGTTCTCAACTTATTACTTTTATATTACTGAGCCTAAAGATATGCAATAGTTTTGGTAGTTTCTTAATTCTAATATTAATGCTTACTATATGAGTATCTACAGTTTGATAAATGATTTCGATTTGTAACAATATCACAATCTTCCATTACAAAATGAACAACTAACAACACTATTCATCTCAGCGAACCGAAAACTATGGATTCAAAACTATATATATATCAAAATCGATCTCGTAGCCGCCCCAGAGCGATTGAGCGACGAGCGACTGAGCGACGAGTCTAAGCTATTAGTGGCCATTTACTGAGCGTCATCGCTCGAGCGATTAGTTGTGAAAATGCCCTTGTCAAGTGCCGTTTGTTCCCGTGCGCTCCCCGTGGGGGTCCAGCTGCATCTTAACCTATATATGGTTAGGGTACGAGGCCCTACCACTGAAAATAAATAAAGGGCCGCGGGTACTTAGAGTATGCTCGGGATGGGCAAGGTCTTCGTACTTTAACGACCCTGGAAAGGCTACTAGTACTTAGAGATAAATCTTTTGGGCAGCTCTTCGTATTTAGTGGCTAATTCTTACACCAAAAGACCGTCATAATGTGCCTATAATAGTTTCTATTTTATGCGGACTAGGACTGCTTGGTGATGCTTGCTTAAGAGTCCTAGTGGTAGATGATATGTTTCGATGTTCTGGACAAATGTGCTGCCAGGGTCTGCTTTGCAACCGCCCAGGCACTCATCTTTGAAGAAACCGAGATCATTGATACTAGATCTCATCAAGATAGCCTTTAGCACCACGGGAGTTGTCTGTGCCCAACGGACCCGGTTTGACCGTGAAGTTGACCGATCTGAGGACAACTATGGCTGCGGACCCACTTCGTTCTGGAGATGTAACATGGGGCCTGAGGTTTACTCTCGAAAGATGGTAAAGCCTGATGGGAATAGTTAATAACATGCTTAATGGCGAAAGCTAGGAAATCGCAGGTTCGTCCTACTCCACTGACTATTACCGTTCCCGGGCGCTTCGCTAACTTCAGATATGAACAACCGCCTTTCTCTTAACACCGGGGGTGGGGGGTTTACTATAACCTATAATCTTTCCCAAATGCTAATAATATATTTGTACGTTGAAAATTTCATACAAACCGGGTTATAAATGTGGTTGATATTAAAATTTTACCTTTTAGATGAAAGTCATAACAAGCATTACAGAGAGAGAGAGCGTCCGAAATAAAGTTGAGGAACACGCAAAATTCTTACTATTTGGCGCTTATTTGTATATGATTACAATTTTTAATGCCTTTGGGTATTATGTAGGTATGTACTCGTATGTGCATATAATTTACATGCAATGTTCTACGTGAATATCACGCCCCGTTGTGACTGACTGACAGTTGATAGAGTTCAGTAAAGCCGCATTCAAAGGCGTGCATTTTTGTGCTCCCAGGAGGATGCAAAATCCAATACCTTCCAATCCAACATTATGATAACAGGGAGGAGCAGGGGGAGGGAGTTGCTGGTAAAAAAAACTGCTCACCTACTGTGCAAAGAGGATTGGTTTGCGAATTTCTGCACACGCACACACACAAAAAAAAAAACAAGCGGCTAACCAACCAGCTACTGCACTAATCATCAGAGGACACCCCGCGGTTTACTTTTCTTTTGTATCTGTAATCCTGTTTGATCAGTTTCATTGATTTGCCAAAAAAAAAAAAGGAAATTGATTTTCTACAACATTGTTTACTGCATGCATAAGATTGTGCACCCCATTGTACATAAAACCGCGTCAACAGAGGGTTGCATAAATACACAAAACGAGCAAACAACCAAACAATAATTATATTCTAGGGCTGCACTTTACATTTTGTTGGGAACTATCGTCGCGTGCATTTTACCATAATCGCATAGCAAAGGGTACATTTTCTTGAATTTACTTAACGCCAAAAACGAAGGTGGTTGTTCCCCATATTGATTCATTATCGATATCACGTGTCACATCGATGTCACCTGACCCTTGAGGGCACAGATAAATGGGCGTGAAAGCGGATTGTTTTGTCATAAACGACGTTCCCATAGCGACTTAAGGATGGTGCCCCTTTGGTGATATAAAAGGGTGTTTTTTTTGTGGTTGTAGTTGTTGATTTTATTCCCTGCACGTTTTCAGAAGTCCTTTAAGAAAAAAATCTGCGAGCGCATGTTGCATGTTGCAATGTTGACACATTGTAAGTAGAAAAGTTAGTTCATCAGAGTGCATCTAAAGGCAAAGAAGCGGTGTTGGACTTATGGACTATGGGGCTTGAAAAACAAATGTGTGCTCAAGAGAACTAGCCAGTTGCATGCCACCTCTCCTTGAATTCAACCGCAATACTCGTGGCGCTCTAAATGCTTATCTGCTTATCAGTTTACCCTCAAGCCCATCTTCGGTCGAACTGTTAAGTTTTGAGACGTTTTCTTTAGTCGTACAACACGAATGTGGAATGCTTTACCAAACTCTGTATTCCTGCATCAATATGATCCACAGGCATTCAAAATGCGTGCACATCGAAATCTCCTCTCTCTTTCCTAAATACCGTAGTGCCCAGCATTATAAGAGTTTTAACCCCTTTAGCGTGTGCCGATAAAAAAAACTCCCCCAAATGAATAAAAAAAAATTACGCCATCGCAAGCTGAGCGCTAACCAATTGTTTTAAAACAAGTCCCATCAAAGTCTGACTGGTAGAAGCCGAGATATACGAATTAACAAACTGATAAACGTACAAACTGACAAATGAACGCTGAAAAAAATGTTCTTGTCCTTTTATTATTAGATTCGCTCTTCGGGCTCGCAATAATATGTAACCGTAGAGAATTAGGGAGAGCTGAATCTATGAATACCTTGGAACTATTGTTAGCTGTATTGGAAAAACAGACCAAAAAGTAATGATTCGGACCAAGAAAGCACTGTCAGCGTAAGCATCTGATCACGTACAAAGCGTAACAGGAAAAACCCGGAGAGATGGGACAGAAACAAAAGAATACACTCAGAAGTAGGGCAGAGAAGAAGTCTATCCTACAAAAAAATGAGGAGAGACACCTGAAATAGTTCGGACATCTAATAGGTTCTGTAAATGAGAACTGAAGATACTGCTCCGAGAGGAAGATCCCGAAGAACTTGCGAAAAGCGCATCCATGATATGGGAAGGATGAGTAGATAAGCCCTGGCAGATATAAGAAGTGATAGCCGAGACCGACTTCATTGGAGAAGATGGATATGCCGACGTTACACCGACGCCTAACAGCAAATGGGGATTGAAGAAGAAGAATAAGTAAAATACTCGTGTCAATTCACTGAAACTGATAGACTTTGTCTCGGAATAAACAGCAAATAGGTAGCATGTCCCACTTTCATCTATCAATGCATATCCATTTCAAATAATAAGATGATATGTTATTCTGTGAAAAATAATACCAACGTTCCTTGATGACAAATGGATGTCATATCCAGCTCAGAACAAAAATGCTCTCCAATTACGAGTACAATGAAGTTCACTTGCACATACGAGTACTCAAAGCGATCATAACAGAGAATGACACGTTTTTTGAATGAATATTTAAGAGGATATTATGTTACTCCCTTGATCATCAGACAGCGCATTGTGAACTACCCCTCATCCAAATTAGCTTACAAGTACGACTTTCCAGTGCACATTTGCATTAACCTCCCCCATTTACGAAGCAATCGGATATTGCAAAACATTCCATAGGCTGCAAGGATAATTAGAAATGCCATTCAGCGCAAAAGTCAATTACTATAGAGATGAGGATTTTTGTGTGCCATTTCAGAAGCGCTTATTTCATTCTTATTATTGATCCCCTAAATAAACGAAAACACACAAATACGATACTGATAGTCACCGCGGATGTCGGCTTAAGCAATTCGCGAAGCATTTTATTAGCGTACCTTTCGTCAAAGTCGGCACAAATAAAAAACAACCAACAGCACATAAATGCAATGCAAATTTGAACTGTTACTGCATAAAACGTTTATGCAAATTTCCGTTTTTTTGTTGTTTTCATATCCTGAACAAATTGCATTAAAATGCTGAGCGCGTCGTCGAAATGTGTGTCAGCATAACTAATGGTGTGTAATATTTTATTTCTAAATTTAGCTCATTGCTAACTGCCATTACCAACAACGAACGGGAGAGTTGAAAGGGTAGGTAAACATTTTTGTTGTTTTTCCCGACAAATTGAGCGGATAATTGCATTATTGTATAGAGCTGAAGATTAATTAGGACGAGAAAGCATAAACCTAAGTCCTGCAGTTGTTAGATACTTTTGTTAACCACTTTTTTTTTACTTCTTGAGTGCGTTTGAAAAGCGCTTTCTGATTCTAGAGATTCTAGAGTAGAGAGAATGAAACACCTGTCGGAACACTTGAAACACCAATTTATTCTGGAAGATTTCTTCTTATAATGGCACGTTGCCTACGGCACAAATGACTAACGACACTTATGCTGTTTGATAGTTTTTTGCCAAAGCGTTCTACGTATTCCATTTTTATTTCATCTCAGTTTTTAGAATTAAAATAATAGTTCCAAGGTTGTTCCAGATACTTTAAAACCATAAAATGAATAAAACAGAATATCACAGACGAATAAAACACTTTTGTAATTCTGGAATATTCCAAAGGTATGGACGGTTTTGGTTCTTTTTCAGTGCTGACGACTTACCACAAAAACTCTTTGTAGTACAGTTTGTCAACCTAATTTTTCGACATTCCGGTCTGCCTTCGTGCCTCGAAAATTTGCCTTTCTCCCTGCCATTTCATATAAAGCGAAAGACTTTACAAGAAGGTTTCTGTTTGATCGCTGGTTCCTGACCACACCAACGCCCACCGAACTTAATGTTGTTCGTATGATAACAGAATCATTGTAGCGATTAGCAAATCGTCTTACCTCACATTTGAAAACAAAAAAGTGCTTTTTGCTGAGTATTTACCAAGTATTTAAGCCACAAAGCCACCTGGGTATCTCCTGATGGAGCCACTCGCAACCAGATCGACCGAGCCACAACCCGAACCTGATGACGGTACGAACGTACCGATATGCCAACGTCGACTCGGACTACTATCTTGTTGGTATGGTGCTCCGAGCGCGGATTCCATCGTCACGAAAGACTGCATCCGCGAATCAGATTTGAGTCAACACGGCTGCCCTTCGGAACGAAGAGACCAGAAACAACTATGGTCAAGCGATAGGACTCGCCCTCGAGTAAGTCCTGGGGCTGATATGTCGGGCGTAGAAGAGAAATAGACACGTCTTAAGAATACTGTCATTAGTACTACTGACTCCATCTTAGGCAGTAGTCGTAGCGATCGGAATGACTGGTTTGATGACAAAAGTAAGCTAGTGACTGAACGTAAGAATGTTGCGTACCGAGCAATTCAACAATCTCATAGAACGCGGGCACGCGAAGAGGAATATAAAGCGCTCAGAAGATATGAAAAAACAGTTCACCGGCGAAAGAATGCAGCCTGGGAGAAGAACCTCGTCCATGAACTGGAACAGTACAAAGAGCGACGATCGCGCGAGTGCGGAAGTTCTATCAAAGATTCCGCGGTATGACGCAATTTACACCGCGTTGCACATACTGCAAAGACAAAGGGGGTAATCTGATCGCCGATCTCAAAGAAATCTTAGAGCAATGTGAAGAGCACTTTCATGAGTTGCTTAATGGCCAGCTAATTGAGGAATTGGAGGCTCTACCAATATGACCGAAGACCACACCATGCTGCCGCCACCAAATATAGACGAAGTTAGCAGAGCGATAAATCGGCTCAAAAATAATAACGCCCCGAGATCTGATGGTATCCCAGCGGATCTGATTAAAACAGGAAGTCCCGCAATACACCAAGCAATTCATGAACTAATAGTGCAAGTATGGGAGGAAGAAGCGATGCCAGAATACTGGCGAAGAGTCATCCTGTGCCCCATACATAAAAAAGGAGATATCACAACCTGCAGCAAATATCGTGGTATAACTTTGTTGTTCAGCACCTCTATCCTTCAAGACAGGATAGCCCCACACGCTTAAGTCATCATTGGTGCGTACCAGTGTGGCTTCATCCCAGGCAAATCAACAACTGACCAGATTTACACTCTTCGGCAGGTGATGGAAAAATGTCTAGAGTTTCAAAACTCACTACCCCATCTTTTTATAAACTTTAAAGCCGCCTATGATAGCACAGCCAGAGTAGAACTTTATAAAACGATGAGAGAATTCAGCATCCCAAATAAACTGTCACGACTATGTAGGTTGGACATGACCAATGTTATAAACCAAGTAAAAATATCCGGATTACTATCAAGCCCATTCATAAGCCCATATAACTGACTCCGACAAGGCGTTGGAGAAAGTGACCAGAGACTCTGACGCCACGGCGAGAGGAACAATCCTCTATAAGTCCACTCAGATACTGGCATACTGACATAAATGACAGCAAAACAAAGTAAAGTTTGGCCACGTCTGCGAGTAGAAGATCCAACATTAGTCCCTCAATTAAAATAGTGGAGCGCGAATTTAAAGTAGTGCAGTCCTTTAACTATCTCGGGTCAAGTGTAGCAGCCGATAACAGCATGGACCAGAAATACGCGCACGGTTGCTCAAAGCCAACAACCCCTACTTACTTAACCATAACATCCAAGCTGCTGGTATATAAGACAATTGTCATACCAGTACTTACATATGGATCCGAGACTTGGGAGACTTGGCTTTTGTGATTGCAATTCTCATAATTCATGCCATTCGCTCCAGAATGCCTTTTCATTTCCTATTTCTAATACCAGTATGTGCATCGCGTCATTTAAAGTAACTTTAAAGTAGAACTGCCGCGCTTGGTGTGGTCCACATTCAAGTTCACTGATTACATTGTTCTCTAACGCTTCTTCGTTTTCGCCTATGATCATTTCTTACATATCTTATGAGATGAGCTTTTTATATTCGCCTTCGTGTAGTCGCCTGCTGCATTGTTCAGCACGCAACACTCCTATGTTAATTCGTTAGCTTATATCGGTCAATCGTTGCGAATACCGCCTCAAATGAAGTCAACAGTAGTAATGACAATACTTTTTAGGCTTGTCAGCTTTCCTAATATGACTGGCATTTCACCTCCAGCTCATACTTTTCTTCTATTGGCTGCCGTTAACCCCAAAATCTACAAAAAGGCAACTGCTAGAAATGTCCTTCTAATCAATATCTTTTATTATTTAGATCAAAGAAGCAAAAGGAATAAAAATGGCCCGGCTCAGACTGAGAAAATCCCTTTGCTTTTCCTACCGTAGTAAAAGCAAACTCACTCATTGCCATTTGAATGGCAATATTTCTAAGAAGCTTACTGGGGAACTCAAGTGGGTCACAAACCGAGGGTGGATTCGTTCTGCAGCAGTTCACATTAAAGGTGACCCGAATTCATATTTCTTTTTTCTTTGTCACGACATCTCCGACATGAACAAAAGTTCTGTTCCGTTTAATTTGTTTTTTATTTGTTTGCTCGTTTGAAGGACAAAACCAGGAAGGATATTATGTACGAGTAGTAGGTTTTTTGGGTGAATGTTGATTACATCATATTCAGTGCATTTTTATTGTGAGATAGTGAGTGTGTGTGACAAGCACATGGTGCACATGGAAAGAACAAAGGAACACAAAGCTGCTTATGAGCTCAAGTTGGGTATTACGCTGGTGAACATAGCAGTAAGTAAAGAAGAAGGAATTTCTTTGCATTGTATCTTCTAAACGACGTATCGCTTCCTTAAATTCCTTATATTATCTCTTCGAACGACATTGAATGCCTTTCTCCAAATTTGAACGCCACATGTCTCCACTTTATAAGGCCACTTAAGGCTCCACTTTTTACTCTTTGCAGATAAGATCAGAATAGTAAAGCTGTAATGAGTGATTTTGGAATTTATTATGATGGTTAGCTAACTTTTACGGTTCATGGCTTATTGCTTCAAGGGCGTTAGAGACTATAGGCCCTTTCCCTGAGTGACACAGTTTTTGTACCTCGAGTTGGTAGCGTAAACTTTCCATTTAAAGGAAGTTGTAAACTTCCAAATAAAGGCGCAGATAATGACAGATACATATGTTATATATAGTTTGGTCAGTTTTTTACTTTTAGGAACTTATGCAAACACTTAATCTAGTTTTGACACTGGCTTAAGATCACTTAAGTTAATTTAAATTCGCCCTTAATCAAGCCTTAAAACCCGAAGATGAAATGAGCAAATACACATGCTGCGCCAGAATGACGTTTTCTCAATTTCGTTCACGTTTGCAAGCGATTGCGTGTACCCTGGCGAACGATGTTGACAGTTGCAACCTTCCAAATGGATGGACATGTAATGACAGATAGTTATGTTGCCAAAAAGTATTCCTTATGGTAAGTTGTTTTCTTTGGCGAACTTTTGAAAACATTTAATCGGGTTTTGACACTAGCTTAAGCTCACTTTTCGTACGTTATTTTGAAAGCGATTGCGTGTACCCTGGCGAACGATGTTGACAGTTGCAACCTTCCAAATGGATGGACATGTAATGACAGATAGTTATGTTGCCAAAAAGTATTCCTTATGGTAAGTTGTTTTCTTTGGCGAACTTTTGAAAACATTTAATCGGGTTTTGACACTAGCTTAAGCTCACTTTTCGTACGTTATTTTGAAAGTTGTAAACTGTCGAATGGATGAGCAGATGATGACAGATAGTTAGGTTGGCAGATGTATAAATTGTGGGCAGTTGTTTACTTTCGAGAACTTTTGAAAACATTTCATCGGGTTTTGACACTAGCTTACGCTGACTTAAGTAAATTTTAGTTGGCTTTTAAGCTTATGTCAAAATCCAGCACTGAAATTTAATCTCAGTTTTATTCACTCTCGCGAGCAATTCAGTGTGCGCTAATTAACTCACCTTACGTACGCAATTTTGACAGTTGAACACTGGATAGCTCACTTTACGTGCGTAATTTTGACAGTTCCCAAAAATACTTACCCTTCACACGACCTATAGAGCTGAAATTTTGTGAGCAGCTCAGCGTTATGGGCCATTTTTTAGATCTCGCGTGTTACACATGTCGTGAGTCGCGTGTAAGTATTTTTGGGAAATTTTAAAAAAAATAATCCAAACAGAGTCACTGTATTTCGCTAATTGCACGCCGTCGACCTTGACCTTAGGAAGCTCGAAAGATATTAGAATGGAATGGAATAGATCCATATGGATAGAATAATGTGAGTCCTTTTAATAAAAAATTTTGGCCCTAATACTTTTTTTCTTTTTCAAATAATACAACGCAAGGATTGACATTTAAGCCCTCGAAAGCAGGGGTCGGGACATATAAAAACCTAGTTTCAGAGATTACTTCGAAACAATTGGCTCGGGACTGGTGTGGTAGGCTAGTCCAGTTAGATATGAAGGCTTTTAAATTAACAAAATCTGGATATAAAGGCTTTTAAATTAACAAAATCTGGAGAATACTTTGAGAAACAAAAAATTAATTTCGGACGATTAAGAACAATCTACAATCCATATCAAGCAATCCTCGTATGACTTTTATTACTTTTAGAATTTAAATTAAATTTTTTTTTAGATTTTAGTTTTAAGCTTTAATTGTACCTTTGGTATTAATTATCTTAAGATTTACAATTAAAGCTTTGCTTTGTCAAAGAATTCAAAGCAAAGTTTTTATCTTTCATGCTGTGATTTAAAGGTCGTGACACATGCAGGCGCCTAACAAAAGCCAACGTAAGTTTTAAGGTTTTTTTTGAAATTTTCCACTATTTTGCCAACAGCAAACGCAATTACCGCAAAGAGCACACACACACCAAAAAAAGGATGCAAATCAGGAAATTCAGAGTTTGTTTTTCCTTTCCTGGCAAACAGGGAGATTTTCTTTTAATTTCATTTCAGCTGTACCCTGCAAGCCACATCACACACGTGACAGCATCGGCTGGAGATAGCACAAGCACTCTAGGCTTTTTTCATGCATTCCTTCCTTGCACAGATGAACTTACAAAGTTAAGCTCGTCATCAGATTATTTTTCATCTCAGGCGCACACTAGAAACTTCCTGTCTTTTTGTTTGAGTTGAATTTTTTTTTATTTTCTCGCGTGAGCTTTTTTTCGAAAAAAAAACATCACGTTTTCACTTTGAAGGTTATTTTTTTGCCAAACGTATCCACTTTGTGTTCATCTCAACTTTGTGAGAAATGCTATATCTCTATGTGAGCCTCAAGGAGTTTTCATATTTTACCCAGTCTGTCAGTTATTATGCTGGCGGAGTTGTCTCTGTGATACTCTGCGTGGATAAGGCATTGTCATGTCCCATGTGGAATAAATTTCCCGTTTTACGTTACGTTTGTATTTTACGTTAACTCATTGTTAAAATTACGAGTAAAGTTGTGAAGTTTTTATGACTGAACGTTTTTTTATTCGTCTTTTCTTCGCCTTGACGTCTTGGTTGACGAATGTCACTATTGTTTTACGAGTTGGTCGTAAACTTTTGGTTTTGTTGTATCTGCATATGTATCTTTATCACAATTTCTTTTCCCTAAGTTTTATGCCTTCCGATAGAAAATGTTTTTAATTAAAAATCTGTTACTGTGTTGCGGGTACTGGGTTAATTTTAGTGTGAAACTCTTCTTGTATAAGCGAGTGACAGCAAACTTTTTGAATCAGTTAATTATCTGTGTTAATTATTCATTAATTTCCAGAATTCGTGCCTGCACATGCAAAACAAAGTACATGGGGTCGAGTCCTTGATCGGTTCTACAATTAAGACAGTGATAGTGGCCAAATGTAGCAGCCGATTACACCACGGAACCACTCACGATTGCTTCAGGCCAAACAAGGTACTATGCAATGAAGCCAAAACCTCAGGTTCGGATTTTATTGCACTTTTGATACTTTCGGAGTATAATTACATGTTAATGTAGAACTGGATGCTCGCAGATTATTGAAAGCATATATTGCCATATAGGCTAGCAGCAAAACCATTGATAGAAAATGGGGACTGCAGCCGAGGATGGCTCTGTGGCTGTTCACAGCAGTGGTGCGACCTATTCAATAAAAAGTACAATGCCAGCAAGCTAAGTAGAATACAAAGACCAGCAGCTGTTGGCATAACTGGAGCACTTCGGTCCTAGCCCACCGATGCTCTAAACACATCTTACACTTACTACCTCCCGATCTATTTATTAAATACGTTGCCGGGTGCAGCTCGATCCAAACATAACCAATACCAAACCATACGGCCACTGCAACATACTGCAGTTGTTACCAAATAAGATGATACCATCTTAAACCGACTACTGCACTCCTAAGCTTCACTTCAATCCTAGCTTTCCCGTAGAGTTTCCAGCTCGAGATATTTGGAAGGACGGGAGTGCTGTGCGACTTTTTGATGTATCTCTATTCACCGATGGATCCAAGATGAGAAATGCAATTGGTGCTGGAGTTTACTCTATAAACCTTAACCTTTAAAGGTCCTACGAGCTACCTGACTCTGCTAGGATCTTCCAGACGGAGATCTTAGCGATAGGAGAGACATCCAGGGCCCTATCTCACAATATCGCTTTAGCGGTCAGGGTCGGCATATGCGTACACAGCCAATCAGCTATTAAAGCCATTATTACGACAAGCAAGCAAGTACTGGCAAATAAAGGCGTCACATACTATACTGAGACAGTCTGCTGTCCTTTAAGCTCCGTCACGGAACGTATTCTTTACTTTCTTACCACAAAAGCACAGCTAAGGAGGAATAATTTAAAGAACCGCTGGCGGGTGGGTAGCCACGCAGCCAAAGTGGGAATCCGTCACAATACCTTTTGGAAGACTTCCTTCCAAAGCCCTTATTGCGACAAGCAAGGAAGAACTGGCGAAGAAAGGCGTCACACTGGACATGGACTGTGCTGAAAAAGTCTACTGTCCTTTGAGCTCCGTCAGCTAAGGTGGAATAATTTGACCAATTGCACCAAGTCGAGAGCGATCTGGCATTCCTATAAAAGAAAAAAAAACAAATCCTGCGTGCTGATCTCCACAACTCGGAAAGATATTTCCAAAGTGGTTGCCATAATCATGGGCCCATGGTTGGTGGGCAACGCCGCAGCCAAAGTGGGAATCCCTCACAATACCTTTTTAAAGACTTGTTTGGATGTAAATGAGTACTAAACTCATTGCAAGTGTCCGGCCCTTGCAGCTCTCCTCTTCCACAAATGGAATTATCTCTTCTTTGCCAACGTTAAGGAGCTTTAAGAGTACGACATCACCGATTTGATATCGTACCTCAATGCTACAGGTTGGATATAACTATACATAACCATCTTTCTTTCCATGAGATCTCTTGAGGACGGTGGTAGCAAAACGGTGCACTGAACCGCTATTTGAGGACGAGTACCGCCACTCCACCTCCTTACTTACATAGAGTAATGTGTAGATAGTATCTAGAGATAAAATTAAGGAAGAAAAACACAATGAGCATTTTCTTTATATGAAGTACACAATGCTTAGCACAGCGTGGGCGTTCGGTAATTAAGGAGAGGAAAAGTTGAGGTGTCTATGCACGTGTGTCTTAAATGACTGCAGATCATAGAAATGCGGAAACATAGAGTCGGGCAATTCATTCCACAAAATTATTGTACGGCTAAAGAAGGTATCTCTAATGGTTGACCCGTGGGCTCGGGTTAAGGCACGGGTATTGCCTTAACCCGAGCTTAGAGGATGGGCGGGATGCATCTGGATATTTCTTTTGAACATCGCAGGAAACATTCCTGGGATGTTCAAGTGATTCGATTGTTTTCGCGATATTTACGTCACCAATAAGTTTTATCGCGCGGTTCTGAATTCTGTCGAGTTGATGTAATATGGTCTTGCTACATCTGTATTTAAGTTTAGGGCGTGCCTTGTAAAGAGTTGCACCGTTTTAGGAAACCCAAACATTTTGCAGCATTCTTAGCGATGGTGAGTATGTTATCTTTTCAACGAAGCTTGTTGTTTTGGCGCATTCTGAGTTTTTCAGTTTCTTTGATGCAAGATCCATTTTTGGATAAAGGTTGGTGGTTTAAATTACGCTTTGACGACAGAAAATGGCATTGGGTTGTTTTAGACCCAAGTTGATTTACTTGAATATGATCATAGGTCCATAAACCTAATCGTAAAACTGCTTGATGTGTGATAAACTCAGTTCAAAACAAGTGCATCCAAAAAATCCGGAAACGTAACGCCAAAAGGTCTTGTTATGTGTGTAGTTTGATAACGACTTAATTTATTAAGTCATTGAAGTTCCACTTGTGATGAAGAAGGGCGTCCAGAAAGCGTGAAATCATTCGAAAAGCTAAGAGTCGTAAGCGAAAGAATGATTTCGATTATAAACAGCGAATAGAAGATCATCAATGAAAATGAGAAAGAGTGTCGGAGACAAAACAGAGCCTTGAGGAACACCGGCGTTTATGCGGTGATCATTGGATTTGAATCCGTCCAATATGACCTGGATTGAACGGTCAGAAAGGTAGTTACTAGTCCAATCGAGCAGGGTCTTATACATTCCATAGGTATCCATTTACGAGCTTGATGCCATGCTGCCGGTACGGTTTTCCAATTCATTGGGAAGACTCCAGAAGAATAAAAGAAATGGAAAACCCAGCGCAGTTGCAATGTCAACGTTGAAGAACAGCTCTTCAAAACTATAGCAGGATTACAATCAGTCCCAGTAGATTTATGAATGTTGAGATCATTTAATACTCTAGCTACTTGACGAGTACAAAAGTATATCAGTCCCATAGAGGTTTCTACTTATGAAAAAAACAGGCGGCGATAACGTGTAGCTAACTGCGAAATGTGAAGCAATCAGCTGACGGTTGGAATGTTATTATGATGAATGAGCGAATGACGAGGCAGTATTTTTTATTCGTTTAACGAATGGTCACTAGGGACATTGAAGTATTTCTTGTCTCAGTTTCTGGTCGAATTTGACTCGTCTCGGGTAGGCATTGCACTCATTTCTGATTCGTCTAAATTTGGTTCGGTTTTCCACATCGGGTTTTTTATTTTTTATAACCGAAAGCATATCTCCCGGTTCCTAGAGGCATCTTTGCAGCTTATATCAAACCAAGCATTAGACGTTATCTTTAAAGGAATAAATTGTCTCATGCCCTCATCGGTCATGTTTGTATCAGATCGTATCGGCGTTATTCATAAAAATTCTTGTTGGTCGCACAAATTTCCAATAGAAAAACAATTACCTACATTTCATCTCAAGTTCACTCAACATAACGTATAAGGTATGTATATTGAAAATTCTTTAAGTATCAAAATAAAGAATAATTTTGTATTTATGTACAATTACTTGCTCACCTGCATTTCGGGCGGACCTCCTTCATCTCGTATCAATAGCAAATAACTTTGACTATCGATGAAAATCTCCTTCTTAAAGCGGCCACCTTCTGGTGATTCTTCTTGCATATAGGAACCAGTCAAATAACGATGCACCAAAGCGGATTTCCCTGAATTTAATGATCCAACAATGCCGAGGCGGAGATCTGGCACCGATCGGGATATCGTCCATTCTTGACTGTTGACAAATGAGTCTGCAAATTGAAAAGTAAAAATTCAAAGTAAATGTGTTGCAAATTATCAATTCTTTCGGGCATTTCGAGGAAGAGTAGGGAAAAAATTACCAAATCGATATTTCCGCAATAAAAAAATAAAAAAAAAAACGTGCAATCATTTTAATGATAACTCCCCCGAATAAAATTGTAAATGACTTAAAGAAGGGGGATTATGAAGAGTGGCCAATCAGTATTCATAGAGCAGCCTATCAAGTCACAGAATGGAAGAAGAAGAACTGGAAAAAGCACTGAAGTAAAAGTCGAAATGTTTATTCGCTGCTAAGAACAGTCAGTCAGTCCGTCCGCCAGTCAATCAGTGTAATTAGACAATGTCGAGCTGCTCCCCCATCTGCAATATCATCGCGTACATTAATTCACACCTTGTTGTCAAAGTGACATATGACATATGCCACTTTTAAATGGATAGCTGACGAATTGGTCTGCTGTGGCAAGAGGTGTCCATATCCCAATCATAATTGAAAAACCAGAATAAATCCGCAAAAGCAGTCCAATTGTCAGCAGCCAACATAACAACATAAAATGTCACCTGAGAAGTCATCATCATAATCATAATCAAGGTCGGAAACATGAAAACAAGATGAGTGTCGAATAATATTCTCAAGAGAATCTGCGTGCGGTTGATTGGTCATTGGTCAGTCAGACGATTGGCAGCCTCCACTTGAGAAATTATTCTTTTCTACCTTTCTTGTGGACAGAACCAGTTTCAATTCTTAAATTCTGGAATTTAATTAGCAAGATCTCTGGTGGTCCCAACTTCATTCCTCATTCTCACTCGTTGGAAGGGCAAATTCAAGTCCATTTTATGGCAAAAATGAGGCGTGAAATTGTTGCAAATGACCGCCAGTTCATTGTCACCACTATAGTTAAGGACCTGTTTGTTGTAACAATTCTCATTAATGGTCATGACACTTTGATTGACAGCACAATAAAGTGACAGACACACTGTTTCTTCGGTGATGAATAACCGTTGAGCATGCAGGACATGTGCTTTTCTTATTTGCCTACTTTGTATTTTTCACAGAAGAGTTGACAGATGACAGTTGTACGATATGTACCCTATACGGGTACAGAGGTTTTTGTGCAGCAAGGGTGAATAATTATAGAGGCTCCTTTGCCGCAGGTCATATTTTGGTGTGAAAATGTTCGACAGAAAAGAAATAAAAAATCTTTCTAAGTTGTGTTCATTTGGTAAAAGTACCGGGTGCCACTTTATGTTAATTAGGTAAGAAATAAGTGAGAATAATTAAAATTTCTATGGGTAGGTAGAGTGGTGGTCCTCGCCGCCATAGCCCTTTGATTGCTCGGTTTTGCAACCACAGTCCTCGGGAGACCTGATAAAAGGTAATTGGGTTTCTGTAGCATTCAGGTACAAGATCAGATCGGTGATGCCGTACTCCGAAAGCTGCCTCAGTTTGGCAAAGAAAGGTTGGCTTAATTTGCGGAGTGGAAGCCCACTAGAGCTGGACATTTGCAGAGATAATGAATGAGAGTTTCTGTTTCATTACCATCCATGCAACTCATACATAAGGTATTATATCCCAGTTTAGGTGCGTGGCTGTTCACTGGCCAATGACCTGTGAATATAGCACCGACTCTGGAAATATCTTGACGTGATCTGAAGATCAGATCGGTAGATTTGTTTTTATTATAGGAAAGCCACATAACTCTCGATGTGGTGCAGTTGGGAAAGTCATGCCACCGTAGCTGTGCTTTGGTAGTAAGGAAGGTAAGAACATGTTCCTTGACGAAGCTCAATTGACAGCAGCCCCTCTCCAATATTTGTTGTACGGAAGGTGAAAATACGTTCCTTGACGATGCTCAATGAACAGCAGTCTTTCTCCGTGCAGTCAATGTCTAATATGACGACCTATATCGCCAGTACGTCTGCTTTCTCATTGCTAACAATGTTACTGTGCTCTGGCACCTATACTAAGGTTATCAAAGCGAGTTCAGCTTTACACTACCTGACAAGTTTCAGCTTTGATCGTAGATTAGGTGTTTACGCATATGCCAACCCGTACTGCCGTACTGTGAAATAGGGCCCTGCATACCTCCCTCCCTAATCGCTAGGATCTCCGACTGAGAGAGTTCAGAGTTCGGTAGCTTGGAGGACCTTGAAAGATTACCGTTTCATGAGATTACTACAGCACGGACTCCACCTCCCATCTTCGATTCATCGGTGAATAGAATACTAAATACGGATACTCCCTAGTCCTTCCAACTTTCTCTAAACGGAAACTCAACGGACCGAAGTACAGTAGTCGGTTGAAGATAGTATCATCCGGTGTGGTAATAAATTCCATTTTCTGTACGGTTTCCTGACAAACCACCCAAATTCTTTGTAATAAGTGCAGTTTTGTGTTAGGAGAATCAGTGGGACAGGACCGTTGTGCTCCACTTATAGCAGCAGTTGGTGATCTTTGTATTCTACTTAGTTGTCTGGCAGCCGTCGCCGGCAACCAGACTAGCGCTCCATAGGTGAGAATATGGCGTACATCCGCCATAGAGCCATCCTCGGGTGCAGTCCCCATTTCTTACAAATGGAGCGATGAAAAGTACCATTTCAGTTTTGCCAGAGTTAACTTCCAGGCCACAGCTGGTCGCCCAGAAGCTAACATTGCTTAGAGCCCTTTCCATTACGTCACTAATCACAGACAAAAGTATCACCACGTCTAAAATTTCTATAGTTCAGTTCAACCAGGTCGACTGAAAGCGAACTGTTAACAGTTTGAAAGACTCACTTGATTGGTGACAGTTAGTTAACTGCAACTGATGACAGGTTGAAGAGGATTTCATTTAAAGTTAGAATGTTTGTTATGCGGACTTAGCATATTCTATGACCGACCTTTCTTGCATTGGAGATACCCTGTGCCACCTGTTTCCTTCCCATTGATCATATTTTTTAGTAAATGGTACAAAGAATTTATCCCCACATGGTCTTTGTATACCAGGTATTTGTTTCCAGGTATTGTTTGTATGAGATTGACTTGAAGACCGTACATTTGATAAATAGCGGTAATATTTGTGGTGGGTGGAGGAGGTTTTTTGGGTGTCTCAAGGGTCTTGCAGGTTCTTGCTGGTCAGTTGGGCGGGGGTAGTGTGGTGGGGACAGTGTGGTGGGGACAACAGGGCAACGCTGGATATTTCCGCTGGGCTTGTGAGTTCATTTCCAATTTTAAGAATGACTGTGCTGTATTTTCTTCTGTCAGCGGCTTGCTTTATTAGTAAAGCAATGTCGCTTACCCACGATCGTTTTTCCTTCTTAGCTGAACGTCCCACTTGTCTGCGAACGTGTATTTCGCTCGACAGCCGAGGCTGCGTTCATCTCTGCTTCCTTGGATTTCAAGAATGATGTGCAATGTGTGGTCGGAAATCCATTCTTTCCTGGTTCTCTTTGAATAGCCAAGAATAGTTAAGGTCCTCACAGTTTTTTCCCATTTCCCCAACTCTGAGGCTCTATATCATCAAATGAAAAAATGCTATTTCACTAATGGATCCTTCAGCAATGGATGGCATTATTTCGAGTTCCTGCGGGGCACACACTTCTGACCAGAAGATGATTAGCGCTAAAGTATTCAGATATACAATAGCAAATCCACTACACTCACACTTTACAACTGCAAACTGTTAAGATGGCAAGTGTAAAACATTATTATGATTAAAAATAATTACAATAACAGATAGTAGGCATCACCAAATAGCAAAGACCTTACCCCAAGCTGAAACAAATAACACCTATCAAGTCAAGGCCAACTCTCGACAAGAAAATGAAATCTTTAAATGCAAAAGTTGGTATGGCATTGACAGTTGTTGTTGTTTCGTTTAAATTTCACCAAATATGGCAAGATATAGATACATATCGATTTTAGTTTCACGTCAACCTACATTGCATACAGAGTCAACCGAACAGAAGAACGAACGAACTGAAGCCGCGTTTTCGCATCAGTTCTGTGCAGTAGAGTAGTAACCTTCGGCGCAGATCTACGCTGATCTTGTGTCAACAAACTGTGTTGCTGATAATGATGATTCATTGTCACGTTGAGTTAACTTATGATTTGATCGCGCATTGTTATGGGTTACCACAAACCGTAGGCAACGAGCAGAAAAGAAGAAACTTCCTTAATGGGAATGTTGTGGAACGCGTGCCCGCGAGACGCTACAAACGTATGCCTTTGACAGCTTTTGAAGCTATGTACATAGTACATAGTCGATTACATAATAAAACGAATACAGAAGGCGCCTACTACTGCTACTTCAAATGTCAATCATGTCAACAAAATAAATAAGAAAATGGCACACCGGATGGGATTGGTACGCAGTACTATTTCTACTAATTCGGGCATGAGGCAATTAATCGATGAGTGAGAGAGCACTAATTGGTTAAGCATGACATATGCCTTCTGTCATTTTATTTAAAAAAAAAATTCCATCAAATATACGTCATCTGTGATGACTGAAATCGAATATTGGTAAATGATCTCTGCTGTCATGTGAAATGTGTGTATGTTTTATATCCAACTAGCGGAAATACCCGGCGTTTCCCGACTGCCATATTCCATTGACCACCACCAAACTGACAAACCGCACACTGACCACCCACCCACTGACCTCAGCTACCCAGAAAAATCTAGAATTGACACATATCGGCAAAAATATATACGTTCGCGCTTTATAGCTCTGAAGTATATGACACCTGGGGTTCGAATCTTGAGTTATGTTCATACAAATATCCCATGGACATTGTAAGCTATAACGCTAATACCCTTGACTTGATTCCTAATTCTCAACCGTCAGTGTATTATCACTTCTAGGCTCTTCAGATATCAGATATTTTCTCGTTGTCGTATCACGTAGTTAAAGAGAACACTCCTAAAAGAAACTCCCCGAGAAAGCCGACTGGGTTGGCCTCAACAATTTCTTAAGGAATACTAAAGGCCACTTAATGCCAATAGTGGCATGAATGTCATTTCCTAGACTATCACAAACATAATCCAGAAGGGTATAAGACAATTTATCCCTTCCAGGACAAAGTGTATTAAACCGAAGGAAAATGCTTGGTAAGATTTAAGCTGCAAAGAGGCTTCTAGGACCCGGGAGGTATGCTTTTGGTTGTATAAACAAAACCCCACTGTGGAAAACCGAACCAAATTTAGACGAGTCAGAAATTATTGCAACGCCTACCTTAGACGAGTCAAATTCGACTATGACCAGAAACGGGGGAAAAATATACTTCAATGTCCCAAAAGAAGTAAAAATTTTTGGCCATTAAAAATACTGCCTCATCTTCAATTCCAACGCTCATTTACAATGACATTCCAACTGTCAGCTCTATAGACAAGGCAATCTGCCTGCTTTACATTTCGCATCTAGCTCCACGCTACCAGATAGCGCGATGTCGCCGCCTATATTTTCAAGAATCAAGAGTCAAAGCGTCTATGGGACAGATTTACTTTCGTACTCGGCAAGTGGCCAGATCTCAGCATTCATAAATCTGCTGGGCCTGAAGGTATACCCGCTATAGTTTTGAAGAGGTGTTCTTTAACGTTGGCATTGCCACCGTTATCTTATTCTTCTGGAGTCTTCCCAAGGAAATGGAATTTGTCCAGTCTGTTCCTATAAAAGGCGAACCGTCATCTCTTTCCTCGTACCGACCCATTGCGCTAACATCTATACATTCTAAAGTCAGGGAAACGCTGATCAATCGTAAGCTTATGCACGGTTTTCGAAGATAACGTTCTACAGGTGATCTGAAAAGTGGAACCTTTCTATTCACAAATTTGGTGAAAGCAAACTTGTTGCACTCGATATTTCCAAGGCATTTGACAGAGTCTGGCATCAAGCTCTTTAGTCGAAAATGAATGCCTATGCAATTGATAAGTCCCTGCTCGATTGGACTAGTAACTACCTTTCTGACCGTTCAATCCAGGTCGTATTGGACGGATTCAAATCCAATGTTCACCACATAAACGCCGATGTTCCTCAAGGCTCTGTTTTATCTCCGACACTCTTTCTGATTTTCATTAACGATCTCCTATCCCCTACTTCTTATCCAATTCATTCTTTCACTGACCACAGCACTCTTAGCTTTTCATATGAGTTCACGCTCTCTGCACGTCCCTCTTCATCGCAAGTAGAATTTGAACAACAACGTATGTTAAGCGCGTTAAATTCTGACCTTTACAGCATAACAAGGTGCGGGGACTACACAAAAGAGTAGAATTTAATGCTGTCTTCTGTCGTCTAAGCGTAATTTAAACCACCAACCATAACCCATGAATGGATCTTACATCAAAGAAACTGAAAAACTCTCAATTCTCGGTATGTGCGTCAACAACAGGCTTCGTTGGAACGACCACATATTCGCCATCGCCAAGAATGCTGCGAGATGCTTAGGTTTCCTAAAACGGTGCAAGATGTACTTCACTCCTTCAGATCGGGCTACTATTTACAAGGCGTATATTCGCCCTTAACTTGAATACAACTGTATTGTCTGGGCAGGTGCCCCCAAGACCACATTGCATCTACTACACAGAGTCAGAACCGCGCGTTAAAACTTATTGGTGACGTAAGTATCGCGAAAACACTATAATCGTTTGAACGTCGTAGGAATGTGTCCTGCTTGCCACGGTTGTATCGCTTTTTCCACAAGCGGTGTTCAATAGAAATATTGTCCAGATGCATCCCGCCCATTCTCGAACCCATCAGTAATACCCGAGCCTCAACTCCAGCCCACGGATCTACCATTAGGCCTACGAGTATCTTCGAACGTACCAACCAATTCAGAGATTCCTTTTTTAGCCACACAATAGTTATGTGGAATGAATTGCCCGACTCTGTGTTTGATCTACAGTCAGTCAAGACACATATGCATAGACATCTCACCTTTTCCTCTCCTTAATTTCCGAACGCCCACGCTATGCTATGAGCACTCAAGGTTTAAAACGTAGAAAGATATCGGATGCCAATGTCAGGGCCAAGTATATGAATCGGGCATAACCAATTGTATGGGCCATTGATATCTTTGGAAGATTCCTACACCTACAGGCGCATCCGAAAAAATTATATGCAACTAAAACGAAACTTTCGATACCTCTTTGCATAAAATTAATCCCAAAACTATTTAAACAAGAAAACCAGCATAAGGTAAATATTTAGATGTCACAGAAGAAAATCCCAAAAACCAGTTTTCACAACCCTATTGGTTGTCTAATCAACCCCGTTATGGGATATTGATGTGAGTTGTATTCGTCTAATGGAAGGGTCAAGCTTTAACCCCTTTTGGAAGTACTCGTAAGCTACCTAAATATATTTTCTTAAATTTTCCACTTCCGAGTTTGGAAATTTTTTTTCTCCTTGACTCCTTTTACTTTTTTCCACTATCACCTTTATAATCTCTACGGTAAGTAATATGGTAAGAAAATCACAACAAACAATTCGTGTATATCGTAAAAAGTGACATACTCGCCCTTTCCCATCAAATCGTTTAATCCCCTCGTAACGACATCTCATTTACATGCGCCGAGTTGCACTGACTTCGATTCGAATTCGAAATGCATTTCGTTGAGTGTCATCCATCATGATGACGACGCAAAGATGACAGCTAACTAACTAATATTACGTTTTTTTAGCAATAAATGTGACGTGATTGCGCTCAACTTATTTTTAGATTTTCTGTTGGCTACACATGTGGTGGTGATATAATTCTTTGCGGGTTTGTAAAGTTTATTGTAAAACGGACTTGACAGAAGGAGAAACAAAGCAAAAAAAAAAAACGAGGTGACGTCCATTCTTTAATACGGCAATCAATAACGCTGTAAAGTGCGTGTTCAGTTGTTGTTCTTGTACAGTGTTCTTCTTCCACTTACGTCTTGAATCAATTTGTTACAGTCGGTTGGGCGAAAAGTTAATCCCATAAAGCATTTTCCATCCTTTTTTATCAGACCTTCAGATTGTCATTGAAAACTTTTTTCTGATTAATTTATTTTGTAGAAATTTCAAAGAGATAAACTATTACTACTATGCACATATTTTTTTGATCTGAACTCAGGACACCTAGGTAAGAGAGGTGCAGTACAGGGATGTCCAAAAAGATGACCACCCATACAGTACCTCTATACGTACGGATTTGAGTGAACGAGCTATGGCCAGTATGGTGAAAATACTTGGCACATGCATTGAGAACCAACGAGTACAGGTCAAAGGAGTGCAGTAGTTTCATTTGGAAATCTGTATATCGTCTGTGTTATCATGTTATTAAAATAAATAAATAAGACAATCCCATATAAGTGGTAACAACTCTTTGGACACCGCTGGGAAATCCATGCCTGTCCTCAGTATGACGTAAAAATCATTCTGGGGTATATGAATGCCGAAATAGGTAGGGAGCCTGTATTCAGGCAGTACATTGGCACCCATAGCTTACACGATAACACTAATGGCAATGGACAACGAGTCACAGAGATGACAGCAAGCAAAAATTTGGTCGTTGCGAGTACAAAGAGTACGTGTTAGTAGACCGCCGCTACAACTTGAAGCTGATGACGGTACGAACGTACCGAGGTGCCAACCTCGACTCGGACCACTATCTTGTTGGTGTAGTGCATCATCACGAAAGACTGCATCCGCGAATCAGATTCAAGTCAACACCGCTACCCTTCGCAACGAAGATACCAGAAACAACTAGGGTCAAGCGATAGGACTCGCCCTAAATGCAGGGAGAGTGAGTCCAGCGGCTGAGATGTCGGGCGTAGAAGAGAAATGGACACGCCTTAAGAATACTGTCATTAGTACTGCTGACTCCATCTTAGGCAGTAGTCGTAGAGATCGGAAAGACTGGTTTGATGACGAATGTAAGCTAGCGACTGAACGTAAGAACGTTGCGTACCGAGCAATGCAACAACCTTATAAGGGAGCTCAGAAGATAGGAAAAAACAGTTCACCGGCGAAAAGAAAGCAGCCTCGGAGAAGAATCTTGTCCGTGAACTAGAACAGTACGGGGAGCAAGGACCGCACAAGGCGCTAAAGTTCTACCAACGAGTCCGCGGTATGACGCAATATACACCGCGTTCCACATACTGCAAAGACAAAGAGGGTAATCTGATCGCCGATCTCAAAGGTAGCGACAGGAAGAGCACTTTCATGAGTTGCTAAATAACCAGCTAACTGAGGAATTGGAGGCTCCATCAATGACCGAAGAACACACCATGCTGCCACCACCAAGCATAGATGAAGTTATAAATCGGCTCAGAAATAATAAAGCCCCGGTATCAGATGGTATTCCAGCGGAGCTGATAATGTCAGGAGGGTACGCAATACACCAAGCAATTCATTAACTAATAGTGCACGTATGGGTGAAAGAAGCGATGCCAGAAGACTGGCAAAGAGGCCAAAGAAGGGAGATATCACAACATGCAGCAATTATTGTGGTATAACGTTGTTGAGTACCGTGTATAAGATTTTCTCGTCTATCCTTCAAGTCAGGATAGCCCCATACGCTAAAGTCATCATCTAACCATACCAGTGTGGCTTCATCAAATCAACAACTGATCAGATTTACACCCTTAGCAGGTGATGGAAAAATGTCTGGAGTTTAAAAACTCAATACACCATCTTTTTATAGACTTTAAAGCCGCCTATGATAGCATAGCCAGAGTAGAAATTTATAAAGCCATGAGAGAATTCAGCATCCCAAATAAACTGACACGACTATGTAGGTTGGACATGACCAATGTTATAAGCCAAGTAAAAATATCCGGAACACTATCAAGCGCATTCAAAATCTATAACGGGCTCCGACAAGTGGATGGACTGGCCTGCGTCCTCTACAACCTGGCGTTGGAAAGTGATCCGAGAGTCTGACGTAACGGCGAGAGGAACAATCCTCTATAAGTCCATTCAGATATTGGTTTACGCAGACGACATCGACATCGTTGGTAGAAACCAAAGGGCTGTACAAGAACCAGAAATACGCATACGGTTGCTCAAAGCCCACAAAGCCTAGCCTACTTTAGTCTGTCAAATCCAGGAATTTAACCATAACATCCAAGCTGCTGGTATAAGACAATAGTCATACCAGTACTTAAATATGAATCCGAGACTTGAGAGCTTAGCAAAAAGCATTCTGACCTCTAAGCCGCGTTCGAGAGAAAAGTCTTACGGAGAATTGGTGGCCCCGTATGTGAGGAAGGGCTTCCGGTGACTCTATAATAATGAGATCTACGATCGTTACCGCAATGTCGACTATGTGAAGATAATTAAGCTCGGTAGGCTCCGGTGGGCAGGACACCTAGCTTGCATGAGCTAGGTTCGGAAAGGAAAGTCCTAAGCGGTAGGATTTATGCAGCACGACAGCGAGGCCGGCCAAGCCTAGGCTGGAAGGATGTCGTAGACCATGACGACCAGAGTTTACGAATGCCAAACTGGATGACATCGGCTCGAAATCGGGACAGGTGGAGAGATTTTTTGCGGGAGGCCAGGACCGGACACCGGTTGTAGAGCCAAATATGATCATGATGTATATAAACTGACATTTCTACATAGGCAGGTAACTTTGTTTATGTTAGTTATGAAGAAGAAATGACATCAGACATCTGTCAAACATAATTTTATGTGCTCCAGCCTTCGAAAAACATTTCTTTGTTAGCGAGCAATATTTCTGACAGGTGACAGCTGTCAAGTTATTACATTTTACAAGAATTCTATATTAATAAATATATAATATTAACAACAGAATTAAAAAATAAGATAATTCGAGGTAACAGTATCCAAAAACTTTTAGTCTCAGAGAATCGGAAAAATTCTTTGAGTTCTCAGTGACAAAATCGTTTCCCATTAACTGAGATGACCGAGAATACGGATGGATTCTTACATGGGACGGGGCTATTGTTATGAAAGAGTTATGATAATAAATCACAGGTGACAGCTCTGAAATTTAAAACAAATCTCCCGCAACAGAAAATCAGGATATTTGGCTGTACAGCCGAGGTCCGATCTAGGCATCCTGCAAAAATTCTTTCACCGGTCGCTTTTTTAAGCCGATGTCATCCAGTGTGGCCCCGTAACGGATAGCAATAAATGTTATATTTTGATAATGTAAATCCTTTATTACATGACTTAACAATAACCACAAGAACAACAACAAGTGTTATCATAAATCAACCACGCGTGCGGTGGCTTTATGGATTCTGGTTTTTCGTTAGTTTACGGCATCATAAACTCATCCCAGATTATTACCATTATCATTAATGGGGCGATGCGCTGCTGTTTCATGCACGCAAATCATAAAAATCTACAACTTCATTTAGTTTTATGACATCAGAGGACATTGGGTGTGCCCGTCGTATTCCTTGAAAAACCCATTACCGCTACCTTATAGAAAACCAGGAAAAATTGTATGTAGTACAATGCCACAACAATAATGAGTTCATGGATAATAAAAACAAATTTTATGATATTGATACTCAAGGTACTTTTCGTTGGCTTCGCTATAAAAGTCAGTCCCGGATAGTTAAACAAATGATAGCGGCAAAATTCCTAAGGACCATTTCCTGGGAAAATTAATGTGAATGGTGCTTGAAAGGCTGGTTGGCATTTCCTATTCCTAAAGTAAGAAGATCCTTTAGAAACCGAAAGGACATTCTCTTGAGTATCGTAAAATCTAATTTCCTCTCAAGTGCACAGATGGTCAAATTTTGGGAGTTCCTTACGGAAGCACTGAGACAATTCTAAATGCAGCCGACAGGACGAGTGATATTATGATGAAATGAATCCAAACAAATTGCCTGTATCAATGTCATGGACAAACGAAGGGGTTGATTATTTTGCATAGCTGAGAACCGGGAATAGGGAGTGATTTTCTTTAGAAAAAATTACGTCCTTTCGTCTTCTATACAGTAACGCACGTCATGTTACGGCTACGGTCAAAATTAGAGTATTATAGTTCGTTAACTGATCGTAAAAATGCATATAAAATACACATAACGCCTTGGTGGTTGTTAAGGACATCGTAAAAAAGCAAAAGGGTCAATTGTCGTCCGTTCTTCCTTCAAGATGATTACTTGTTTATTGTTGTCGTGTAGTCGAATGGTCAAGTTTTTTCCTCCTTTAGCGGGGACGTGATAATAGGCAAACGACACGACCCGTTGTCGTGGTAGCGGTGTAGCGGTAAAGGAAAGAAGACTGGATGAATGAAAAAAGAGCAAACCAAAAACTGGTCCACAATGAATGCATGTCATGTTTTTCGTTCCTCGATATTTTTTGTCTGTACCTAAGCGTATACGGTTTGAATTTCTGTTACATATATGTGGTTATGGTAAGCAATAGTCCTAATAGTCAGCCCAATATTCTTTTTGAGCCTTCATTTTCATTTGAACGAAAGGAAAACTTTCATTATTTTGACAAATGATCGATGTTCTTTTTATGGTAAATTATGTTAAATGGGAACGAGACACTACTTTTTACGATAGGACATTTGTACCATGTTTTGAGGGATAATAGACGTTTATTTATTTATTTAAAATTATATTCTACAGGAGAAATGGATGCTTAATTGTCGGTATAGTAAGTGAATTAACAATTTGTTCTTATCCAAGTAAAACAATTAGGAAACCTTTAGAACTAGAATGATAATCAAGATTTCCTCTTTTGCTACGGGAATGGAGATTTACTGTGGGTCTTTCAATAGTAATCATAGGAGAATGCATGACAATCATTTAGAAGAAAATACAAATGAAAAACAATAAACATTGTTTCATTATATGAATTGACAGATGACAGCTGTCATAATTTTGATTATAATTTAAACTTTCAATTAGTGCCGATAATAAAAAGCACAACAAATCCCGTTCAATTAAAATTTATTTTTTTGACATTTAACTTAAAGAAGTGGCAGGTGTCAGAATTATTATTAAATATTTCATTAAAGTTTTTAATACTTTAAATTTATTTATTGCAAACCGTACAAAGATAATAATTTAAGTTACTTTAATAAAATTGACAAATGACAGCTGTCATGATTCTGAATATAATTAAACATTTTAAACGTCAGTCTATCATCTATCCTTAAGTATTTTTTTTTTAATTTAGGCTTAAAGAAGTGACAGATATCAGAATTATTATTAAATATTTCATTAGTTATTAATATTTTAAAAGTTTTTTATTGCAAACCGTACAAAGATCATAACTTAAGTAACTTTAATAAAATTGACAGATGATTTTAAACTTCCGTCAGTGCAGATAATAAAAAGTATAAAAAATGTCGTTTTATCAAAAAATTAGTATTTGTTTTTAAATTTAAGCTTACAGTAGTGACGTGGGCGCCGTGGCTTGTATAAGAGCATGTCTTCTTCTGGAGCAGGAGGTTCGTGGTTCGAATTCCAGTAACACCAAAAGTATTTTTCACGATGGCCCACCTCTCGCGAAAGTCTGACAAACGTCCGAGAGTAATAACTTGTCACGGAAATCCATCACACGTTTCACACGCGAAACGTGACACGCGTCATACGTGGTATATAGAAAATTCTGTTTTGGACTGAGATACTCACAAAATTTCAACTCTCTAGGTCTTAAAAAGGACATCAAAAAAGTAGAAAAAAACAGTTTCAACACATTACACGCGCCACACGCGCCACACGCGCAACACGCGTCATACTCGGAATATAAAATATGTTATTTTGGATTTTCAGCTCTCTAGGTCGTGTGGAAGGTGGTTAAAAAGGATCTCAAAGTGGTCGAAAATACAGACAAAAAGGGGTCAAGTCAACTTAAATAAAAGTTTTTAAAAATAGGATCAATGTTAGGGGTTTCTGTCAAACTTGAGAAATGAATAAACCAAACCTCTAAGATGATGGTTTGATGGTTATATATCAGCAAAATAAGTGGAAGTGAGATCAAACGACCGGCAATTTACCTGCCAACCGCTGCATCCGAGAGGAAAGCCTTAAGAAAATTTGTTGACCTCGTATGTGAAGAAGGACGATTCCGAAGAGTCTATATTGATTATGATGATATCAACCGCGATGTTGATATCATAAAGACAATCAATGTTGATAGGCTCGGTTGGGCAGGACTTAGCTCGCACGCGCGACGAAGATCTTTAAATGAAAATCCTTTGCGGTAGGATTTATGGAACAAGACAGTGAGGCAGGCCAAGTAAATGCTTGAAGGAAGGCATAAACAAGGGACACCCACAGTTTAGGGATGCCAAACTGAATGACATCGTCTCGAAAACTGAACTGGTGAAGATTTTTTTTCGAGAGTCTACGACTGAATCCCGGTAGTGTAGACAAATATGACGATCCTAATCATCATGATCATGATCTTTCCATTATCACAATCTCCATTATTATCATATTTGGTTCCACAGCTGTCAAATTTTAAATAAAATGAAACTGACGTTTAGGAAAAAATTAGTTTGACATAAGCATAATGTTTAAAACTTACAATGTCAACGAAGTTCTACCTAAATGAAAAAACAATAAGACAGCTGTCATTTGTTAAAAATAGGTCGACGTTGATGGAATGTTACGGATACAGTCTTTAAGTGATTTTAATTGTTATTTTTTCTACAAGTTCCACTGTAAAACTTTAAACTCAATTTGCAATATACACTTATAGCTCTTTCGATTTGCAGGGTAGAGTTAAAATTTCTCTCTCGTGGTTTTGGTTTGGCGTTCTATTTGAAAACTGTACCCGGGGTACAGATTAATTTTGCGTTTTATTTGCAAGGTTTTGTAACCGACACTGTTACTTTGCTACCCGTCGGCAATCGACGAAGATGGCGAAGAGATGGCAAGCAGACTAATTTCTCAGTTTGTCGTTCTTGTCAAATTTGGTTTCGGTTTAGCGTTGTATTTGCAAAGCATTCACCACGAAAACCCAGCCGTTTACCCGTGGGTATGGTAAGGATTTGGCAAATCGAAAGAGGCATTAAATTAATGCAACAAAATCATAACAATTTTTTTTCGGCAAAAATTTCCTTCCTGAGTGTAATATTTTATAAAAGTGTCATTATATCGACTTTTTCAAAAGTAAGACAGGGTTCTTCAACAGTACAGTACAATTAATTTCTATAAAAAATAACTGAACTCCATGTGACCATGCGACAAATTGAATTTTTTGACTGAGAAAGAATTCTTTTTTGCGCAACCTCCTGCTTTCCCAAAGGTGCAATAGATTTCATTACGCGCCACATTTTGAAGCTTCAAACATCCAATTTGCATCTGCAGAAAAACGAATTTTATTTCTTTTTTTCTAAATCGAGAAAAGAAAAGTAAACAATTCACTTTCAATTAGGATCAAGGCCGACCAGAATATTCAATTCATACAAAGCATTTTAAGAAAAGAAGAGAATTCTTGTGAACAATTAACTGAAATTTTTAAGATTTATGACTTTGTCGAACAAAAGAAAAGAGAAGTTTCCTTCCGCGGGTCGGACACGGTAAATGCATAAACGCACCCATATCGATCCTTGCATTCCTGTTGAATACTACTATGTCCTATTTAATTTTCAAACCCACGAAAAAGAAGGCACACCGCTCATAATTACCATCTAATGAAGCGACGAACAAAAATAGAAATAAGGACCTCCAACGAATGAATGCAATGTGTGTGTCCGTGAGATCGCAAGCAAGGGAAAGGCATAGGATCCATGTACAGAAGTAGTTAAAATGGATATTAAATATGAATATCCATACGTCCTTTGTTGTATTGAATATATCCTTATTCGCTATTATTGATTGCACACACAATTTGTAATGCAATGCAATGCAATTATATCGGCTCAATATGCTGGCGGCACAGTATGGGTCACCCAGTTCTTATGGACATACGGTAAATTACTAATAACACACACAATCAGATGTATCATTTTTATTGCATAATAAATATCCTTCCCTGGAAAAATAAAAATTAAGTCACACGGAAATAGATACACGTTCCGCTTCACAGAACTCCTGCACGAACCAAAAACCAATAATCGAAGGGACAGTTTTTTTATTAATTATTTTTTGAGGTAATCGTACAGTAAAAGGTATAATCGATATAGTCTGTTAGCATTTGTTTATTGATTAATATTTCAGTCGACATGCCTTTCTATTGGGTTCGTATATCCCATCGCGCATCACGCGATCCGTGTTCAGTGTGGAGAAGTATGAGGATATTTTGCCACAAATGCTACCCTTTTTTGTTGAGTAGCTTGAAAGTTTTTGGGTCTTTTATATTAAAAACAACAAACTAATAAATTACTTGTTTTTTTTTGTCTTATTAATATTTATTTACTGGCCTCAATCTATACAGAATTCGCATGGCTCGATTGAGATTGCTATTTAATATTGATTTACGTCACAAATTGGAACATAAACCAGCTTTTTCTGAAATTTATTCTTATTAGTAATTGATTTTGTTTCTTTTTTAACTATTTTTTAAATAGGATGGTACTCCTATGAGCTTATGACTTATAAAACACAAATTCATTCATATCTTTTCTATAAATCAGACCTTATTTAATTATAGGCGTAATGGAATTTCGCGAATGGCTTCAGGTTGCTGACTTGCCAAAATGTGACAACAAATACCTCGGCAGATGCTCCTCTCAATACACCTTTTGATTTAGTGATTCAGGTGGAAGTGGTGAATGCTTTTTCAAAGGAATAAGCTCTGGCATCAGAATGATGAACGTAGGAGCGTGCACACATTCCACAAAGTTTCGTCGCAAAAAATTCCTTCGTTTCTGATGCATGTGTGTAGTACTTTTCAAAAGATACCCTACTTCGATACCCTATCAGGAAGAGTTGGAAAAATCCAACCAGGATCCTTGGGGAATTCGAACCAATATTCTTTACTGACGGTTCTCCCTTACTGATGAAGACCTGAAGCTGAATGATTGTTAGTTGAGAATTGCAAAGGGGTATTACCACTTGGAAAATGGTCAACAGAAATATTTGCATCTTACAAGTTGCTAGCTGGGCTGTCTCGGAAAGGATATGCGTAAGAAAATTTGAAATATGTATGTGACAGTCAAGCTGCTGTACCAACTAGCAATGGCATCACTTGGAGTATTATTCTTGCCTGAATGTAAGAGAAGACTGAACTCTATTGAATGATTGAATTCTGCAGTCACTCTTATTTGAGTTTCCATACAGAATTAGAAGACAATGAATCTGCTGATGAATCTGAGGATGATTCCGAGATATTTAACCATACTGGAATACGCTAAGGTAGTGCCTTTTATGATTATAGGTCCCAACTCGGACAGTTTCGTTTCGTTTCGTGAAAGTCAATAGAACGGTTTTGCAAGGATTAATGGAAAGCCCTTCTCTGTTGCACCATTCTAGGACGCGAAGTAACACACCTTGCACGACATTTGTAATGGTCGTGCTGTGCTTACAGCTAATTATGATCGCCAAATCATCAGCATAACAAATGGCGATGTAGCCTGATCTATGTAGGTCGGCTACAATGTTGTCTATGACGAGTGGCCATAGAAGATGAGAGAGAGGACACCTCCTTGCGGACAGCCCTTAGCTGCAGTTACCGACACAGACACTACCACTGATGAGGAAGTCATGGATGGCCCTTATCCATTGGTTGGTCGAGGCCTCGATACCTCGGTTACTGATTGCTCTTGTAATTAAGCCGTATCCAGTGTTATAGAAAGCAAGGAAAGCACACCTATTTCATTGCTATTTCTATCTTTTTAACTAGATAGTGAAGGGCGCCTTCTGTGCTTTTACCTTTCCTGTAAACAAACTGATGAGTGTAGAGGGCTAGACGTATCTAGCCAGGCTCTGATATGAACATCAATTTTGAGAATAACTGATGTTAGGCAGCTCACTAGGCCCATTGCCTGGTTTAGGGATAAATATAACGTTAACCTTTCTCCAGGTATACGAAATGTGTCCCCACTTGTAGCTGGCTCTAAATAAAGCAATCAGACCCGGCAGGATAAGTTCAATTGGCCTCTATAAGACCTCTATAATAGTGTCCTCTCGGTCCGACGTGTAGCTAACATCTGTCTTCTTTAGTAACCATACACAATTTGTCTGATCCTTGACGAGTGCCTTGTGGATTCGTACGGCTACTGACATATCGGCAATGTTGTCGCAGCATTTCCTCCACGTGGCTCGTTTGGATCGTCTCAATTCAGAGTTTATCATTCTATGAATTTTACGACTAATGTATTTATAATAACTGTTCTGCAGTATTTGAATCTTGTATGAACTCAAGTAATTCAAGAAGTACAAGACTTTAAGTATCTTGGAGTTTGGATTGATTGCAGACGAACATATATAAATAATATCTAATTAAATAAAAAAAAATACTTTCAATAATTTGTTGGACAGACACAAAAGTTTTCAATTGAAGTTAAAAGCCTTTCTAATAAGAACTTCTTATTTGTGTTGTTGGTGAATCAGACCATCGAAAAATGTACCTTCCGCTTCTCCCAGCAAACAACAAGCGCTGTATAAAAATTGAAAAATCAGCAATCAGGATATGCTTGCCAAACAATAAGGCACATGTCCGCATAATCCTTCACTGTCGTGTGTCATATCGGGGTTTTTTTTCTTCACTTTACTCGAAGAAGGCACCATTAATGCGACCAGCCGACCACGTGAAAAATCACACATGGCCGTCAGCCAACTTCGTGTGGGATTATAATGATGTTTAGGTAGGCTGGCCAAAGAAATAAATCTTTCTTCTTGAAAGCAGATATACATCCACACAGGATCATCACACAAAATAATATTCTCAACAAGAAGACAATATCTGGTAATCAGGATTCGGCGGGACTGCAGAGCGTTGGCGGTGGTAGCAACAACAACAACAACAACAAAACACAGCAGAAACTGCAACCGAAATTTAAGATGCAGCACAAGTAGTACTCAAGAATGAGGAGAAAAAAAAAGGAAAGGCGCGTGCAGATGTTCCATCATAATCCAGATTTTTTTTCTCAGCTTTGTCTTCCATGCACTGCAGTGCAAAAAAGGACAAAGACTCAACTCAACAATATTTCTGGTTCTTTTGTGTGGACGTAAATCACTTTCGAGTTGAAGAAGCAACCGATGTTTTGGTATTTTTGGACTCCTAACGGGTAAATACTTCTTAAATTTTACAGAGTTTTTCTCTTCGATAAGATGGCCTTTTTTTTAGTGAGGCAGGTGACAATTATGTTTGAAACACGATAGCTTCATAAGCTTAAATCATCATTGATCGATACCATGGTGACAAACGGTGATGATGACGCGTCACTGGAAACTCGGCCAAATCAAGTGAACGATTTCGGTACCCATTCTGATTTGTATTAGCTTGGGTCGGGGCTAAATATGAAGGTGGGCTTGCCTTGGTCGCGAGAAGATCGTTACAAGACTGGCAAGCAATATCCAATAGAATTATTATTGCAAGATTTAAATGTGCTGTTCGACAGGCCCTGTTCGTTCAAGTTTACGTACCAACGGATCAAGCCACCTCTGAAGAAGAAGACTCGTTTTACTTGCGTCTAAACAATTAATTAGATCAACTACGGAAGAGTGACATCGTTATTTTGATGGGTGACCTTAACGCAAAGGTAGGCAGCGACAACAGTGATTGGGAACATGCCATGGGATAAGTTCTATGAATGACAACGGAGAAAGGTTTGCTGATCAATGTTCTGATCGCAACCTAATCATCGGAGGCACAATTTTTCACCACAAAAACATCCACAAAGCCACCTGGACCTCTCCTGATCACATGTACAACAACCAGATTGATCACATCGCTATAAGCCGCAAGTGGCATCATCGTTGCTGGACGTTAGAACCCGAAGAGCAGGAGACGTCTACAGCGACCACCACCTTGTCGTGTGAAAGTGTGCGATTGAAGCTCGCGGTCCACTCAACCACACGAAGTCAAATAACGAGAAAGCCAGCTGTAGCAGCACTGAAAGACCCAGATGTGAAACTGCAATATGGATCCCGCGTACAACAGTCTCTCTCTGAAATACAGCCCCAAACCCTAGAGTCTAAATGGGAGAAAACAGTAATTGCGTATACGGAAGCAGCCTCATCCGTTTTAGGTTATCCCGACAAAACTAGAAAATAATGGATATCAGATAGCACATGGAACACAATTCGTGAACCCCAATCCATCAAAGCAGAGTTAAACGCGGCCTCGGGTGCCGAGCGAAGCGCATTAGCGCGGAAGTATACAGATTTGGACCGGCAAGTTGGCCGTTTAGCTAGGAACGACAAACGAGCATGGCTAAGCGACATCGCAACACAAGCACAGCAAGCCGCTGATAGTAGACAAGCACAAGCACAAGCACAAGAACAGTCTACCAACTCGCTCGTAAGCTCGCCAACAAGAAACACCATATCAACTACCCTGTTAAGGCAATAGACGGCTCTTTGATCCTTATGGAGGAACAACAATTAACCCGCTTGACAGAACATTTTAAGAACGTTTGCCAGGCACGTCCATCAACCCACATATGTACCCTAATAGGCTACTTAACATCAGCGTCGCTACTCCTTCGTTGGATGAGATAAGGAAAACAATTCGTTCACTGCAATCAGGTAAAGCAGCAGGCAATGACAACATATACCCAGTACTCCTTCAAGCCGACTTCGAGTTTACTACGCGAATATTACATGCGATATATAAAGGTATCTTGGAATCTGAAACCATTCCATCGTCGTTAAAAGAAGGCTTAGTAGTCAAACTCTCAAAAAAAGATGATGTGAGCAATTGCGAAAACTGGAGAGGAATTACCCTGCTTAGCACCATAAACAAAGTGATCTCCTCTATAATAGCTAGGCGCTTCCGGAATGCGTTAGAGTCAATTTTGAGAAATGAACAAGCCGGATTTCGGCCAAAGCGTTCTTGTATGTACTGATCAAATTATAACCCTGCGTAAATCCATTGAGCAGTCAGTTGGGTATCGCTCTCCTCTGTGTATGGTTTTTGTAGATTTTAAACGCTTTTGATAGCGTGGGCCGTTATATAATTTGGCAGATTTTGTCTAGCTATGGTGTTCCGGAAAAACTCATTAACATCGTTAAGGATCTGTACCGCCACACAACATGCCGCGTCATTCATAACGGTCATGTTGGCTCAGCTTTCAACATCTACTCGGGAGTCAAGCAAGGTCATCGATGAAAATAGTAACCCGTACTCCATCGGGTTTGCCATGGAATGTTTTTCACCGCCTAGAAGGCCTGGGCTATGCCGATGATATCTGTCTCTTATCTCAATCGCTAGGTGACATGGAGCCAAAATTAAACTCACTAGAACTCCACGCTAACAAAGTGGGTTTTAAAATTAACGTCTCAAAAACAAAACTACTTCGCGTTAACGATAGTGGAACATGTGATCTCTCGATTGACGGACATCAGATAGAGGAAGTTATGTTATTTGGGCAGCTAGATATCAAAAATTGGCTGTGCTGACTCGGATATGTGCTCTCGTGTAAACACTGCGCGACACTCCACTCCTATAGTATGTTAAATAATATCTGGAACTCCTCGCAAATCTTCCGCAATATGAAGCTAACGATCTTCAGATCTAACGTTCTCTCAGTACTCTTGTATGGCTGCGAAACGTGGAAAGTCACAGAGTCAATTGCGACGCGCCTCCAAGTCTTCGTCAACAAGTGCTTAAGAAGGATACCGAGATTAAGATGGCCGGACATTGTCACCAATCAAGTGGAGAGTAACGCAGCAGGAAGCAATCACGATCACCATCAGACGACGAAAATATAGCTGGATTTGCCACACTTTGAGAAAGCTAGCGGACGATATTTCGAAACTAGCGCTCGACTGGAATCCACAAGGAAGCCGCCGAGTTGGCCGTCCTAGCAAGACATGGAAAAGGACAATAGAAGAGCAAGCAAGATCCCAGGGGACCGAGTGGTGTCTCTTGAAACCTCAGGCGATAAATCGAGTTTGTTGGCGGGCGTTTCCAGAAGCCCTATGCTCCCCCGCGGAGTAAATAAAAGAAAGAAAGAAGTGTCTTTATGTGTGCGATTAGAGAAGCGCCCGGGAGCTGCTAATGACCTATAAGTTCGAGATTTTATTTTCACATTATCGAAGTTGGTGTTTCTTTCGACTGTAAAGGATCGTTATGTGCGTCAATTAAAAAACGCAAAAATCCACCTGTGTTTGTTCGTTTGTCCACTCATAGTCTCTTCATTTCAGAGCAAATCCAAAACGAAACCGAAATTAAAATCAAATTTAATGAAAATCAATTTATCGTTTATTTTTTTTGCTGTCCTCATGTGTGGAACATTTCAACCCTCCTTTTAGGGTAGGATTTTACATTGTGTTGCCTTACACAATTCAATTACAATGATGTGGGTCTTCTTTCAAATATCAATTCTACAACGCAATTGCATTACATTGGACGAAACGCAGGTAACAATTCGAAAGGAAAGCAACGAGAAAATCGTTGTTAAGAAGATATGAAAAGAGTGTCTCTCATGCGAGTTTTTTTCTGTGCGATACCAGTATCATAGTCGTAGTTTTGCTTTGAAGGTTTCCCACTTTTGTCTTTAAATCTGTAGGCATTGAAGCATAAATTTCAATTCAAATTCAATGGCTGAGGAATATATAAATACAGAACGAATGCAGTTTGCGTGAAAGAGAAGACGGGGCATTGTTTCGGAAAAAATCGAAACATTTTAACCAGGTGAAGGATGTATTTCGTACATATCTGAGCTCTATTCAATGTCATCAGCGACTATGTAAGAATGTTAAATGGTATTCGATTCTTATGCGGCTTCCATCACCCACCATCACCCACCATCACCGCCACCAACACCATCCCTCTATGCCCGCTGAAATGACCGACAAGTTGACGGTCGTTTCCAATACTCGCATAGCGCAATTATGACACAACACGAAGCCACTAGTAGTAGCTTGACTCACGATTTGCGTAATAGTTGGCATCATCATTATTTGTGTTGTCAATAAGAAGAAGAAATGATTTTATTTTCTTTTTTTCTTGAATTGCTACCAATTAGTGGCAAGACACCGAGTTTTTGCATTTAAAGATCGTAACTCGAATATAACGCTACAATGCGCTCCGACTTGCATTATAAGAATCCATGCATGTCGCATTACATCATAAGAAGGCGTGGAAATTGCATTCGTGACATTTGGTGAAGTAAGAAAATCGATCTGATACGCTATGATTGGTAGTTTCATAGCAGAATAACTAATATCATCCATCAGTTTCTTATTTGTGTATTTTTGTGTAGAGACACGCCTTTTCTTACAAGCGTAGCTTATAGCTTTCTAAATATTTATAGCATTAGTTTATTTAAAGTTGATTCAAGTCGTATCACTTTTGATGACTTTAGGAAAATTTATTTCAGATACAGCTTTTTTTAAAACAGATGTTGTATCGACGATCAGGCATTCAAGTTACCTTAGAGATGTAACTGCAAAGCCAAACACAAAAAGAAAACAAATAGGACAGGACAAGTAGTTCTGTTTCCAAACGATCAGTGCAGAGGATGTGCTATGATTAAATTACAGGGGCCATGAGAACCTGCCCCACAATTGGCATAATGACAATCTTTGGGCTACTTCCACTACCCATAGTGGTAGAGAGCAAATCCAAGAAAACTAGGCAACGTTTCAGCCAGGTAGGCTGCTTCACGGAAGGCAAGGCAAGGGGAATGGTAGATTACTTGCCAAACAGATTCCTTTAGAGAGTATGCCATCTGATAATGTTGTGCAAATGCTTGAATTTAAGAAGTTTTAAGTCAAAATGAACTCCAAGAGGGAATTCAGATCTGAAAATGAATACCAGATACATCCGGGAGTGATAAAGTGGTATACGGATGGTTCAATGAAAGCAAAGAAAGAATGGGTGCAGGAGTCCATTGGCAAAGAACCAAATACTCTGAAGCAATGGGACAGTAACATCAGCGCGACAGACCATGCGGTCGAAGGCCTGACTTCTCGCAACCATTTTGTGTTGAGCATGCATATTTTTGCACACAAATGGAGGGACCTACAATTTAATGCCGGATCCAAACGGCGAATTGAGAAGCTTTCAGTGACAAGTTATTGCTCTTGGACGTTTGTCAAACTTTTGCGAGAGGTGGGACACCGTGAAAAATACTTTGGTGTTACTGGGATTCGAACCACGAACTCCCTGCTCAGCAGTTCATGCTCCTATCCACTGAGCCACGGCGCCCCCAAGTATTCTGAAGCAATGGGACAGTACCCGAGCATATTCCAGGCAGAAGTACATGCCATCGAAAGATGTGCTCCCTTTAATCTGGAAAGGAACTAAGTTAGGCTGAAAATAGACATCATGACAGACAGCCAAGCTGCCATTAGGGCCCTGAATGCATTCCACATCACGCCAAGACTGCTGGAGGAATGCAGGTTTAAGCTAAACAGACTTGGCGAAGTAAACAAGGTACGTTTGTACTGGGTGCCAGGACACACTGGAATAGTAGGCAATGAAGCAGTGGATATGAAGCAGCAGAAACTCCGCTGGTAAGGCCAGAACCTTTCTGCGGCTTGGGTACCGCATAATTCGGGAAGAACTACGCAAATTAGACAAGGTAGCCGCTTCCGTAGGAAAATCTCTCTCCCGCCTACGACAACCAAAAGTTTTCGGTTTATAGCGCCGAGTCTCTTAACAAAAGCATTGCATGAACGTGATCTGTTAGTATTTTGGTCTATTCTCTACGAAGAGCTATTTTCAATGAGTCCACACTTTCATATCTTTTTGTCGACACCGTGACCTCCAAAATGTAATATATGGAGAAGTCCATTGGATTTAAGTCTGGTGAATATGGAGGCCATTGTTGCGAAGAAATGAAAATTGTAATTTGAAAAAATTGTTGTGTCAAACGAGCTTTATGTGATGGTGCTGTGCTGAGTCTAGTTGGAACTGTCCAGCGGTTCTTACCGCATTTTTTGTATGCCCAAGGTTTGCAACGCATTATTTAATACCTTTTCCCGGTTCTTGATTCACTTGATCGATAAAGACTAGCGGATAACGATCGTAGACAAAGCATCAGAGAAGCCGGCATTTGTTTGCAAAGAGCAACTCGCTTGTCCAAATTGATGATTACGTCCGTACAGACGTTAAGCACTTTTACGGGGAGTTAGTAAGACTTCGATTGTCCGCCCCTGTATGTCCAATATTCCAAAACAATTCAATTTGTTAAGATAATTCGAACACATAAGTTACTTAACTTGTCTACATATCTTCTCATCATCTTCTGAAAAGAATGTATTTAAATGGCGAGCAAAATTCATCAGGATATTAAATCGCAATGAACAATTTCCTAAAATGTAAATTTGTTTCATTGTTGTTGAGATCATTTGGAAAACCATTCGCCTGAAAGTAATGTGGGCTTCTTTTACGACTGTTCATCGTACTGCTGTACTGTGTCAGAAGCACATTCGAACTCATTCTCGCTCTGTATAGCAATTATTCAAATTTGTTCCTTATTATCATCAATAGGAGCATCGTATCCCAACAATAAACAACCAAATGCCCAGACATTAGGCAAATAAAACAACGAGTACAGTACAGAAAAACCAAGAAATACAACACAAGGTATACAAGGACTCCCAAAAAATCCTTTGACCACATTGGATTGGTTTTTGTCGTGGCAGCCCAATCATATTTGTCCGTAAATGTGCCGTAGGTTACTCCTTGAGTGAACAGTGCATCGTCTTTGCGTGAGTGCGTGCTGTCACTGGAACCTTTCTGGCAATTCGTTTTTATGGGTATTCATCCTTTTTATTTCCACATTTGATAGGATCCGTGAAATTTCACTTAAAATTTAAAGTAAAATAAAAAATCCATGTCCTTTTTAGCTTTTAATTTTAGAAGTAATTGTATTGCTCACTATGTTGTGTATAAGGAAGGATAACGATCTTATTGAGTCCTGTTTCAAGGGTGAAACACGTTTCTTTCATTGGAAACGAAAGCAAAACGAAGCAAGCAATGACGAATATATGTGCCTCTGAGTATTTGTTCGAAAATTTCGCATTTTGTTTTGTCCTTTGCTGAAGTGAAGAGCTTTCCTTTTTGGTCTTCCCTATATTTGCGCTCCAGAAATTCGAGAAATTTATAATGTTGCCTTGATATTGATACTAATACACAACATTCTGCTATTAGCTGCAAACAAGCAAGGAAGTGTGTATACCTCTTCGCTTTTGTCGTATTAAAGCACAATAAAAAAAGGGAAGCAGGGCGAAGAAGACAAGAAGACACAACCCTTTTCCTGCTGGGTATCTTCCCTCTTTATTTACATAAACATATATCATTTTTATGAATGGAAATCGGTAGCTTGATTTGTAATTATTTTTCTACGTTTACCTTTTTTTTGTAAGATACGAGTATGATACAAAAAATGTGAAATAACCGACAAGTACCGACAAGAGAGCGTACGCACAACAAGATTGCAAATCCTTGCACTTGAAAATGTCGTCCTTTTATTTTTAGAAGAACCACTATAACAACAATGATGGGCACATCCTGGCTTATTACGAGCGCAAGGAATAAAAAGTCATAACTCAGAGTCCGACTTTTTTCTGCATTTCTTTAAATTAATGAGAAAAATTAACGAAAGATATGCACCCAAGATATGGAGAGGCAGATCTTTATGTAAAATGAAATGGCGTTTCTACATATACACCATACAATAACGTAAATAAGAAGAGGTGGTCCTTTACTTTTAGATGTTTCAAGAGCTTGTTTTTCGTTCGGAAAACGCGAATTCAAAATCTTAGACAACATATCCTTTGCTTGTTGCGATAGTCGAACAAAAGGTCAAGCATTTTAAAAACGCCTATCGTTGTCCATAATGAATGTAATTGGTTAAGAGGCTGCACTTTAAGATGATGCTGTGTGATTTCTATTTATTATACTTACTTTAGACTTGTGCGAACTTTAAGTGGAAATCGGTGAATATGGGGTGGCTGTACATACCTGAAAATGAAGAGATAAGGGGAGGAGTTAGTAAGAAATATTTCGGAGAATGTTTTTGATTGTAAAAAAGTTGTAAAATTGTTCAGAATATTATATGATAAACCTAGGAAAGTTGCAAGTTTTTCGTGTCACAAATTTTTAGGACATTATTTGCGGGGACCTTTCAACGAAATGCTCAACAGAAATTAAATAGGTTATTGCTCACTTAACAATGGGGTCTTTTGTGTGACTCTTTAATAGATTTTTAACTAATTTATGCATGTCATAAATTTTTGGGATACTCATTTTCCTTGGAAGTGCAGTAAAACTTAAACATAATTCACAAGAAATTGATAACTTCCAACTCTAACATATTATTAATTGTCGGAAATTTAAACTGATTTTGGAATGTCCCAAACTTTCGGACACAATGTTGTAAAAATCGGACAAAAGAGTTTAAATTGATTTTTGCTGATCTAAATATAACCCTTTTCATGTCAGAACTTTCTTGGGAAACTAGGAAAGTTGCAAGTTTTTCGTGTCACAAATTTTTAGGACAATATTTGCGGGGGATTCCACAACAGAGTGCAAATTAGCTATTGTTCACTTAAGAATGAAGTCTTTGACTAGATTGACTAGATTTTCAACCAAGCTATGCATGTCATAAATTTTTGGGACACAATATTCGAGAATGTGCTGCAATTTTTCAAGACTCTTAATTGATAACTATTGTGATTCAATATATTATTAATTTTCTGAATTTTTAGCAGATTTAGGCAAGTTTGGGGTGTCATAAATTGGTGAAACACAATTTGTACAAATTGTGACAAAATGTAATCTGTAATGTAAAAAATTTTTGGGACGCTATTTTCTTAAAGAGTGTTATTTGAAAATTTAAATTTATAATTGCACTCAAATTAAACTTATAGTTGCAATTATTTAATGTTAAATTATAATTCATTTGCTGGGTTTCATAACTTTTTGGGAAACATGTTTTCAAGAGATTTTTCAAATTTTTGTTTAATAAAAACTTAATTTGGCCTTCGTTGACCGGAAGACACTATACCGTTTGTAGATTTTTTACCAAATTTTGATGACACGTTTCTTGATTTCGGTATTCAGGTCAAAGTCCTTTCTTGATCCGCCTTGGCTTAAGTAGTACTGTTTGACGTTAGGTCTTAAATTTATTATGGATGCTGGATGGATCAAGAATCCAGCATAAATGTAGGATATTTCAGATTTTTATTTTCTTTTAAAACTCTTGCTTTCGACTCTACTCTACTCTACTCTCGATTTTTAAGTTCCTCCAAGTGCAGTAATTTAATTCAATACATACTTAGAAATTAGTTTGGATACTTGTCCCACAGTGAGCAGATCAAAATTAACAAACATGTCCTTCAATACAAATTGAATAATAGATTCATACAAAGTCCTTTTCAATCGGAATTAATCATTATGCAAAGTTTTATTAACTTTTTGTACCTTGTCATCAGAAGAACTGTCGATCCTTTCTCTACTGTATCACTTAAAACCGGTCAATATTTTCTTCATTACCTTCATTGAATTTATTTTATAAAAAAAATGCATTCTTTTTGTACAAAGAACAAAGCAATCGAGAACATTCGTTCCAAAACGAATTAAGTCAATTGGATACCGGCCAACTACGAAAGCCTTTCCATTCGCCAGCACGCACAGTACAAAGAACAACAACATCATTGATGCAAATTACACTTGCAATGGAAAAATTGCATAATTTTATCACAAGAGTAGAATTTAAATTCAGCTACTAAGGTAGAATGACGTAAACTTTTTAACATTTACCCTACAATCCCTCCAGCCCTGTCTTAGTGAAAATTGCCTGCACCTCTAGCATTCCTAGTCAAGAAGGGAGAATGTCATAGTTAAGCAATAAACGAATGCTAGGGGTTTGCTAGTCCAATTCTGTACAAGAGTGCAATGAGTGTCTATGAGTACTGCAAGAATTGTATTTTTGTCCCAAGGCACTTACCATTTACTGAGAAAAGTGTCTCGGTCGCTGGTGGTTGGTTGGTTCATCGGATGTTCATAATGTGAAAAGTTCAAGGGTAAATCCAATTCAAGACAGGGCCACAGAATCAATTGCAACGCAAATAAAATCGTCGTCAGTTGGTGTACAGTCGAAGAAATTGAAAGAACAAAAAATAAAGGAACAAGCAATCTCGAAAGAAGAAATTCCCTAAGTGGCATCAGCATTCCATTTCGAGCAGACAACAAGCAAAGCGGGTGATAAGAAGAGAACGATTGCATTTTTTTTTTTTAAGAAATGTAGTCGACGATTTTCCGCCAAAGAGAACTGCAATTTAGCTTTAGGTTAAAGTTTATAATTGGATTTATTTATTTGTTGATATATTTTTTTATACTCGTATATAAAATAAATAAAAGTACTATGCTCAACGTTCAATGGAATACCTTAAAGTGTTCCGAACACAGAAAAGTCTTCGCCGAAGAATGTCTGATGTAAGCGCAATTTTCTTTTGTAAACCCATAGTCAGACAGAAAAAGAAAAGCCTACAAGGACAAGGTATTTAAATGGAACTTAGTAAATAGTACTCGTAATATGTGTACGTGTGCTTGTGTGCGACCGTCATCTCGGTAAGTGTTCAATGTCCGATACACAAAAAAATTTAAGTAAAGTGCAATTTGATCATCAATATTTGGCTCTAGAACCTAGGTACGGTTCTGGCCATTCGAAAGTGCAAAATAAGTCAACTTAATACGTTCTTAGTTCGTTCAGGGACCCAGTTACGAGGGACGTTTAAGATTAGGGGGATGAAACAAAGCAAAATTAAAATTTTCCGATATTTGTCAATAAATTACTTCCTTTCTTATGAACCATTAGTTTGAAAACCAATGTGATATGGTGGTGACAGGGGCCTCGGAAGAAACATGAAAAGTTTAAAAATGCTGTTGTCTATATGGATAGAAATATTTCGGATTAGAAGTAGTAGACAAGAAATTGTTTATATGTGGCTGAACAACCAGGATCCGGTACTGAGCTGCAGCATAAATTCTAGCTACCAGATCCGATTTTGAGTCGATGTTAACCAGACATACCTAGACTGTGGGCGTTCTGGTATACGCCATCCTTCCAGCTTAGAATTGAGCTTTCATGCTGTAGTGTCCCATAAAGTCTTCCGCAAAAGACTTTCCGAGACGGATACTTTTCTCTCATGCGAGCTAAGTGTTCTGCCCACAGGAGCTAACAGAGCGTGATTCTCTTCATTATATCAACATCGCGATAACGCTCGAAAATCTCATCATTCTTGAGTCTCCGCAATCATTGTACCCGACATACGGGGCCAATAATTCACCGCAAGACTTTCCTCTCAAACGCAGTTAAGAGGTCATAGTACTTTTTGCTAAGTACCAACAATTTGGGTCCATATATAAGTACTGGTATTACTGTTGTCCTATATACTCCAGAGACTTGTTTGTTATGGTAAAATTCTTGGATTTGAAGATTCATGACAGACTTGTTGTTGTAGCAACTCCAGATCTCAAATAAAAGTAACTAGAAACCCTCCTCCTTCGCAGTACAAATATACCTACAAAATTTCACAGTGTACTTAAGTTAACTAAAAGCTAAAGGCAAGCAAAGCAAATAGTAAATTAAAGTTCCTTGTACTAATTAGATGACATGTCGACAGGTCTAGAAATGAGGCCACGCCGACTGGGTTTGACCACAGGTCTGTAACGTCCCAATTTGTTAGGTGATTGGGGCAGAAGAATAGGTGGTTGGTAGTATGAGTGCCTTGGTTACAGTCGGGACAGAGATCATTGGTGTCAGGGATAAAGCGAGCTTTATAACTCTGAAGAATATGACACCAACCCGACCGGAGTTTTGCCGAGTTGTTCGGGATTCCCTAGGCAGGGATTTTCGCTGTTATATATGAGAGGAGGACCCTATTAACCTTACTTGATGAGACTGCTGCAGGAACTGTTCCATAGTGTATACTATTTAAGGCTGAACGGACAGTGGTTGGATTCCAGGTGGCCGGTATGCCAGGCAGTCATGTACGTCCCGATATCTTGACGTATGCAGAGTGGATGCATCTCACTGACAGTGATGCCGTGAACTGGATGTGCGCGGTTGTGGCAGGCTCACAAGAACTGTTTTGACAACAGTTCATTGTGTTGCCTGGCGGAGAGCATGGAGGTTTCGTCATGAAGATGATCGGGGTTGGTTATGAAGTGGCACCCAGTTGCGATGCGAAGGGCTGTGTTTGGTCCATTGTGTCTCACTTAAAAATGACGTCCAGATGGGGGCGGCGTAGTTAATAATTGAATGGCAAATAGTTTTAAACGTCTTTGTCCTTACCCCTTGCCGTTCTGGCTAGGGCTCTTAGAACCCTATAACGACTGCTCACTTTTGACAGACAGTGTAGGCTTTGTTGGCTTTAAGCGCGTATTACTTATTACATGCTGCTACAATTGAACCGAAATAGTGCAATACTCTGTACTACTTTAAATTTGCGTTCCACTTTCTTAGTTGATGAACTTTTGTTGTATCTTCTGCTCCCACAGGTCCCCGTGGGGGTCCAGCTGTATCTTAACCTATATATAGTTAGGGTGGGGGGTTCTACCACGGAAAAAAAAGGGACGCGCGTACTTAGAGTATGCTCGGGATGGGCAAGGTCTTCGTACTTTAGCGACCCAGAAAAAGCTACTAGTACTTAGAATGTCTAGAATGGGCACTGTCTTCGTATTTAGTAGCCTGGTCGTACACTGCAAGACCGTTATGTGCCTGGAATAGTTTCTATCCTAGGGGGCCTAGGATAACGTGCTATTTTAGTGACAAATGATGGGGTTTAAGGTTCCGAACGATGTGCTGCCAGGGTTAGATTTGCTTCGCCCAGGCACTCATACTGAAAGAGCTGAGGTTAGCTAAGTCTGGAAAAAATCGCATGAAACGAAATACTCGATTGCTTTCTACTCGACGATTAACATTGTGATTAATTGTTATCTTTATTCTCTTAATTATTATCATCCCCTTTTTGTATCCATACAATATCAACGAGTCTTTAACAAACAAAGACTACCAGTTTGTATGTCTATAATCACAAATATATCTTTTTTTTTTTTGATAATACTCGTACACGACTGTGGTGATGATGACATGACAAGAAGAATAAAAGAAAAGAAAATTAAAAAGCTTTTACCCATCAGGCATCAACATGAACATCAGCAGAAAGGACTGAAATCGATACAAACGGGTTAACTGACAAATAAAATTGCCACTTGGCGAACGAGTATCTTTTTTTTTAATTCTAAATCGATATCCTTGAACTCTGGTGATCTTGTCTGGCAGTTGGCAGTCACGGGTGGTTTTTGCAATTGCAACAAACACATGCAGATACAGGTGAAGGAGCGAACATTTAGTTTATTGCTTTGAATAGGAATTAAGATAAATTTTAAAGTTCAAATGTTAAATTTAGAACCACCACCAATGACTCATCACCAAATGACAGCTTTTGAGTCCAATGTACGAGTAATAAAATGTGTAAGATGATTCAGCACCAGAGTTAGTATGAGATTCTGCATTTATTCGCAGTAAAGGCCATATAGTAAAGTTACCAAAGACGTTCAGGAACAAGATGTAGATCACAAACAATAGCAATAATATTCGGCGCGACAGACTATTGTGGTCCAAGGCCTTGCTTCTCGCGACCATTTGTGTTGCGCATTTATATTTTTCGACACAAATGCAAGGGACCCAAAATTTAAGGCCGGCTCCGAACGGCGAATTGAGAAGCTTTTTACTCTCGGAACGTTTGTCACCCATTCGCGAGAGGTGGGACACCGTGAAAAATACTTTTGGTGTTACTGGGATTCGAACCACGAACCTCCTTCTCAGCAGCGACGCGCATTTCCACTGAGCCACGGCGCCCACTCATTACAACAATACACAAAACAAGAACAACGATAAAAACTTTAAGAAGAACCGTCTGAGCGGCACAATAAAATAAAACTTTTAAAACTTAGTGTCTATACAAATTACGATTATATTCCGCTATTACACTCCATTTCGCTTTTATCTCAAATAAAGCGCCACAATGTTTGCGAGATACGATTACCCTTGAACTTTTGTTAAGCAACTAACAGATTGATGTGTGTAACTTATAGCATTTGCATATATACGATGTACATATATTATTATCTACTTGTTCAAGTAAGTGTGCATGTGTTCCTCTATATTAGATGGGTAATTATTTCAGATTTGTCATAACAATGAAACGCTGAAACATTAGATAATTATTATTACCGCCTTGTGACCGCTCTTATAAAAAATATTTACTATTGCAAATGGCAGATCTTACTTTTCGTTGACCAAATATATATTTCTTTTTTTTTTAATAGCTGCAACACTCAAATAAACAATCTTCCATTTTTTAAGACATCAAAAAACAGACAATTTGGCGAACTTTTCAAAAACTGTGAATTGTGAACTAATTTCCGCTTTGGCGTGTTTTTCTGATTCTGATAGCTGATCCATTCTTTATTTGTTTGGAAACAAGAAAAAGTCACATGTGGTCAAATGTGGTTAATACGGCGAGACGGTAGTTCACAGCGTTGGCGATACTGGTCGAGACATGATTGTTATGATAGATAACAATGCACGGCATTCAGCTCGTCAATGAAGTTTTTATAGATTTGTCTTAGATGATTACCATTTCAATGAGCTATTTGAAGTTTGAAAAGCCGTCTATAGACCAACACAATATAGTGGGCTATTTCAAGTTTTCCTCAGTAAAGAAGAAGCTATATAGTATACGGGGGCGCATTAGTCATCAGGGCAAATCAACAAAGTTGTATAAGAAGTAAATCGTTTAAAACAGCGTTTATTTAATTGGTATTCTAGAGTTCGTAATGGATTTTGCAAATAAAAACGCAATACCAGTTCGTTAATTCACAAATTACAAAATGTTAATTAGCAAATAGCAAAAGTTCACAAATTACCACTGGTGATTACTTATTATGCACAAAAAAAAACTCTAATATTTACTTAAGCGGTAGCTCTATCTACTTTTCAAGTATGTAGTTATACAGTAGTCGGTTTACCTCCAAATAATAACTAACTTAACTTGGAAAAATGTTGTTCTCTTCAGTTTCGCGAAGGTTCTATTCTAGAGAACCATTTAGCAAATATCAGTAACTATCAGTACTAGTAAATTCCTATATAAAACTCACCATATACAAGAACATACAAATTCAATATATGGTACACGAAAGTGCCGGTATATAATGCTATAATCTATATAAATAAAAATTAAATGCTGTTTGTTAGTAAGCGCATACTTGAGAACGGCTTGACCGATTGAGCTCATTTTTTTAAAAAATGTCCGTAATAGTCCGAATAAGGTAAGAATTGGAAATGTTGCCTGGAACCTTAAAAAATTCTGGAATAACCACGATAGTAATAGGAAGGTGTGACTTTATGTGTGCGGGCTGTGAAGCGCCCGGGAGCACCTAGTTTCATATAAAACTCTCCACATGATCTTATTTATATACATGGTCCCAACAATACTACTGAGCTTAAAAATATGCAATAAAATATAAACAAAGCTTATTTAAGAAGAGCTTACAAGGCTCATCCGATAAAAGTTTTCCATTTCCATTTTTACGTTTTCGTAACAAAATTAATAGATACATTTTATTGGCGCACGAGTATGACATGCAGTCCGTTATATGAATAAACGGGCCCCTAGTTTTAATTGAACGAAAAACGAGCATGGCTAAGCGACATCACAACACAAGCACAGCAAGCCGCTGATAGTAGGCTATACAGCATAGTCTACCAACTCGCTGGTAAGCTCGCCAATAAGAAAGAAAGAAAGTCAAACTAAAAGTTTGTGGTACATTTACGGACATTTGGCATACCGTTGATAAATTAGGTGCAGGTTTTTTGGACCTACCTGAATATATAAATCAGATATCAGGTACAAAAAGAAAATTCATAACAAAATAGTCGAAGTTACACCAAAAGCTTTAAATTTATCCACCCAACTTAATTTCAATAACAAAAATAGCCACTTATAGGATTACTATAGAAGAATAAACCGTTTTCATGACGCAATATATGGGTTCCCATGAATTATCATGAAACGAGTTACTATTAGAAATAAGTGGTTTCATAGTTCAAATTGCTGCTATACGGGCGGTGTAAGTATCTTAATTCCATAGCAGCGCTCAGTTAATTGTCGTAAGGTGATCAAGATCATGTAATGCGTTTTTTATTAAGAGCGGCTATTATTTATTTTTTTAATGGAAGAGCTTGTGTGCCTGCTATAACAAAAAATATATATTTCAGCTTAAAGGTTAAAGGAAAGTAAACAAAATATCATTCGAAATGTCCTTAACGAGCACGCCTGCACGATTTTCGATAAACTGGCTAGCTATTTAGCATACGATGTTGGGCCAGATATTGACAAAAGTCTCTGTCTCTTTTGTATAGACTGTGGAGTTGACATAGAACCAAAAAAAAAAGGCCGAGGCGTCATTTTACATGAACGAAGCGGACAAGTGACTGGTCCATTTCCGTCACGGTCACGATTACCAAATCCCGACTTCAATAACTCGATTGTTTGCTCAGCTGTGTGGCATGTGCTGACTTCTTGTTGAAACCACATATGCTTCAAGTAAACCTCTGTCAATTGATACCAAAAATAGTCAATCATTATGTTCTGGTAGCGATCTACATTAACTGTGACTGGGTTCAGCATCATTGAAGAAGAAAAAGTCAAATAAACCCTCCAGTATTAAACCCACACCAAAATGTAAATTTTAGTGGGAGTAATGGCATTGAGTGCATGACTTCGCTTGCTGGCTGGCCAAATGTTACAATTGAGCTTGTTAACGAAACCGTTGAGCCAGAAATTGGCTTTGTCGCAACCGAAGGCAAAAACATTCATAAAAAATTGGGACCACTTGCAAACGTTGTTGAAGCGTGCTATTTATTATATTTAAATGGCAAGTATTTACAAGTGGAATTGTCAAAAAAAAAAAACCGCAGAAAACTATACGCATAGCCAAGAAATCCAATTGAAAAAAGGGGGCGTCGCAATTGAAAAACTGAAAAAATTGTGAAATTTGAAAATTTGGAAATTTGTAAGTTGGCGAAATAGACCATTGATTGGCTCAGCTAATCATAAAAGTTTGATAGTTCTGAAAGGTAATCAGTACAAAAAACGTTCCTGTTGTGAACATTTTGACAAATAATTTTAATAAGACATAAGACACCCTATTGCTAGAATCTCAAAACTCCAATGCCATTCAAATAAATTTACTTTTAAGAGAACTTTGATTGCGGTTTTATTAGACACACACGCACAGATAGTTCTTTTGTGAGTCAATTTTTGGTTACCTATGGATATTATCTCTTTTAATAGGTTTTTTGTACTCATCGAAATATTACCCAGCTAAATAAGAAATAAAAATTTGAAATTTTATATCGAAAATATTACCACAATATCTCTTCCTATTCATCCAACTGAGTACAGAGTTATATGCAACGCAGCAGTATCATCACAGTAATCAAACTGCATATTGTCACAGTTCATAAATATGCCAAAGATAAGAGCGGAAGCAGTACAAGGAATCAATTGATTGACTGAGCAAAGGATGTCATAAATTTCATAAACTCACAATTATGTGCGTGAGCTAACCGCCAAACTCCTCTACATTTCTACGTCGAAGGTAATAATTGCCAAATGAGTGAGTCTATCTCAGATGTCTATCAAATGGAAAAAAGGCGGAAAAACTTCAAGAAAAATCAAAATTCTTTTCATAACCTTCCTCCCTAAATGATTTTTGTATTTTCGTCAAGAAATTTGGAATCCATATCGAATTGCATTCCTCTTAGCTGCTGATCATTCTGCTGTTCCTTTTGTTTAGCGAAATTGGTGGGAAATTTGAGGAAATTTTATCACGCTGATGTGGATGGAAATGGTAAATTCTTACAATAGATGCTTATTGGGCGAATGTGCAAAATGCAAATAGAAAGAACAAAGTGACTGGCTGATCGGTCGACCGGTCGGCGGTCGCTCTCAAGTGACCGAATATACGAAAGAAGTAAATCGAGCCAACTGCATCGAATTGCAAATTACTCGTATTACCCAAGAGGACATTTGCCTTACAGGTTTTTCATTCTCATAATCTACGAGTTGAGGTTGGCCATCTGCGCACGTGCGCGTTGTTACGAAGATGTGTACACAGCCGCAGGTTTACACTTTTCAATTTGATCTTTCGTAATGTCTTTATTATCAATTCTTGTGACTTAAAGGTATTTTTTAGGTGATTTTTAAGCTTCGGCAACGATTAAAACAAATTTTGAGCAATCAAGATATTAGGCTGAGTATTCAAAATCTCAATAGTTGATAATTGATAGCTTAGACTTTAAAGGTCTCCATAATGTAACTCAGATCTTTAATTGTCTCTACCAGGTAATTTAGGGATCGGAAGCTTACTTATCGATATCTCAGGTCCTTCAGGGTCAGCCACTTAAATCCCACTGCTTACTTATGGATAACTCAATTCGAAAGTGCCACTAAGATAATTGAGACCTTTAGGAGTCCGGAACTGAAATACCACTGCTAACTTATCGATAATTTAGGCTTTAGGCTTATGCTTAGGCTGTGTCTGATCTCTCTGACGCTGACCTTTGAAGTCGGTAACTTAAATCTCCTTGCTTACTTATCGATAACTTAGCCTTAAAGTGTGTCTATAAGGTAATTGAGACCTTTAAGGATCAAAAAACTTAAAGCCCACTGCTTTCTTATCGATAATTCAGTCTTTAAGTATCTCTCGAGGTCGGCAACTTAAATCCCAGTGCTTACCTATCGATAACTCATACCTTTGTGGACAGACAACTTAAATCTCCTTTATTACTTGTCGATAACTTAATTCTATAGTGTCTCTTTTAGGCAATTGAGTCCTTTAAGAGTCGGAAACCGAAATACCACTGCTAACTTATCGATAATTTAGCCTTCAAGTGTGTCTATTATAGGTAACTCAGATCTTTGAGGTCGAGAATTTAAATCCCAATGCTTACTTATCGATAATTCAGACCTTTGGGGACAGGCAACTTAAATGTCATTGCTTACTTATCGATAAATTATCCCTTAAGTGTCTGTATTCGTTAGTTGGGACCTTAAGCGATTGGAAACTTAAAACCCACTGCTTTCTTATCGATAACTCAGATCTTTGAGTTCGGCAGCTTAAATTCCAGTGCTTACCTATTGATAATCCAGTCCTAAAGTGCCTCTATTAGGTAACTAAGATCTTTGGGGTGTCGGCAGCTGAAATTGCAGTGATTACTTATCGATAACTCAGACCTTTGAATTCGGTGGCTTAAATTCTACTTAATGCTTACTCAGACTTTAGGGGGGGTCGATAACTTAAATTATACGCTTATCGATATTAAGTTCTAATGGGTCTCCATATAGAAGTTATATTCTAAAGTCAAGTCAATAAATTCCCAAGAGCGGAAACTTACACCTAGTCGGTATAGTAAATAGTAAAGTGGTCTCAATGGACCGTATTTTTTATACCTTGATATCGATTGCCTTAAAGAAACTGAAAAAACAGTGGTTCATGATGGATGCAAGGGTGAATTCCAGAATTTTAAGAAAAATAGCTAACGATAGTTTTATGAAGCTTTAATGAATGAGTCAAAATGGCATGCAATTAGATTGGATTTGATAGTAGGTCAAAGTACAATTGTTGTTTGTGAAGTGCCAGTCTTTACTAAAGGTAAATCATATAATATTAGTTATTAAGAGTCTACTTGATTTTAATAAAAAGGATTATGTACTTTTATTTTCTGACCGATGACTGCAAACAGTGTGATTCAAAAAATGATTCTTGCAATCCATAGAGTAGAATTTGTGACATAGAAACAATTTTGTAGTGTCCCAAATTTTTTAGGACAGTCTAAATTTTAATAGAATGCATAACAAATGAGATTGAAATCTGTTCTTAAGCTATTATGTTAACCTGTCTTTAAGTTTTATGACATTTTTTATACATTTTATAAAACATTTGTTATATATTCAATTTCTCTTAGTAAATGTTATGCATTTTCTGTATTGTAGTGTCCAAAATGAATGTTATAATTTTTCTTTATTATTATTATATAGATAATGTCTATTATATTATAAATTATGTCCTAAATTAATGTTTTCTGCAATATCGTGTCCCAAATTAATGTTTATTTTCTCTTTAGCAAAGTCTCCCAAAGTAAATTGTTCTTTTGGGACAAATTTTGTGACAAGTCAAAACTTGAATATTAAGAAAAAGAGATGGTTTTTGATAATTGTGGCAGCATAAAGCGGCGATTGCCTTCTCTGCTCTATAATGTGAAGATTTTTCGTAATTTCAAACCTTAAGAAATTTGTAAAATATAAAATATAAACATAAATAAAATATAAATAGAAACAATCATTAACTATTACTGACTTTGGCTATTTGTAGTATTTTCTTCATGATCGAGATGCGAGATGAGAAGCGATTTTGTATGACTCAAATTGATTAGAGTAAAGAGTCGAAAGCAAAAAAAATTATTAATGTAATTTAAAAATAATTAAAAAATTTCTTACAGGTGGTAAATACAACAATATATTGAAAGCACGACATAATGCTTTTCATCTCAGTATTGCAGTCTTCCAACTCCTCACATCGTTTGCGTTTCGTAATACCATAATGACGTATCTACGCTTGGAAAGCCAATGCATAAAGACAAATAATATATATATATAATAAATAAATAAACGACGTCCTACAATCGCGAAATCTACGTAGTCGTACCTGCGAAAGATTCAATGAATCCAAGCAAAGTACATACTCGTAAAGGCAAACGAGAGAAAGAAAAAGAAAAAAAACGATTCCGCCAAACATTGTGGTCCAAAGTTCTTTTTGTTACTTCAACACCACTTGGAGTTTTGTGAAAGGCAGCGGGGGAAAGCAAAAAAAAAAGAAGCTCATTTACATAGTGCTGGAAGTCTCTCTCAATGTTATCATAGATATCTATAGCAAAGGACTGCTTAGCACAACGCCTTGTAACAGCTGATGACTCCTCTCCAAGATACGTGGGGTTTTCTACACGAGGACAGCGATCAAGTCCACACTATATATGTGTATTTCTGGGGGTTTTCTGTCTTTAGTTACTTGTACCGTACAATTACAATAAAAAGCAAAAGAAGAGGAAAGGAAATGTAAGCCAGGAACGGCAGCTCTTCAGTATTTCTACAAACTGCTCCTAAACAATACGATTAATCTTTTTTGTAGTTTGTTTGTGTATGTGTATGCTGCAAAGTACAAGAAAAACCATCACAGATTGGTGAAAATAGATGGCGTGCCAAAGGGGTCAGACGTAGTACCGGTAGTAGTTTTCAGTATGCTGCCATTGTATACAGGACAAATAAACAGGCCGCCGCCTGATATCGGTTAGATCGGAATTTATATGACTTACGATTTCCTGAACAGCTCAGCAGCCCAGCAGCACAGTTAGCAGTAAGCGCTTTGTTCTGTGTTATATAGAGACAGTTACACAGCTTGGCTCGAAGTGGAAGAGAGCGTGGAACAGGCAAAAAAAAAAAAAAAGTTCAAAGAGGTTACTTTAGTGTCGTTGATAGAGAAATAGATACAGCGAGCGAATACTAAAGTAAGCATCGCACTTTACTTGTTCATGAATTGGATATTTGTTTTATCATTTTGGTTTGATTTCCCCATATATGGAAGCCGTTTGTGGTTTCATTGTCAATGTGCTGCTGTGCACCGCTTAACTTTACTTCTGTACTTTTCGTGATAAGTACAGAGAGAAAAATAAAGTCCTTTTATAAGTTATGTGCGCGTGTCACCCTAAATTCCCTTTGGATTTTCTTCGGTTCGTATCTATTTTCTAAAGCACATCACGTTGTTTATGTGACACTTTTGGGATGACCATCGACCAAGATGCATACAAAAGGAGAACAAAAGCAGACAAAAGAAGAAATGGCAGGTCGTCTGCTGACCGACCAAATTGTATTGAATGTTCGTCAGATATTTCTAGGATCGAGTCCCAAATTATGCCATCGCCGAAACTGTCAAATGCGATTGGAATGTAATTTGATTTGCTTCAATGCAATTGATGAAAAGGATCTCAAAGTCAGATGTTGGGCGAGATTTTATTGCACCCAACTAGAGATCTGTTAGCGGCTGTCCGCACAAAGAGAGAGAGTTTATTTTACCAGTCTGGCGGCTCTAAAGACTAAAGGAAAAACTACCGCCATTGTGCCGAAAAGCGTAATAAACTGGTACTCGTTAGACATAATCAGGAACTCGAATTTAAAAAAAAAACATAAAACTAATTACGACATTTAAACAATTTTTTTACCACAGTCCAATCAGGCAACAGCGGAGAACATCGCACTGGTTTGACCGGAAAACACCAAAAGTAGAAAACAAATCTCCCCATCCATATGGAGCAACAAACTCTATACCATCCATGTGTCTATCTATCTTTACAGCAGAACAACGAAGCATCATCATCATTCATCAGGGACTGATGACGATGTCACAAATTGAATTGGAAATTCGCATGTCCATTGTCCAGTTCTATTGCATTGCACATCGATGGTACCTATGCATACTAATTGTACTTGCACTTCTCTGGAACAATTTGTTGCCAGCGTATCATGATTTTTGTTCCCATTGTGTGATTGGCGATTGCGTCTGTCCACAAAAATGGTCAGTGATTTCACGCGTCTATTGTTTGTGTCGGTGATCCGCACCGCCACTGACTCTATCAGCATAGAGAAGGCGGAAATATATACAAGCACCATACATGTACATATACCAAGTATAGCACTGGTATTAAATAAAATTCATTTTATTTAAATTCGTATCCAGTATGTACTTAGAATTCACCATCTGTGCACAATGAAGTTCACTGCTGAGCAAGAACAGGTTTTTGATTGGAGTTAAGGGCGCTGGGGCGGTCGAGTATAAAACTATCTACAGTCGCCTACCTAGACCTCACTTAGGTCTGCAATCTCTACTCCAGCGGTGAGTATCAAATAGTTATTCTCCATTGGTATCTGTACATCATTGGAGAAATATTAATAAATGAGCTCTTCCGGTTTGTTCTGTCCACTGTTGCAGTGATATCTGATAGATATGGTTTGCGGTTAAGGTTCTGTTGAATTATTGATGGTTGACGTGTACTAAGCTAGCACGGTATTTATCAAGTGAGTGAATGGTAAAAAAGGGAACAATCAAAGCGTGTGTGCTTGCTGCTTGGTATACACAAGAGAGAGGTAATTAAAATTCAAAAGTTTGGTGAACCATAGCAGGAGTCATGAAAAATAAAGCCTGAAAAGAAAGTACTCGTACACTGCTATGCATAATGCACTAGAAGTGCAGGTGCACTGGGCTTGAAACAAAACAAAAAATTGCCTATCAAATAGTTCCAGTTCAGTGCTGCTGTATATCGACTTCAATTGGAAGACACAATAAGGTTTAAAGAATGTTCTAAAAAAAGTGTTTGATAGCAGGTCACTTAGCCAACTTAAAATCAAATGTAATCGGAATTTATTTGTCCATTTTTCTCAAAAAGGAAATTTATCTTTTCGAATGCGTTCCCAATTCTGTTCGTTTGGTTCACTTTTAGATCAAAAAACTTCGTAAAATTCTATTCTCCAATGTTATCCAACAAAGAAACTTTTCAGAACAAATACAAAGTGAGATTATCTAACTTAAAAAGTCTCCGAACGTTATTTTGTAAAATTCCCCATAACCGGACACCCACTGTCGCAGTTTTTTTGGCCAGTTATCAGAGATGTCCGCTTTTTAGGATTAGGTTTCTTTGAAATGCATTGTTGGAGTCACCCAAATGGACAGAAATTGTCGTTTATTCAAAAAATCCATAGCGTAGGAAATTAAAGAATGATTATTACGACACATATACATATAACATACATACCTTTACGTACATTGTTTACATTTCAATAAAATTAATGGAAAACCAGTCTACTTTGATTGACAAAATTTAGTTAAAGCAGATTGCTTAAACATGGATTGGTTTAACTTAAAATGTTGAGTTTTGAAATGAGTCTCTACGTTCTTCATGTGGTGAAATGCTATACAGTCATCTCTGGCAAAATGCTTCAAACGGGTAACTTGTTTCAATGCCCGTTTATCATATGAAGTTATGGGATCTTGAAGTTCGTTTCATGAGCTTCGTTTTCAGACTTTAGATTCGTCAAAACCATTTGATAAAGCGAACCCTTTTTGGAATTTTGCATAGGTTGCCAGTGGCGTATCAAAATCGCCATCAAAATCGGAAAGACTATGTGTAATTTCGGCGGTCAGCCATCAGCAGAGTAGGGCGAATAACACAGAATGCTTCAGAAATGCATGTGGCCGCAACTATCTCTGACTAGTGGAAGTGCGATCAAACCTTCACGTGGTGGCCGCTGGTAATTTTTCTCCCGTACAGGGAAAGCGAAAAGATCGGGCTAGTCCCTTCAAAGTAAGGTTGGCGCGAGGCCAATAACCTCACCCGTAAAAAAACATATTACGGAACCCAAAATCAGCCTCGGATACACTGATGAACGACGGCAACGAAAACGGCTAAACGGTTTAAGAATTTTCTCATGGAACGTACGTACGCTCACTGTATAGAGCTCGAGCTGCACAGCAGCTGGCCGATACCCTATCCAAATATAATGCTGACATAACAGCAATGCGGTGGACGGGGAGTGGTGTCTTACAAAAATCAGAATATGACATATATTACAGCTGTCGTGCAAGACATCATGTGCTCTAGTCAGCAAAAGAATGAAACCCACCGTTACCGGCTTTAAAGCAGTAAATGAACGGCTGATAAACGTTCACGCACCTACAGAGGATTCCCCAGATGATGAAAACAAAAGAATTCTTTAAATCAGTCGAACGTGAGTTCCATGCCTGTACTCAGTATGACGTAAAAATCATTCTGGGGGATATGAATGTCAAAATAGGTAGGGAGCCAGTATTCAGGCAGTACATTGGCACCCATAGCTTACACGAGAACACTAATGACAATGGACATCGAGTTATAGAGATGGCAGCAAGCAATAATTTGGTCGTTGCGAGTACAAGGTTTGCGCGTAAAAATATCCACAAAGCCACCTGGCTATCTCCTGATGGAGCCACCCGCAACCAGATAGACCATGTATTGACTCGGACCACTAATTTGTTGATGTGGTGCTCCGAGCGTGGATTGCATCATCAAGAAAGACATCATCCGCGAATCAGATTCGAGTCAACTCGGCTGCCCTTCGTAACGAAGAGACCAAAAACAACTAGGGTCAAGCGATAGAACTCGCCCTAAATGCAGGGAGAGTGAGTCCTGCGGCTGAGATGTCGGGCGTAGAAGAGAAATGGACACGCCTTAAGAATACTGTCATTAGTACTGCTGACTCCATCTTAGGCAGTAGTCGTAGAGATCGGAAAGACTGGTTTGATGACGAATGTAAGCTAGCGACTGAACGTAAGAATGTTGCGTACCGAGCAATGCAACAACCTTATAAGGGAGCTCAGAAGATAGGAAAAAACAGTTCACCGGCGAAAAGAAAGCAGCCTCGGAGAAGAATCTCGCCCGTGAACTAGAACAGTACGGAGAGCAAGGACCGCACAAGGCGCTAAAGTTCTACCAAAGAGTCCGCGGTGACGCAATTTACACCGCGTTGCACATACTGCAAAGACAAAGGTAACCTGGTCGCCGACCTCAAAGGCATCTTAGAGTTTCATGAGTTGCTAAATGGCCAGCTAACTGAGGAATTGGAGGCTTTACCAATGACATAAGACCACGATGGAGAGAGGAACAATCCTCTCCATCCATTCCATTCAGATACTGGCTTACGCAGACGATATTGACATCGTTGGTAGAAACCGAAGGTCTGTACAGGAAACTTTCATCCAGATTGAGGGGGCGGCACATAAATGAGAGCAAAACAAAGTACATGGTAGCCACGTCTGCGAGTAGAAGACCCAACATTGGTCCCGCAATTAGAATAGTGGAGCGCGAATTTATAAGGAGTGCAATCCTTTAACTATCTCGGGTCAACTGTAGAAGCCAATAACATCATGGAACCAGAAATATGCGCACGGTTGCTTAAAGCCAACAAAGCCTACTTTAGTCTGTCAAAACTCTTCAAATCCAGGAATTTAACCATAACCATCCATACATATTGATGAGATTTACGAGCGTTATCGCGATGACGATATCGTAAAGAGAATTAAGCTCGGTAGGCTCCGGTGGGCACTTAGCTCGCATAAGCGAAGGGGATCCACCTCGGAATGTCCTTTGCGGTAGGATTTATGGATTTTAGATGAAAAATTTTAGAGTTTAGATGAAATCGGCTCGAAATCAGGACCGATTGATAGACCAGGACCGGAAACGCTTTGATCCTTGAGTCCCTAAAAGACGACTATTAACACAAGAACCTTAGTTTGCCGGTATAAAAACGTTACCTACGAACCTACATAGGTTAATACGTTGAGTTGTGGTATGTACTAGCTTTTCCCGGACCGTACCACCAGGATGGGGTTGCCTATCACCTTCCCATCACCTTTAACAGCGCTGTACTGCGAATATCTATATATCTGCGAGGTTATGTAAAAGTTCAAAATCCAAAATTTTGGTGCCAGCTGCTTATCTTAATACCATTTTTAGTACGTACGTGTACACATCTTTCAAACGTAACTGTCATTACTCTTCGCATAATACTTTGCATCCTCCTCCGTGTCATATCATTTAATTAATGTCACATAAAAGAAATACATACTCGAATAGTCGCTACAATTATTACAGATAAATTGTAAGTCGCGAGGATAAAATTTCTCTGCTGAGTCCTCTGGGAGGATTAACTTCGAATAGAAACTTGCTACAATCAATCTTGCGCTTAAACATAATGGAGGCAATGCACGCACGCACGCGCGTAAGCTGGCAGGCCAACAGACGCAAATTGCCAATAGACGAAATTTATTTGCTTTTCAATTTATAGTTAATCGATAGAGAGACCGGATTGGAACTAGCTAGACTACTGGCCAGACTGCAATGAGGCGTCAAAAATCTCTCCAAATATGGACTGACAGACACACTCGTAGACATGCGTTGCGAATATTAGGTGTACATGAGCAAGAAGTGGCTAAACCCGTTCAATTAGGAGGAACAAATAGTACTCGCTAAGCATAAGTCGTTTTGTTGTGCGTGCACATTTACGCATGCGCATTGGCGCTCATGATGTTTTCAGACTTGGACTTGGACTCTCTAGACGACATCACTTTCATCTCTTCCGAGGGCAAAGGTGTGCCGCGCTTTAACCCCACACATGGCACACACAAGTTGCGACGCCTTCGTCAATTTTGTTTTGTTTTCAAAAGCCCCAAAAGCAACTTCCTGCAGCACACATTTGAATAATTAACGCTCATATTCGTTCATAAAAAATCCTACGCGCCGCACTGTGTTGTTACTAAATTGCATATTATGCTGGTGTAGCTTCTTCTTTGTGTCTTCTCTTAATTGCTAGCAAAATTGTGCAAGTAGAAGAGAGGAAAACGCTGAAGGACAAGCACTCTGCGTTCAGACTAAAATTAATTTAAACGACTTTATTAAGCGAAAATGTCGTGCAACTGGTTTTTGCGTTTCTTGACAGCAATTATGAATATTTTTATGTTTTTTGTTTTTAGCATAAAAGTTGAGCGACTTAACTTTTTAGACGCCTACCTCGAATACCTTCGGGATCGTAAATACCGTCCAAGTAGCGATCGCCTTAGATGTCTGCTTCTTATTGGTCTGAGAGCAACGTGATAGAATTTGAAACCGAAAGATATACTTGCGTTAGGCTACTAAGTGATGGCGTGTGAAAGGTTGGAATGGTTGGTCTTGCAGGAATACGTATATCTGATTCTTAGAACCTTCTTGGACGGAGAATAGTTGTCTACTTCACTGACTGGGTAACCGCCATTACAATTCTTAGATTTAGTGTTGGGCAAATAAAAATCTCGTCTATTTTTTTGTCGATTAGCATATTCGGTTAAAAATTGTAGTAAACCTGCTAAAAGGTCAATTAGCTCTGGTAATTAATTAATTAATTAATTACAACGGTTCGGTTCGTACCCTGCAAGTAAAATTAAGAGCAATATGCCAATACCCATAAAAAGTCTATTTCTTTACCAACAACTTGATCGAATTCTGAATTTCGATTTATGTTCAGATGTGCTTTAGATGTCACACACATGCCACTTAACAAAATGTGATGTACAGTGTTATTGGTTACCGACTTTAAATCAATAAAAGAACGGCTATTCATCCTTCGCGTGCGGGCAAAATAGAGAAAGTTCACGCACCTACAGAGAATTCCACAGACGATGAAAAATAACAATTCTTTGATTCAGTAGAACGGGAGCTCCATGCTTCCCCTCAGTCTGGTGTGGGAATCATTCTGTGGAATATGAACACAAAAATAGGTCGTGCGCCAGTATTCTGGCAGTAGATTGGCTTGGCACACATAGTATACACGAGAACATTAACGACAATGGACAACGATAAGAATTTGGATATCTGAGTATACTAGAAAAGGTAAAAACCGTAAAGGTACTCCCCCGAACTAGCGACCTAACAAATATAACTTTAAAGACAACTATTCATCCATCATATCATTCCCACAAGGAATGAATGGCATTCAAACCCAAAGTTGATCAGCGATGATTCTCAAAAATGATTCACTGATGGGTCAAAAACAAGTGAAGAAGTAAGTAGGAGCAGAAATAGTGGGACCAAGGTGCCACAAATTCATTGTACTAACGCGTGGTTCTGTCTAGTAGATGCAATATGGTCTTGGGGGCACCTGCCCAGACAATACAGTTGTATTCAAGTTTAGGGCAAATATACGCCTTGCAAATAGTAACCAGATCTGAAGGAATGAAGTACATCTTATGCCGTTTTAGGAAACCTAAACATCTCGCTGCATTTTTGCGATGGCAAATTTGTGGTCGTTCCAACGAAGCTTATTGTTGACGCACATACCGAGAATTGAGAGTTTTTCAGTTTCTTTTTGATGCAAGATCCATTCATGGATAAAGGTTAAGGGTTTAAATTACGCTTGGACGACAGAAGACAGCATTTGCGTTTTACAAGCGTTAAATTCAACTCTATTATGTTTTCCCCACCTTGTTATGCTGTCAAGGTCAGAACTTAACGTGCTTAACATACGTTGTTCAAGTTCCATTTGTGATGAAGAGGGGCGTGCAGAAAGCGTGAAATCATATGAATTAAGAGCGCTGTCGTCTTTGAAAAAAAATGAAAATCAGAAAAAGTGTCGGAGACAAAACAGAGCCTTGAGGAACACCGGCGTTTATGCGGTGAGCATTGGATTTCAATCCGTCAAATATGATCTGGATTGAGCGGTCAGAAAGGTAGTTAATAGTCCAATCGATCAGCGACTTATTAATTTCAAAGACATTCATTTTCGACAAAGAAGCTTGATGCCAGTCTCTGTCAAATGCCTTCTTGTGTAGAAGTTAGTGAAACAATAAGTCGGCTCGGGATCAGATTGCTTACTTTCACCGCTGGGTAGGCGATGGAATACGGTCTAGAGTTCCAAACCTCACTGCGCCATTTGTATATAGACTTTAAGGCCGCCTATAATAGCGAAAGCAAGAGAAGAAGACTTTATAATGCACTGCTGCAAAAATATCGGAGCACATTGTGACGAGCATGTCTGCAAGCAGAATATTCAACATTGGTTCCTCAATTCAGAAAGTGGAGCATGAATTCGAAGTAGTGTAGTCCTTTAACTATCACAGATCAATTTGTATCAGCCGATAGCACGGCATGGAACCAGAAATACGCGCACGGTTAAATCTACCTAGCAAAGCCTTCTCTTCTAAAATCTGAAAAGACTCTACAAATCCAGGAATTCAACCTGCTGCTGCTGGTGTATAAACCAATGGTCATACCAGTATTGTCATACGGGTATTGACAGCATTAAAGAGGAAAGACAGGAGGGACAATTCCATCGACTTTACAACAAGAACTACGAAAGATATTGCAGTGTTGACATCTTGTTGGGTAGGACACCTTCTTTGCATTCGGTATAACAACACACGAAAGCGAGGAAGACCAAGTTTTCCTTGGATGATTGGTGTAAAAAAGGACACACAGTTTAGAGATGCTAATGGTATGGATGACATCCGCTAAAAATAGAAACTGTAAAGATATTTTTTCTCTCTCGGCAGATTAGAATCGGATCCCGGTTGAATGTTAAAAAAAATTAGAAGTGAAAGAAGGAGTGTTTCGTGTATAAGTAATTACCACCCCTATCATGGTTATCTTATCGTTTGATAGTTCTGATCAGAAATTACATTACACAGGCAAATAAGAAGCTGACAATTTATTTGTCCTTTATCTCAACTTTGATTTTAAGGTCAACTTTTTTTCACATATAGTTTATAAACAGCCCAAGTCTAAGCAAACACATTGTCTTACTAACTTACTTACTTAGTAACTGATAGGAAAAAATTTCTTTGGAATGAAACTTCGAAAAATTGCAATCTAATATTCCATTTAAAAAAGTTGATACCGTTTGGACATTCCATCGGAAATTTCCATTCAATACCACAGATGATAAGGGTGAAAATCTTTTTAGGAAAGACATTTTTAGAGTCCAGTTCCCAAATGAAAGCCAATGCTTTAGTTTAGCTTAGTCACGAGAAGTCTTATGCCAACAGATCACAGAAGATCAGAAAGCAACGACAAACAACACATTATAGCGTAAGCTATAAATTAAAATACCAATTAATAAATTAATAAAAAATAAATTAATCATCAAAAAAAAAAACTTCAGATAGTGAGTAGTATGGCAATCTTCGAGAAACGTTCTTCTCTCTTTTGCTAAACCCTTTCTTGAATATGTCTTATTATAAAGCAACATCTCACAGACAGAGATCTTTTTATGGTGTCTGGATCTGATGAATGGCACTGGCCGGCGCCTGCTTTAACTGCCAATCACTGACCGAACATTTTAACCTCTCGTATACACACTTATCTCATTGTAGCAGTAAATCAGCCAGAGCTTGCCTCTCGAAATGTCCCAGATAATCAACATCACCGAACACTACGAGCTATCAGGAAAAATTGTGAGCGGTGAGATAAACGTAAAGGATTGATTTTCTATTTGCGTCCGTCTATTAGTTATAATTAGTTACTAGACTTAGTATACGTATATCGGAGGGGTACAATGGGACTTGTGGAACTACACATTGGAAGTGCTGTAAAGTTTTCACAAAACACCCACTGTTATTACTTTAATGGCAAACCATAACAACTTAAACCTCCAGAAGAAACAATAATTTTAAGTAGAATTTTGTTTTGGAAACTTGCCCCTTGCCAATAGTTCATAATGGGTACAAACTGTCGGATACTGTTGGCTTCAATGTCATAAGTAAGCGAAGGTACAGTAACGAAATCCCCCCAACAAGTTCCATTGAAACTTTTTCCTTTTAAATGGATTTCGAATTTGAGAATTTAATTTTGGCATTTTGTATTTGGGAGTTTGTAAATTGAAATTTTATAATTCGGGATTATGGTTTTGGGATTTTGAAAAATGGGATTTTGTAAATTGGGGTTTTGATTTTGGAATTTTATAAATTGGGATTTTGATTTTAGGATTTTGTAAACAGGGATTTTGTAAAATGAGATTTTGATTTTGGAATTTTGTAAAATGGGATTTTGGTTTTGGGTTTTTGTAAAATGGGATTTTGATTTTGGAATTTTGTAAATAGGGATTCTGATTTTTGAATATTATAATTTTGGAATCTTGTAAATAGGGATTCTGATTTTGGAATTTTATAAATTCGGATTCAGATTTTTGAATTTTATAAACAGGGATTTTGTAAAATGGGATTTTGATTTAGGGATTTTGTAAAATGGGTTTTTGATTTTGGAATCTTGTAAATAGGGATTCTGATTTTTGAATTTTATAAATTGGGATTCAAATTTTAGGATTTTGTAAACAGGGATGTAAAATGGGATTTTGATTTTGGGATTTTGTAAAATGGGATTTTTACTTTGGAATCTTGTAAATAGGGATTCTGAATTTGGAATTTTATAAATTGGGATTCCGATTTTAGGATTTTGTAAACAGGGATTTTGTAAAATGGAATTTTGGTTTTGGAATTTTGTAAAATAGGATTTTGATTTTGGAATCTTGTAAATAGGGATTCTGAATTTGGAATTTTATAAATTGGGATTCCGATTTTAGGATTTTGTAAAATGGGATTTTGGTTTTGGGATTTTGATTTTGGGATATCGTATCAAACCGAAAAATGTTGATGCTTTCTTCTTCAAGTTTTATAACTTGTTAATAGGCCGTGTATCTCCTTGCAAATTGCACTTTGTACATAAACTCTTTGTTGTAGTGCACAGCTTGCATTTCCCTTATTACACCAAATATTCATTCATTGTGTATTTTCTTTATATGGGTCCTTGTATGTGTTCACAGTGTGCAATTATCTTATCGTAAATTGCTGCCCATTATTACGCCAATAATAGCTTTAATAATAGAAAAATGCCTCTATTGATCTTCGTGTGGCATGTGCTGTATGCAGTGATTGCCAGTGCACCGCAAAGCAGCAGTAGTAGTCGTTCCTCGCATATATGTTGTATTCCGTACAAGTTAATGGGGCAATGATCCGAATAAGCGATAATATTTTCCGCCTTTCGTCTCTGATCGATGTAAACAGTTTTCTTTAATAGCCCTTCTTCACTTCTTTTATTGGCAGCATTTTTTTTATTTCTCGACTTTACACTTCCGGAGGGGCTGCGGCGAGAATATCTGCTAATTATGCGGTGAAAAGCTGACTATTATTATGTTTGCCCACACAGGAAGAGTTATTTGCAGAAATAATCTATGCCCATCTGTGCTATTAGAAATTAGTTGGCCAGTGTAAAGTTTTTTGTTATTTCGATAAATAATAATAGCCGTCCTAAGGATTAGGAAGAAGTGGACGCACACAATGAAGGAGAATAATAAACTTTTATGAGATGGCTTCTCCCCGATTCTGTTCTAATTGTAATATGGCTTGAGATAAACTATGACTGTGCAAATGATTGTGTAGAATTTTGAAGTCAATTCCGGCCACAAATGTGTTAAGGTAGTAATAATAACTTCTTACTTGGGTCCCTTATGTACTCATTTAGGCTAAAGTCCGTTTGATAACGACCTTCAAGTATGATGGATGGCTTATATAAAATGTTTTACCAGTTTGTTGAAAATAATTTGTCTTCTTGAAAATTCATGTGTCCTTTCATTCATTCACTTACTTTATGAAATGATTTCCCACACTTTTGTGGCAAAATGCTCTCATAAAGCTAACTTGCTAAGCAGATCGCTGTGGTTTAAGGGTTTAATGCTCACAAAACTGAGCTTGTCTTATTCACCAGGAAATAGAAAGGTCCACTTATTAACCCTCCTTCCATTATATTATAAATTATAAGCTTAACATTCTCTTTTGGTTCTTATTTTGGACAGGAAGCTGAGCTGGAAACCTAACATACAAGAAAAAGATCGTAAAGCCACAGTGGCACTCTTCTAATGCAAAAAAGCCATTGGTAGCAGATGGAGCCTTAAACTCCAAAGATCAGCTAGTCTATGTATGAGCGGAGCACTTCGTACAACCCCCTCCGCCGCATTGGACATTCTATTCGAACTTACACCAGAAATTTAGCTGCTAGTTCGGCTATTCGCCTTAATGCTATCTCCCAGTGGACTAGAAATGAAATCGGTCACTCCTCTATCCTGAATTAGGTCAGGATCGCAGACAACATAGACTACACCATTCCGTAACTCCATTTCAACAAAAACTACCAGGTTACCTTCTCCTCCAGATCGTTCTGGGACGAGGGCGCTAATCTGAAAGATGAACAAATTCAATTTTAGCCCTTAACTGCCAAAGATCTCTCGTGGAGATAGCGGAGCAGTTCAATATCCACCTGTGTTGGGTGTCGGGGCACAGAAACATTCCGGGAAACTGTATGCCTGACGAACCTTACCTGAATATGGTTCCATAGGCATCCAATCGCTACATGCAAATTCTTGTTAAAGCGGGGTCTCCAAAATTTTTACAAAAATTGTTGTCTATCAGAGATACACATGTGTATAAAATTTGAAAAAAATCTAGTAAAATTTTGTAAAATATTTCTATGGGAGCGCCCCGACCCCGGGGCCCGAGGGGCCTCTAATGTGTTGTCTCCGGAAATACGCATGTGTGCAAAATTTCAATAAAATCGGACCTTGGGAAGTGGGTTATAAATTGATCGCAAGATTCCACGGCGACCGACGACCGACGACCGACATCCGTGCCACGGGCAAGTGAAGTTAATATAGAGAATTTAAAAAGCGGAAGACTTATCAAGGTTGTTACCATACGTTTATTCAACGGAAATAAAACCATGGCAATATTTTGTTGTCGAAAATGAAAGAACAAAGAATGCAAAAAAAAGCAACTTATTAAGGAACTAATAAAAAACTAAATAAACAAATAAAAGCGAGGAAAAAAATGGAAAACAAACGTTTTAATCAAGATTGGAATAACACAAATACACAGACACGTATATAAATGATAAGCTTAAAGTGCTTTTATCGCAGAGTATCAGTAGCACTCCAGCCAGTTATATCCAACCATTTTACTGGGTATAGTAGTAGCTGATAGCGTTAACACTTTGATAAATATGGAATAACAACAAAAATGCAACAAAGAAAAATATTTTTTATTTTATTTTATTTTTTACAACACTTATCGAGACGGTTTTTTATGACGCTTTGTTTACCTGAGGTTTAGTGTGTGAGTGTTTGTCAGCAATGCGCAATAAAGCTCTAAAAAGCAATAAAAATTTGTTGTTTTTGTAAACAATCACGAACTGATGGTTTTTAGAGGTTGTGCGGTAAGAGAAGTTATACGAAAATTTAATGTTTTACGATTGCACTAAGGTTACAAAGTGTAATTCTGTATCACCACACCACACCACGTATATTGACCATCAATATTTTTAGTAAACTATTAGCTAACCAAACATTTTAAATAATTTAGAAAAAGTTAAATTTCTGAAGGCCTCGTGCACAATCAGTCGAAGCAAAAAAGTTCACCCTCCGCAGAAAGCGAGGCGTTTAGTAAACTTACGAGTATCAATATCTGTTATACCAACAAATATTGTCACTCTTATAAAGACTTCATAAGAAGGTACAAGAAGGCCATCAAAAAAGCCAAGCGACGCTCTTGACTGGACTTCTGTCAATCAATTGAAGCCACCAAGGACTCTGCTAGAATTTGCAAGATATTGTAGAAAGAGAGCTTCTTTTCGACTTTCATTAAGAAAGCCGACGGTTACTGGACGGCATCTGCGACAGAATCCCTGGATCTTCTAACCAACACGCACTTCCACACAAGCAGTTATCAATGTTTAGATAATTTGGAGAGGATGCATGCTGAGCATCCAGTCTCTCGTGTTGTAGTGGATAATATTCTTACCCGGAAAAATATTTCCTGGGCTCTAGGAAGTTTTTCGGTCTACAAGTATCCTAGCCTGGATGACATACAGCCGATTATGCTACACAAGTCACTGTAGCCGTCGACTTCCTGGCTAAAGACGATTTTTAGAAGCTTGGTTGGTTGGTTGGTTGGTTGGTTTTCATACCCAAAGCAGGCAGAAGAGGCCATGAATCAGCAAAGTGTCTTAGGCCTCTCAGTCTCTCATCGTTCTTGCCAAATGCTCTGGAGCGAATTGTAAAAAATCATATCAGGCAACCATTTGAAGTCATACAAGCATCGAGAACGCATATCTCAAGAGCAGGTCCAGGGAAACCGCCCTTCATGAGGTAGTGCGAACAATTGAGCACACGATTAATCACAAGCAGTTTACGTTAGCCACCTTTTAAGATATAGAAGGGCCAAACCAAACCAAACGAGTCGACAGAGGCACTCCCCAAAGAGGGATCATCTCTACCCTACTGTGGCTGATGGTATTTAATAATATGCTACTAAAACTTGAAGAAAATAGGACGAAGGTAGTTGCGTACGTACGTACGTCTGTGAAGTTATGGATAGGTCCCTGGGTAAAGTCAGCTCCTGGGCAACAAGCTGTGGCCTTGGAGTTTGGCCTGGGAAGACTGAAATGTTCACCACTAAATCAAAAATACCTGCCTTTATCCTTCCAAAACTCAATGGGAAAATTCTCAGCCTTACCCCCAGCGCCAAATATCTCGGAGTAATCTCGGATAGGAAGCTAAGCTGGAAGGCTAACATAGAGAACAGGGCTAAGAAAGCGCGCTCTATGCCAACAGTAAAACCATCGACAGGAAATGGGGTCTTCAACCAAAGATCGCTCTCTGGCTGTACACAGCTGTTGTACGACCAATTTTTACCTGGTATGGTTGCCAGTGATGAAGAAGAAGCATTACGCCACCTAACTCAGTAGATTACAGCGATCAGCAGCAGGCATCACATCACAGGAGCTCTACGGTCATGTCCGACCCAGGCCTTTAACACCATCTTGCACCTATTACCTCCTGACGTTTGTATTTATCAAGTATGTTGCGGCGTGCAGTGCAATACGACTCAGAGAATCTGGGTGGTTTGTTACTAGACCATACGGGCATTGTAATATACTGCAGCCACTACCTGACGGCATGATACCATCATCGACCGACTACTGTATCCATAAAATTAGCTTCAACTCCTCATTCAGCGTCATGTTTTCTACCACGCGGAAAACTGTAAGGCTGGGGCAGTAAAGAGGCAATTTGACGCAGCAATATTCACTGACGGATCCAAGATTAAGGATGGAGTCGGTGCAGATATCTTCTCGGATGATCTAAATCTGCCAAGGTCTTACAAGCTACTCGATTTAGCTAATATCCTTCAGGCAGAGATCCTAGCAATTCGGAAGGCCTGTATTTTCGACTACTAAGATCATAAATAAAAATGAAATGAAAGAAAGTGAAAAATGAAAGAAACTTTGAGGTCCTTTTTAACAACCTTCCACATGACCTAGAGAGCTGAAATTTTGTGAGTGTCTAAGTTCAAAATAGTATTTTTTTCTATTGTCGCGTTTCGCGTGTGGCAAGTGTGATGGTTTGAAATCGCGCCATTTTCTCGTTTTTTGAGGTCTTTTTTAACCACCTTTCGCACGACCTAGAGGGCTGAAATTTTGTGAGCTGTTCAATACTAATTCACAAGGTGGAGCAGTCTTTCGAACTGCGCCATATCAAGATTGATGTGGCAATCCTACAGAAAACCACCAAGTTGTTATCTAGAACCCGGAAGGATATTGCCAAAGTTGTGGCCATCAGCTTGGGCCATTGGCCGGTGGGCAGCTATGCTGCCAAGTTGGGTATACTGACAACAACTTCTGCAGAAGTTGCAAAGATGAAAATGAGAAAGTAACTCTCATACACTTCCTCTGCAGTTGTCCGGCCCATAAACTCAAATTTCAACCCATTTGCGCAGTACATTTTTTTAAATAGGCTTTAAAGGATTTTTCTGGGGGTTTTCAACAAAAATCTAAAAATTAAAATATCTCAAAAACTACTGAATTTCGGTAGCACGTTTGGTGACTCAATTTGTTGTATTTTAACCCCCTGCTGCAAGGAATACGTCGAGTTACCAGTAACCCTGTATACTGCTTTAGTACAATAAGTAAAATTGGCACAGATTTTATAAAAAAATGAGAATGAGAGAGATAGAAAAAGAATTTTCCATTTCGCCCTGAGGTTGTTCCTGAATTTCCTCTTTTTTTAAATTAAAAAAAAACAGTCGTTATTATGTCATATTGCTGTGTACCTGCTGACCCAGACAACTTTTCATTTCTCTTACTATGTGTTTGTGTGGAAAATCCATAGAAATACACCTCGTTCCATATAAGAAAAATTTCAATTTCCCTGTGCAAATATTTTATCCTTTAAGCACAAACCATCATCATCATCTGGGTCAAGCTATTAATGTTTGATATGAAATTTCACTTTTCAACACACACTCACACCAAGAATAACTATGAAAGAGCTTCGTCGATGATAAGTAAGTGCTAGAGGATGGCTATTCAATATCAAAAGTGCTAGGAAATTGAAAATGTTTTGTTCAGCAGCATTTCATTTAGAAATGTGGACATACCCTGTATGCTTTAGTTTGCCATCATTTCAAGGATGTGACCTGTTTTTCTTTGCGGAATATTGTCTTAACCACTATAAGGTACTATGCGAAAAAAACTGGTAATTTTGTCATCAGCAAAGTTAACTCTTTACTCGTAAATGATATCGTACTGTTGTTGTACCACTATCAGCAAAGTTAACTCTTTACTCATAATTGATATCGTACTATTGTTGTTCCACTGTTCCTCTTGTTTTTAATTAAAAAAAACTTTTAATTTATTGTTGGTGAAGCAACAGAGCAGTCACATGACATCATTGCCAAAAAAAAAACTGCTTCAATTGAAATGAATGCAAATAATTGAAAAACCAACTAAGCTATTAGACTTTGTAATCTTAATGGAAGTCACTTAAAGTAGATATCATACGACATATAAACCCGTCTACGTACGAACGTATCTATGATAAATTTCCTTAGCACTTACGATTGGGTCATTAAATGTTTTTAATGCAAATTTAACCTTCTCCATGGAAGCAAAACCAAGCGATTATCGCTTCAATTAAATTTTTTATTCATAACAATCAGATCAACGATTAAAAGTATAGGGTACCATGAATGGAACAAAATAGCCGGTAGGTATGTAGGTAGGTAGAGTGGTAGTCCTAACGATGTTTAGTTATCGCATTGTTCATTATACCATGATCGAATCAAATAATATTGCAAATTACAAAAAAAAACAATGTTGTGAATAATTGCAAATATCAGTTGTGAATTATAGCAACAGAAAATTATAGTTTTGTGGAAACTTATTATATTCCCTGATTTAGCCAATGTAACGAAAGAAGAAATAAGTAGTGGAAATAATTGAAAGCTTATCATTCCATCTCTCTTATAATGTTAATAGTAGTTGTGAATTATATAAACGAACAATTCGAGTTTTTTGTGCAATTTTTCTTTTGAATACGCTTTCTTTTGTTTAACCAATAAAATAACTTAATCAAGAAGGAGAACTAATGAAAACAGAAGAACTGATGATAATACGAGGAATTGAAATCTTCAATTTGTTCTTCTAAAATATTTAAAGTTATTGTGAATTATATGAACGAAAAAATCATTCCAACTAAAATGCCTGTACTAGTTGTGAATTATATTGCGCCATTTTGTTGCTATTATCCTCAGAAGACCTAATACGACTATCTACTTTTTAAATACAAACGTTAGCTTTGATGTACGAGATAAGTTTGATGATACAGTACTCCGAAAGTTCTTTCAGGTCCCCAGAGAGACCCTGCTGGGGTCGGAGATAGTAAATGAGAGTTTGTTTCTCATTTACCTTCTTACCTGGAATTTTCAGTTTAGCTGCGTGTCTGCCTACTGTTCACTGACAATAGTTATTGCCACAAATTTGGCAATATATTTCCGTGATCTGAAGATCATCTCGGTAGTTCTCCTTTTATTGTAAGTAGGTCATATCGCTATTTATATGGCACAGTCGGTCAAATTATCCCACCATAGTTGTGATTTAGTAGATTGGGAAAAGAGAACTCTTTCGGTCGGATCTTAGTTGATAGCTAAATCCTTTCATAGAATCGGTGTCCAAAGCGACGCGCTTCTTCGCTTATTTGTCTACTTTCTAATAACAATCTATGTTACCGTTCCCTGATACACAAATAACAGTTATGTCAAAGAGGTCAAAGAGGACAAATAAAATTTAAAAACAATTTATTCGTGCAGTGACACAACACAAATCAACGTCCTATTACAAGTTCAACTTAGTAAAACTTTACCTTATATGTTAGTCCTAATATGAATTTAAAAATAATAAGCTTTATTTCTTTAAAGTATCTAAGCATTTAAATTTTTATAAATTTTTTAGGAAATCAACAATTCTATATATTGACAACAACGTTCCCGATTGGCAAATGAGCGGATGCACTCCACACCTCATTATAGGTCTCAATTCTATTAATTTTTCTATGTACAACCGACGATAGTACCTTTAGTACGTTAATGAAGCTGAAAATATGCTAAACCCTAAAAGTTATTACTTGTTCCAACGTCGTTGTTGTTGATATTTCTTGAATTTTTATTGTTGCATAACAACTCTCGACTGTCCATAGTTGTTCAACTACGGTACACTGGCCCTAAAAGAGGTTATCCTAATATGGATGTTAAGGGCTACCACAGAGCTCTTGCCAAATAGTACAGCAAACAAAAATTTTATGTCGACCCATTCAAAGCGAAGAATAAAAATCCAACAACAGCCATTAATTACACTCGTAGATACGAGTACAATTCGAGAAACCAATCGAGCGATAAGTGTTCAAAATCGTACGTCGTACCACACACGTGCAACGACAACAACCACATGGTGTCGCGTCAATGATCATATTTCACTTTTTATGTTGATGCCATTTTTGGATGATAGACTTGACTTGGCTTAGCAAAATAAAAAAAACAAAAGAAAAGATCCAGCTCCTGGTCTCAAGAGTTCGATCGACTGAGCGGGATATTTTCTGCACCATAAATGGAATCTTGAAAGCTTCAAGTGAATTAGTAAGTGCCAGTGCGTGACCATGGCCTCGAAAATTAAGCTGTATCGATTGTTGCGCGCCCAGAAAAACAGACATCATACCATGACTCAATAAATTGAAACACAGAGGTAATAAATGAAATAATAATATGTGGGCAATTACTTATAGATAAAGATAGCTGTAACATGTAAAGGGTATAAAAAAAGGTACGTGGATTGTACTGTTTGGTGGGATGAGTTTTAGGAATTAATTTATTTAACAATAAAAAGTTCATTATACCATGATTGAATCGAATAATGTTACAAATTGCAAGAGAAAAAGACAATTGCAAAAATAAGTTGTGAATTATAGCAACGGAAAATTATAGTTTTTTGGCCATTTATTTGCGGAATCTTTCTTTTAAATATATTCTCTGACTAAGCGAAAAAGCTTAAGCTTAAGATTAAGAAAAGCTTCATTAAATGAAAGAAGAACTATTGTAAGTATTTGAAAGCTTAAGTTTTCATCTCTTTTAAAAAGTCTATAATAGTTGTGAATTATATAAATTGGAAATAACAGTTCTGCCCTTCATTTGTGCAATTTTGCTTTTGAATACATTATTTTATTTAACCAATAAAATAACTTAATCAAGACAAAATAAGAACTTATGAAAAAAGAAAAACTGATGATAATGCGAGTAACTGACAGATTAAATTTCTTTCCCTAAAATGTTTATAGTTATTGTGAATTATATAAACGAAAATTTGTTGATTTTCGACAAATTAATTTGCATAAATTTCTTCAGATTTCTTATATGTATATAGGTTTATTTAAACATCGATTGAGACGAACGAAAAACTAATGAAATTACATGAAAGCTTAAGTTTCCAACTCTTCCAAAATGCTAATAGTAGTTGTGAATTATATTAATAAAAAAATGTCAGTACAGTACTTTGGCAGTTTACTTGGGAAATCTTTCTTTTAGACATATTCTTTTATTTAATCAAACAATAAACCAATAAATTGAACAATTTAAAAAAAGGATGATTTAAAAAAATATTAAATAAACCGAACGTATGTCTGTAAAAAAGTAGTTGTGAATTATAATTGGTTTGACAAAAAAGCGAGAAAAAGTATAACTTTTTGGAATATTCATTTTCCATACTTGATTAGATAAAGTTATGTAGGGTTAGGTAAGGTTATGTAAGGTAAGCTAAGGTAGGGTTAGGTTTCAGTGACTGCTTCTGCACACTTAGACCAGTGAAGATCCGCGGTGATACCAGAGGATCTTATTCATTTCCTCCTTTAAAGAACCCATTCTGAGCCTAATGTAATAAGTAAGATAAAGATAAGATCAAATCAGATCAGATCAGATTAAAACGCAGATGTTTTTGCCTTCTGTATGCTAATGCCGGACAGGAGCAGATAAAGCGATGTAAACTATTCTCCTTCTTACAGCTCCTTCGAAATCTATTCAATTTCAGATTCAGCCAATTCGCATGCTCAGCAGGGTCCTGTAAGTATCCCTACCACCGTTCGTAACTATCGTCTCTTTTCAGGGAAATAATCGCACTAGAGCGTCTCAAGACTAGCTTCGGCCATACACTTATTGCTATTTTATATGCAACTATGTTATAAAAGAGTGGCCAAAGCCACAATTGACGAGTAAAACTGATCGCACAGGCTTGATTGCCGCCTAATTGTTAAGCTCGGTTGTAGACTTTCAACTCCACCCATCACAACACCTTCTTCCGTGCTTCTATTCCAATATTTCCCAGCCTACGCCAAGCCTAGGCATTATAAAGATGAACATCCCTTGAAGCGTGCGCTAATTACAAAAAAACAAGCTTCTCAATCGCTATAATCTCAGCTTGGTATACACTGCAGTAGTGTGAGAGACGAACGAATGTGTTCACATAATATTTAAACCCGTACGCCGTACGCTACCATCTAGATTGGAGCTAGTTAGTTAAAAACTACATAGCTTCGTTTTCCAGGATGGACCTTCAACACAATTCTCTGGAGGGACATGTAGTCCGAAAACGGCTATTGAGGAATAAAACGTGCAGATGGTAAACAAAGATTCGCGAGTTCCTTTTATTTGTCTTTTTGTTTATCGTCATGACTCTTGTCTGAAGACATTTTTACTCATCTACTGCAGAGAGTCGCGTAGCCGTGTTGGCCGCTCTCTACTTACCGAAGACATCGACTGCCAAAATGTGAAGCAAAATTTCGGGCATGTGTAGCTGTCATCCTAATAGCGTGATAGTGTGCACTCAGGCTCTATTGGCACCTTTTCTATCATTATCCTGTAAGTGACTTTGTCAAGAGCTGTCCACAAAACTTACTACGGGAGTAAAAGCCAGTGTACCAGTTCCGGTTTCAAAACCCAATGGCGTACCGACATACCTATAGAGCTTCTAGTCTTTCTGGAATATTTTTCCCAACGAAGATTGCTATAACCGAAGCAACAAGTCTTCGTCCAAATCACTTCAAATAATTCATTCAAATTTCATTGGCCTCCACAGTTTTTTTTATTCAAAACCAAACATTAATTTGAGAAAGGTAATAATCCATTCATTTTAATTTGAACCGAAACCAAAATAAATAACAAACAAACAAACACACACCGAGCTTTTGCAACAAGTTTCCCATTTTCTAATGGGAGGGATGAATTCCAGCAACTGTCAAGGGATTCCAATTAAGATTTAAATGGCCATCCCGTATTATCTTGGTTTGGTAAGAAGGGGGGGGGGGGAAAGTAAACGCCCACAAGATGATTGTGTGAAGCAAATCTTTTTATCCATCCATTCGCTTTGATGATGGATACACAATAGACGACGTGTTTGCTTAAGTTGTAGAATCGTGCGTAAATTGTGGAGTCCCGATGGGTTGCCGTGGAAGAAGGAGTATCATCAGCAGAAGCACCAGTTGAGCACGAAATACAAATATAGAACAGAATAAAGTGGTGTCGCATTCAGACAACGTTGTTGCTGTTGTTGTCTTTCTATGCAAATACAACCATTTATTAATTACACGTGAGTTTGTATCTTTTTCGTTTCTTTCATTTGTTCTGGAATTCATTATTCAGTACTCGTATATGGGACTGTCACTTATAAAAGTAATGCTATGCACTTCGGAAGAAGTGCAAAAAAGTGATTTTTTCAAGTAAATTATCAGGAAAAAGTGGAAAGGCGACTGCAAATTTGTTGTCACGTATATGGTCTAATTATTAAAAAGAAGAAACAATGCAGTGACCCACAAGTTTATGTTTGTTCACCGAAAATAAATCAAAGAGGAATTGGGTTTAATACTTTCTGAAAAATGCTAGTAATACAGACTGAAGTTTTACGTTCTGTTCTTGTTTTGTCGCACTAATCCGCAAAAACCTTAATTTTATTTTTGAGACGAAAAGACTTGTTGTTTTCGGTACAGTAACGTATATATGAATATAATAATATTTTACCTGAAAAGGCTGATGAGGTGAGGTGATGGCCTGGAGCAGGGGAAAAACGAACATCTACCGGCGAGTTTCTAATTTTTTCGGGTAAGCCTGCAGGAGAACACCATGCGAATGGAGTGGGATTTCTACTCTCTAAAGCCGCGAGAGGATCGTTACAGGACTGGCAAGCAATATCAGATAGAATTATTATTGCAAGTTAGATTGCAAAGGTAGGCAGCGACAACAGTGATTGGGAACATGTCATCGGATTGGTTCTATGAATGACAACGGAGAAATGTTTGCTGATCTATGTTCTGATCGCAATCTAACCATTGGAGGCACAAATTTTCCCCACAAAAACATCCACAAAGCCACCTGAACCTCTCCTGATCACATGTAAATCAACAATCAGATTGATCACATCGCTATAAGCCGCAAGTGGTGATCATTGTTGCTGGACGTTAGAACCTGAAGAGCAGCCGACGTCTACAGCGACCACAACCTTGTGGTTGGCAGGGTGCGATTAAAGCTCGCGGTCCACACGAAGTCAAACATCGAAAAAGCTCTCTGAGATACAGCCCCAAGCCGTAGAGTCTAAATGGGAGAAAACAGTAAATGCGTATACGGAAGCAGTCTCAACCATTTTAGGTTATCCCGACAAAACTAGAAAAGAATGAATATCAGATAGCACATGGAACACCATTCGTGAACGTCAATCCATTAAAGCAGAGTTAAACCCGGCCTCCCGGGTGCCGAGCGAAGCGGATTAGCGCGGAAGTATAGGTATCTGGACCAGCAAGTTGGCGGTTCAGTTAAAGTCAAAAGTTCAGAGTCAATTCCGAGGCGCCTCCACGTCTTCGTCAACAAGTGCTTAAGGCGGATACTGAGAATAAGATGGCCGGACATTATCAACAATCAAGACTTGTGGAGAGTAACGCAGCAGGAAGCAATCGCGATCACCATCAGACGATGAAAATGGAGCTGGATTGGCCACACTTTGAGAAAGCCAGCGGACGATATTACGAAACTGGAGTGAAGTGGTAAGAGTGTATCCGTTCCACGTGTAATTTTGTTGCACTGCCATTATCCCCTTTGCCATAGAGGTGCCTTACCTACCCTATTCATCTCAGCGACCCCGAAAACTATAGAATCGCAACTAACATCGATAACCCCTTCAACCACCAATGATTGAGACTATTGTCACTTGGGTGCAAAAAATTCGCACATTGATCCATTTTCAAGAAAAGTTAAAAAATTTAAAAAAATCCAATGTTTGTTAAATTTTCATGAATGCAGATTCAAAGTCTATTTCGACAACACCTATCCAGTGGTGCCTTTTTTGTACTTCTACAAAGTGATTTTGTAAAATGCATAGAGTAGGTATTCGAATTAATCTCTAAATTCAATAACAGCAATCGAATAGCATACCCAGGAATCGCTCGTTCGGAATTGTCATCATTCGCATATCAACGCTCTTCTATCAATTACGTCTTCATCGGGAACAAGAAAACAAACCACACCAGAGGTAGCCGCTCAAGTGGTTGCACTAGTTGATGCGGGGCGGAACCAAAGCGAAGTGGCTCGACAACTAAATTTGAGCCGATTCTCCGTTCGTCGAGTGTGGCAAAGATATCAAAAAACTGGTGTCTTCAGAAGGCGACAAGGATCTGGCCGACATCGCGTGATGACCGCTTTCTTGTGACGACTTCGTTGCGAAATCATCGTTTGAATGCGGTTCAACTGGGGCAGCGGCTCCAAGAAGTTCGTGAGGTCGAAGTTAGTCGGTGGACAGTTAGAAGACGACGTCGAGAAGGTGATCTGACTGAGCACAGACCAGCAAACGGGCCGAAATTGACCCAGCCCACCGACGAGCCCGCCTTCAGTTCGATCGAGAGCATTTGGATTGGACAGGAGAACAATGGAGAACAGTCGTGTTCTCTGAAGAGTGCACATATGTGTTTATATGGCAAACGATGAGCAAGGAGGAGTGTAGAGAAGATCAGGAGAGCGATTGGTACAATGTTACATTGAAGAATGTGGGTAATATGGCGGTAGATCGTGCATGTTCTGGGGAGGTATGTCACTAGAGGCGAAGACAGATCTTCTGTTCATCTCCGAAACGAATACTGGCCGTCGATCAAGATCAAGACTTCTCAAAGGTACCTACACTGAGTAAGTACTCAAAAACTACTTCGTACCTTTTGCCGGGTTTATTCGTTAGACCTTCCTGTTCATGCAGGATAATGCGAGACCGCAAACGGCTGGTATAGTGTACCAGTACTTTCAAGAGGTGGATGTGCCTATTATGGAGTGGCCCGCTCGAAGTCCGGACCTCCTCAATACCATCGAACATTTATGGGACGGGCTAGAGATATTGCTCCAACAAGTATCCAGGAGCTGCAATAGACGATCGCAGAGGAATGACAGGCGATACCTCAAGATTTGGAGAAAACTTTGATGGAATCAATGAAACATCGAATAGAAGCAGTCATTCGGGTTAGGGGAGGGAATATTTCTTATTAATAAAAATCACTTCGTTGGCAAGGTATAAGTACAAAAAAGGTGGTGCTGAATAGGTATTGCAATAGACTTTAAATCTGCCGTCAAGAAAATTAAACAAACATTGGATTTTTTGAACTTTTGTTGATAATGGATCAATGTGCGAATTTTTTGCACCCAAGTGTATATGAAGTTTGGTTGAAATTGTAAAGGTTCCAGAGGTTGTAAGGAATAACGAAATAAATTCTCTATTTTATGTATATGTATAGATAGATAATTGTCGGATAATCCTTTTCTGATCCTGTAAAAATCATAATCGTCGTAAAACAACACACTACCTCACCTGATTTACGTTTTTCCCGATCGGGAACGACTAAACTTTTGGCGCGTTTTACACGCAATGAACGCCTGCGAATCGAGCGTAGAAATGCCTCAGGCATTCGTGAAAATCGCTGTGGAGTTTCCGGTGCTTTCCTCTCCGGTAGGAAGAAATTTTTCACGGCCAACATTATAATTGTGATGCGGTTGTGTTCTTGTTATGTTTTGGTTTGCAAAATATGTAAAGTATCCAATTTTCGGTTAAGCGGGACTATAGTATGCCCGCCCCCTTCGACAGTTGCTTTACGTCTGATGAAGCATTTTTTTTCCCTCTTCTTCCTCTTCTACCACTTCTTGTACTTTTTTATTATTGATTTAGATTTAAATTTATGTTGATTGGAAACTTGTAGCACACAAAAAAATCTAACAGATTACGAAGAAGAAAAATTTAATTTTATTTCGCTCGATTTTGGCAGATTCTTTTTTTGTTTAAATTTTGCACATAAACTATCCACAAATAATGATCGTTGTGACTAATCCCACATAGTCATAGTGTTTAAGTTAGGGAAATGACATAACTAGTTGCGAAGCGAATCGGCGTAGGTTTGGCGGGAGGGAGTAATTGGTAAGAGAAAACTTTGATCAAATCACTGTGAGACAGCGGGAAGGGTAACAAACAACAAACGCGTGGGACGATAGCACCACGACGAAAGATAAACAAACACACTGCACGATGAACTCTAATCGCTAAACGTTGGACGAAATACGAAAACTAAAGAACCGGACAACAGGACTGCAAAAGAGCGACACCAACAGACGTCCGCAGTCAAACATCAACTGAGGGAAATTTCAAGCACAACCGGTTGGTATGGTATATTAGTGGTGCTTTTGCACCAGCACGATGCACGAACATGAAGGCATCAAGCAGACGAACACGACCATACAACACACAACATACAGAGTTTCAGACTCGCCATTAATTAATGGCAAAATGGTAAATATACAACCGCATACAACAAACTGACAGCAACAGCACACTCATTCATACTTGTTTGTGTTGAATTGGCAAAGTGTAACAGAAGAGGGAGAACAACACAACAAGCACCAACCACGAAGCAAACACACAGGGTTCAAACATCAGACTAGTAATTCTGCAGCAAATTTAAAAAAAAGCGAAGTAAATCTGAAATTTCCGCAGTAGATTTTCTTTCAGATAAAAACCAAAAAAAAAAACTGCTCTTCTTATTCGAAAAAAAACATCTACATGATTTATTATGAATCTAAAATTACAGTAAGTACTGAGCCGAACGCAGTAGATTTCCAAATTTATCAAAAATCGCAGCAGATTTACTGCAATTGCATTGAAGTCCGATCACTGGGCCCACCAGTGCTTTCGTAGCAGAACGATCAGAATATTGTAGTACTTTCGACTGGGCGGTACTCCTGTACTCCACTAATTCATTTTGTACTACTTCGGGATATTTTTAAAATTTCTATTCAATATTTTAATTATTTTTATCATACGTACTCGTAAAAGTTAAAAGTTTATAAATATTTGATTATGTTTTATTAGCAAAAACTGTAACTAACTTATAATACAATTAAGCAATGGCCACTTCGTTTCTGCCATTTCTTTAAGACCTCCACAAAATACGTTTTCTCACGAAATGTATCTAGGAGAAGGTAGTTCAACATTGGGTTAGTTCCTGTCATGAGAGTAATTGTCGCATCTATTTCACATGTGCAGATAACGCATATCCCACAAGAGAGTCAGCAGAGCATCTACATCATCTGCAGACTACGCTCGCAAGTACATAATAAGTCATCTTGTGTAAAACTTAAAAAAATAGATTCTATGTACAACAGTCATTCATAATTGATAATCGATTAACCTATTCTATTAGTCTACGAATAAAGCTATGCGCTGTTAGCAATGACAATTTACGTGATTTCTTAATTCTCGTATTCCATAATCACCCTTAGAGAACGACGTCTGTGTTCCATTTATACAACCATGGCCACATCTACTACTAACTACTATTCGTATCAATACCTATTGTATATTGGTCATTGCGCAAATAAATTTTAAATTGAAAATGGATAGGTTGCTAAAAAATTTCCTGTAAATTGTTAAACAATCGTTATATTTTACAATATATTGATTTTTCATTAGTTCAAAAAATATTGCTACCACCAATAACATTGCCAGTGCGTCGAATATGATAACCCCACAAATATCGTCCATAAATACGACCTCACCACCTAACAATAAAACCAAAAATCAAGAATTCAACCAGCGCAGTAATGTGGAATTATCTTATCTAGACTTGACATAACATAATTAATAATAAAATAATCTTTTTAATTAGAAAACACTGAAACTAACATGTAACGCATTTATTTTATACATACTACCTTTTGACTTAAAATACTCCCCTAAAATTTGAAACGTGCTACTTTTAAAGTTTTTGTAACGACAGCACTGTTATTGGTTATGAAATTACCGTAATTAATATGCAATTCTGTCGACAAATTTTAAACTTTTGTTAAATATTTCTTCTTTTTTGTAAATGTGCATAACAGAAATATACAAAATGTTTGATCAGACAGAACAGTTAACGGAATCATCAGACGAAGTTGAAGGGAAATTTCTTTTGTTGTATCGAACTTTTCCACTCATTTTTACAGGGGATGTATTAACAGAAAAAACCAATTCATTGCATTTGCTGTTAGCTTTGTCTAACAGATTTCTCTCTAGTGTTAAAATGAGTGCTAAAGGATATTATGACAGATAGTACGTAGGCCGTCATAGTTGTGCTAAGCAAAGAAACTGTTTCAGTGGTTTTCGCGCAGTGTTACGGCATTTCATAGTGCAATGCAGTCCATGCAAACAAAAACTGTGCCAGGAAGTTTCTTCTTTGGTGTGTAGTTAGTGATTTTTTCACCCAATTTACAACAACGCCAAGCTATCACGCTATGTGTGCTTATCGATTTTTGTCTGGAAAAACTTTCTGGATTAATTTGCTAATCTCTTATGTGTGTGATGTTCCCATGTGGCCAGATGTGCTACACCCGCCCGCCCGCCGGCTCAATTATCAAGTCTACAGCTGAACTGTGGCGTTGAGCAAATTTATCTGCACCGGCTTACAGAAACAGAGAAGAAGGTTTATGTAACCTTTCGAGTTTGACCCAAATTTGTTGCTATTCTGCCTTGTGAGTTGCATCAGCTCCATTATCGTCGTCCTTCTGGTTAACATAAGAATTATTCAGGTAGACCTAAATCGTACACCCAGGGAAATATTTACTTGCATAGATGCATTCGTCTGTTGCTTCAGTTGTTGATGTGTTCACCGCGTCGTGGCTTTTCTCGAACAATTTCACAACAAAATAGTAGTTAAGTGGGCGTGATTCTATCTGCGATCCTTAGATACTTTTTTTTTATAAAAGGCTGTGTAATTGAGCAGCTTATTAAAAGTCGTAATTGCAGGTGGTTTTTACGTTTTGTTTTGAAGGGGGTGTTCTCCTTTCGGCTTTTCATTGTCATCCTCATATCTCTAATGTGGTGGTAGTGGGGTAAACTTATAGGACATCGGCTCGTCTTAATATGTATCTATTAATTTTAAATGGTTTGCGGGTTGTATTCTGTATAGACATCGCACGTGACGACAATATTCGGATGCTCGATAGATTCGGTCTAGAGTACTGAAGGCTTGACTTTTATATATTGTTTTTATAATTTGCGCACCCTTATAATGCCCTGCTATATGCTTGGCACAGCGTTGGCGTTAAGGAAAAGGAGGAGATGTCTATGAGCTAGTGCTTTGCATTCCTGTGGATCATAGTCATGTGGAATGACAGAGCTTGGCAGAGCATTCCACATACGTGTTGTTATGCTAAAGAACGAATCTCCGAACTGTACGTTCAAAGATGGGTTTGAGGGTAAACTGATGAGCATTTAGGGCGCTTGAGGGTAAACGACTAACAAAGGCATCGTAGGAGCAGCATCTCCCGATAGGTGATTGTCCGCTAAATAACGAGAAGCCAAATAACTTGCAGCCGAATAACTTGCAGCTCTGTTAGTAAGTCCTACTTCCAACTCCTCGTGGTGCCATCTGGGAGCTTCTCTGGAAATTGCGAACGGAAGAGGGCATATGGCGAGCCTCATGCGCCACAAAACAGGAGCAGCATCTCCCGATAGGTGATGGTCCGCTAAATAACGAGAAAGAGCCTCTACATCCGAATAACTTGCAGCTCGGTTAGTACCTAAGTCATACTTCCACCTCCTCGTGGTGCCATTTGGAAATTTCTCTGGAAATTGCGAACGGTTGAGGGCCTCACACACCACAAAACAGGATAAGTGTCGGTTGGTCTGTGGCCCAGCGAGCCGCAAACGTAAAAAACTCAAATTGCTCCGAAACGTAATACAATGTCTCGGATACGGACTGATACTTTGTTGACTACCTTTAGCTATCGTACGCGGACAACGATCGGTTTCTGGAACGTTAAGACCCTTCTCGACTCACTCCAGGAAGAACCTCAAAGCACCAGATTCCTCCAATTAGAGCGTGAGTTTACGCGATATAATTTGGACATCTTGTGGTTGACTGAAATAAGATGGTATGATGCCGGAGAATACCAGTCTCCAACAAATAATTCTGTGACGCTCTACTTCGGTAGACCAGCTGTGAGCGGAAGGAGGTCTGGAGTGGGACGACTGATGCTAACTCCGGCAGCACGAAACAGCCTTATATCCTGGAAACCTCACATTGACCGGATACTGATGGCTAGATTCCAGAGTAGAGTAAGAAAAATTACTATCATACAGTGTCGAAGATGCGACTGAGGACGAAAAGGAATTTTTTTTATATGAATCCAAGCCATATTTACACAATATGATCGTTTGGTGCTCCGATAAGTGTAGGTTTTTGACACGTTAGGTGGCGCTAGTCATTAGGGCTCCGTTTATAGCCAAACGCGACATCGTAATGGTGATGGGGGACTTCAACGCCAAGGTAGGAAGCGACAATACTATGCTTAAGCAAGTGATGGGAGTTCACGGTTTTGGTGAACGGAACGATAACGGAGAGGGTTATGTGGACTTCTGTAATAGCAATCGCCTAGTCATTGGAGATACGCTGTTAAACATAACACCTGCCACAAAATCTGTTGGGTCTCAACTGATAGGCAGCGAACATCGAACCAGATTGATCACATTGCGATCAGCCGCCGCTTCAAAAATTGCCGTTTAGACGTCCGTAACAGACGTGGAGCCGATATCGGTCAAGAACGAGATCACCATCTTTTATATGCCTTCGCACTGTATCCGTCAACAGCAACCGCTCAAATTTGCTCAACATTACCAGGTTCAATACTGCTAGGTTTAGGGAACCCGAAGTGCGTCAACAATACAGGGACCATCTTGCCTTAAAAGCAGAAATAACCAACGTGGACGACCACTGGAATGCTGTGAAAAGGGTTTTTGTAACTGGGGCACGCATCTACGTCGGTAAAAGGCACATGGTTATCGGCAGACAACTGGAGACGAATCAATGAGCGTAAAGCAATCAAGGCTCGAATTGCAGCACCCTAAGCAGTAGAGAGTACCGAGCTAGAAGGCCAATATCGTGTCAAAAAGAAGGAAGTGCAGCGTAGTGTAAGACGGGACAAACGACACTACATCGACTCACATGCTTCAATGGCCGAAGAAGCAGAAAGAAGGGGTGACAGTCTATCTGTCTATAACATCACCAAGGAGCTCAATGTTGGTCGGAACTCCAAATAACATCCAGTGAAGAGTTGATATGGTGACCTACGGATGTCGGATGAGGAGCAGCCGAGCAGCTCACTAGACGGAGAGTACATTTCGCTACAGTCTTTAACCACTAAGACGATGGTGATATGATCTCTAGCGCTAATGAATCTCCCGAATTCGCACTGGACCTCCCAGTAAAACCGAAATAACAGCAGCAATCAAGTCTCTAAAGAAAAATAAAGCGGTGGTTATTGATGGCATCCCTACCGAAATATTCTAAGCGGCGCCAAGCACATCGGCCGATCTTCTACACACGCTCATACGGAGAGTGTGGAAAAATGATCAATTTCTACAAGAGTGGAAAAGAGGGATGATCGTCTAGCTTCCAAAAAAGGGAAATCCAATGGACTGTGGAAACTGGAGAGGTGTATCCGTTTTACCGGATGTAGCCAAGATAATAGCTAGAATCATATTAGAACGCGTAAAGGAGCATTTAGATTCAACACTCGACGTTGAACAGGCAGGCTTTCGCTCTGGATCCTCTTGCATCGATCACATAAACACCTTGCGGATCAAAATTGAATACACATCTCCGCTTCATCTACTATTCATCAACTTCGAGAAGCCTTTTGACAGCTTAAATCGAGATGCTATCTGGATGGCCCTGGGGAATCACAGAAAAACTTATAGCTACATACGAGGAAAGTAAATGTCACGTCCTACACAACGGTAAGGTGTCCGAGGAATTTCAAGTCCAGAGTGGAGTACGTCAGGGGTGCATACTATCACCGCTGTTATTCCTGGTGGTCATCAGCGATGTACTCCGTGCAGCACTGACGGTAGGGAACATTGGAATTCGATGGACTATGACTTAATTACCTTAAACGCCTAGACTACGCTGACGATATTTGCCTGCTCTCACATCGGATAATGGACTTTCATATGATGGTCCAAAATCTGGAAGTGGGGCTCAGCCAAAACAAAAGCCCAGAACACTTGTAATACTCGCTCGCAACTCAACATTGCTGAACAGGTAGTCAAAAAAGTTGACAACTTTCTATACCTAGGAAGTGTGGTGTCGGCTGATCGCGGTGGCACCGAACTGGATGCAAAATCGGGAAAGCAAGGGCTGCGTTCGGAATGCTATTGAAAGTCTGGAGAAGCAATGTTTCCAGCTTAAGAACTAAGCTTCGACTGTTCCGCTCCAAAGTCGAATCAGTACCGTGGTTGGAAGGTGGATACCACTAATACGCGCAAGCTGCAATCTTTCGTAAACAAATGCCTACGTATCATCTTGAGGATCTACTGGCCCAATCGTATATTCAACGACGAACTTCATCGGAGAACGGGCCAAGAACCTAAAAAGACGTTAGTGTGCGAAGGAGAAAGTGGCAGTGGATTGGACACACACACTACGGCGCGACGACAACTCCATTGCGAAATATACCATGCAGTGGAACCCGCTCACCCAGGCAGGTACAACAGCGGGACGCTCTAGGAGAACGTGGCACAGGACAATCGAGGAGGAAGCAGTGAATGAGTTGTAGGCAGCTCAAATGCGTCGCAGAAAACAGAAGAAGATGGCGCGTAGGCGTTGTTGACGCCCTATGCCCCTCGAGGGGTGAAAGGACTTAAGAAGAAGAATTTAGAGCGCCAAGAGTATTACGGTTGATTTGAAGGATAGGTGGCATGCAACTGACTATTACTCTTGAGCATTAGTTAGTAAGTGAATAAAATTACAGCTGCAATCACATGCAACTGGATCAAATGAGTATTTGGAGTTCGTCTTCTAAACTCTATGGGACCGGAAAGTTGACTCTCACTTTTTTTAGGCCCGATTCGTATTTCATCATTCTTCTTCATAACTAATACTAGGGCAACAAATAAAGCGAACGACTTGGTCTTAGTATACCTTTCTCTTCTAAACCATAACGAAACATTTTCTGGCTCACATTATATGCAATAAAATAATGCAGGACGAACGTGTGGCAACTTTTTATTAAAATAGAACTCTATCCATAAATAACTAATGGAGAATCAATCAATTGATCAAATACCCTCTGTCTACCAAAACGAAAATTTATATCTCATCCCAAGGGTATATCAATCGGAAAAACACTTTCCTCCTCCACAAGCGCTCTAAGTGCAACGATGATGCACAAATGAATCAACCATTTTCCCCGTTTACGAATCCAAATTGAAACCTCATTTGGACGTCGTTGTAATTTCAACAAATAACTATTTGAGAAGTGAATACAATAATTAGCCTCTTCACGGCATTGCTGGACAGGAAAGGACATTATTAAGGGTGTTTCCCAGTTCAATAGTTTTCCGTTTTCTCTATTAAAGTTTGCAACTGTGTCAAGTTAGTGTTAGGTCACAAGATAGAGGGTGCGCTGCATTCTGCACTATTTGTATAGAATATTTTTTCCCGCTTTCTAATCTAATTAATTTTCTCTCTGACAAATTAGTGTAATTTTAGTGCGCTCGTCCTAGTTTAGGGGTGAGTCGCGTTGAAAAATCACCCACCACTTTGCTACTGTATAAGCGCACCCTCAACTCGAAAAACATTGATCAACTCAATCAAAAGGGGTTGTGATCAGCAATTTGTTATCCGGTTGTTGCCCATTCTTTCAATTTTTGGTTACATCCCAACCCCAATACAAATTTAACTTAAAAGGGTAGAGAAAGAGATTAAGATCTTATCGCGGTTGTGACAATGTCAACCAAGCAACCGAAATGACAAAAAAAAATTCGTTGTTCAAATTTCCACTTTATTATTGAGGGGCGTGGCAAAAAGTTAAGAATAAAAATTGGTTTTCAGCCTCGATCGATCGATCAGAACTGTTAATTTTCTGTGCAAAACTTTAAAAACAAAAAAAAAGGAATCAATTTCATAAGCCCCTTTTTTTGGCTTAGGAAGTTAGGGGGTTGAAAATAGAAATAATATTAAGTTTACCTTACAAAAACTAAGCGCATTAATTGTTGAAATCCCAAAATAAGTGGAACGATAGTTTGTTTAAATAAACAGACAACCTTCTGAAAGACAAGATTCGAATGTTTTTGTCTCAAAAAACCAAATTATGGCTGATTATTTCTGTAGCGAAAGCTGGATGTTGAAAGACTCATACACGTTCACGCACCTACAGAGGGTTACCCAGATGATAAAAAAGAATAATTCTTTGAATCAGTCTACTGATGGAGCCACTTGCAATCAGATAGACCGCCTGCATACTGCAAAGACAAAGGTAACCTCAATCGCCGATCTCAAAGTCATCTTAGAGCGATGAGCACTTTCATGAGTAGCTTAATGGCTAGCTAACTAAGGAATTGGAGGCTCCACCAATGACCGAAGACCACACTATGCTGCCGCCACCAAGCATAGAGGAAGTTAGCAGATCGATAAATCGGCTCAAAAATAATAATATGCCCTGGGATCAGATGGTATCCCAGCGGAGCTGATAAAAACAGGAGGTCCCGCAATACACCAAGCAATTCATGCACTAACAGTGCAAGTATGAGAGGAAGAAACGATGCCAGAAGACTGGCGAAGAGGCATCCTGTGCCCCATACAAAAGAAAGGAGATATCACAACATGCAGCAATTATCGTGGTATAACGTTGTTGAGTACCGCGATCTTCTCCTCTTTCCTTCAAGACAGGATAGTTCCATATGCTAAAGTCATCATTGGTCCATACCAGTGTGGCCTTCATTCTAGGCAAATAAGCAACTGGTCAGATTTACACCCTTGGGCAGGTGATGGAAAAATGTCTGGAGTTTCAAAACTTACTACCCCTTTTTTAAACTTTAAAGCCGCCTATGATAGCATAGCCTGGAACTTTATAAAGCCATGAGAGAATTCGGCATCCCAAATAAACTGGCACGACTATGTAGTTTGACCATGACCAATGTTATAAGACAAGTAAAAATATCCGGATCACTATCAAGCCCACTGAACATCTATAACGGGCTCCGACAAAGAGATGGACCCGCCTACGTCCCCTTCAACCTGGCGTTAGAGAAAATTATCCGAGACTCTGACGTAACGGCGAGAGGAACAATCCTCTAAAAGTCAATTCAGATACTTGCTTACGCAGACGATATTGACATCGTTGGTAGAAACCCAAGAGCTGTACAGGAAGCTTCCAGATCGACCAGGCGGCACGATATCTGGGGCTGCACATCAATGAGAGCAAAACAAAGTAGGTACATGGTGGCCACGTCTGCGATTAGAAGATCCAACATTGTTCCCCCAATTCAGATAGTGCAGCGCGAATTTGAAGTATTGCAAGCCTTTAACTATCTCGGGTCAACTGTAGCAGCCGATAACTGCATGGAACCAGAAATACGCGCACGGTTCCTTAAAGCCAACAAAGCCTACTACAGTCTGTCAAGACTCTTCAAATCCAGGAACTTAACTATAACATCCAATCTGCTGTTATATAAGACAATGGTCATACTAGTACTTACATATGGATCCGAGACTTGGAAGCTTATCAGAAAACACTCAGAACTTTTAGCCGCGTTCGAGAGAAAACTACGGAGAATTGTTGGCCCCGTATGTGAGGAAGTACAATTCCATATTTAATTTTTTTTTATAACCAGTCAATTATGCAGATGTAATGTATTAACCAGTAACATAATTGCCATTTTAAGCACGCTCTCCACGAATACGACGCGCCAAATGAATATCTTTTGGCACAATGGTAACACGTTTGGCATGGATGATGATTTAAAATGATGAGATCCACGAGTGTTACCGCGATGTCGACATCGTGAAGAGAATTAAGCTCGGTATGCTCCGGTGGGCAGGACACCTAGCTCACATGAGCGAAATACCACTGAAAGACGCTCTAAAGACTCTTTGAAACACCGCCAAAGGACCCCAAAAAGAGCATCAAAAGACTCTTCACAAACTGCCGAAAATACCCGCTAACGACTCTTGTAAGACCCATAAAAGACCATCTAAAGACCCCTAAGAGACCTTCAAGAGAACTCCAAAAGACTTTCCAAAGACCCTTAAAATACCCCTTAAATACCCTCAAAAAATTCCCAAAAGACCTTCAAAAGACTCCCCAAAAGATCCCAAAAAGACCCTTAAAAGGCTATACCGAATTTCATACAAATCGGTTGAGAAATGGCTTCCAAAATTCCAGACCTTAATGACCATATCCCAGATATCCATAGGAACAACTATTATAGTCGTATCTCATGCAAATCGCTTCGGAAATTACTTAGTTACAAGGAAACACAAAATCTCAACACAAAATGTAACTCAAAACGTAACATTAATTTTTTTTGTGACCGTGCTAAATTTTCTCCTCATCCCCTACAAAGTAGTTTCACTTACAAATAAAAATAAAAGTAAAAATATTGATATGCAGTAATAAAGTCACTCACCCTTACCAAGAAAAACCCCAGCCCTTAGTTACGGGTTTTTTAAAAATATAAAGCGATTTCAAAAGGACGAACAGAGTAAGGTGCTATAGCAACCACAGCCTGAAGTCATCATGAGGCGGACTATGAATGCACAGGGTAGGTGTTTAGTAGACAACCTACACATCTCCGAGTGCAGTTTTTCTTCTCCATAAAAGCCACACAAAGGGTGGGTGTTTAGGTGTGTGTCTGTGCTAAATGAATTACAGCATTCTCTGCGCTTTACACTTTTTTCTGGACTGCATTCTGAGCTACCCTCTTTTTTCGAGTCGCTCATTGTTATGTTTTGGTGATGTGATTGTTTCCTGCTTCTTTTGTTACCCAACACTTTGTCCTTAATACATAATATAATATAATATACTAATTCGAAATGGAATTGAATGGAAATGACGTAATTAAGTCAAAGTGCGTGCCACATGAATTGAGGGTGGAGGAAATGGCACACTTTGTGCTGACGAAATATCATAAATTATAGATAAGGAGAGAGTTTTTTAGAGAAATGTTAAAGAAAAAGGAAAGGAATTATTTCATTAAAATACTAACTTAAGTCCTAAGACAAGTTCTCACGTAACCTGTCAAAAACACATGCAAAGTTACACGTTTTTGTCTGACCTGAGTCCTGTGAATGGATTTAAGTAGAGATGAAAATCTTTTTAGAGTAACAATATCGGCGGCTTTTTGGGACGCGTGTCTAAGGGATTGACCAAGTCCCGAAGGCATTTCTTTCCATTACAAATCTGATTCGAAGTAATTGGAAGCAGTATGGTGACACCCCCTTTTCTTTTGCCAATGTGCCACGGATGTCTGTCGTGAATGTAGGTAGTCTGCTTCAGTAGCACGCGGTCTTATTGTTCATTATCGTAATGCATCACTTGTCATTTCGTCCGAATAATATCAGCAACGATACCGATTCAAATGCTTGGCATACTCGCCTAAAACAACAGGCGACATAATGTCACGATGAAGCGTAAGCGTGGCACGCAACACTCAACGCCATTATAAGCAGGGTGTTGTCACAGATTAAAAAAAAAGTCTACGTCCATTATGCAAGACAATAAGCTTGGCCGACGTAGACGTCGTTGCTGCAACGTGAATAGTCCTTTGGGACAGTCAAGTCAGTCACTTTTCGCGTCAATGCGCTAAGCTGACACTTTTGTTATATGGTATATAATTACGGTATGACACCATCTGCGCAGTGCATCCTCGTTCACAAGCACTGTTGACGTCATACACCATCTAATGTGGGACGATACAACAAAACAGGACGACGAGGCGAGATGCGGCACTTTGCACATCACCGAGCACGAATGGTTCTATAATGTAACTTGTAACACCTATTTTTTCGTCACTGCTCACAGATACACACGTCATGAGTACTTAGTCCTGTCGAATGTGCAATTAAATTGGATTTCGTTTTTAAAGAAAAGAAGGTGGGTAGGTGTTGTTCTTGATTCTGTTCAAAATTAAAGGGCTATTCTGCTAGAAACAGAGAGTTTTCGTTTTCCATTTAGATTTTTGTCTGCGGTAGTGAAGTAAAGTGGAGGCAGATTAAACCAAAAGGTACTTCAGGACTTAGGTGGGAAGAGAAGCTGCACTCATTACTCAGGTTGCAGACAAAAGCACAGGAAAGAAAGAAGTGTGAAAAAGCATTACCGGTTGTTTTCGGCTTTTTTTCCACCAAATTTAAGTCAAGTGTTAACGTAGGCTTTTGGTTTTTTTGTGGTGGTTTTGTTGTTGTTGCTATAGATATCATCTCTTCCTCAGTGCAAAGTTCTCTCCCTCCTCTGTCTGGCAGTCACAAAATAAGTGACTGACTGGCACTGGGGTTCGTTATTCGTCTGGTGTTGTGGCTCTAATTACATCCTTACCTTGATATATTCGTACTCCATGATGAAATGGAGTTTTCAAGTTTTAAAAAAAAATTATTTACTTCTAAATAATATTTTACTTAATGACAAAATGCAATATTAGATAAAGGGTGGCAATTTTAAAGTTCTTTTTTAAAAAAACAGCCCATACAAATTAAAAATGGCCCTCACAATTTATGTAAAAAGCTTAAATATGAATTTTCATCCCGATAAGTTCAGCCGTCTGTATTGTTGAGTGGACACAGGCAGACATACAGACAGACAGAGATATTTTTATTTTCGCTTTCTCTGACGTTAAAGGGTAAATCTGCAAAAATCCCGAGTTCGAAAAATAATCGAAATGATTACTATACTTCCTTTTACTATGTAAAAGAAAGTAAAATTATAAATAATATTAAATATACTGTTATACCAAAAGGAACAACACTTGTTTTCTTTTATCTAAGTTTGGGTACACCCAGTACCAACGCAGTGCAGCCAACGGATGGAAGCGAAACAACAGCAACCAACATCACGCCACCGTACTGGCTAATCACAGTGCGGCACGTTGCGAACTGATCCAGAACTAACTGTGTTGCGGAAAAGTATAAAAGAGCGAACACGCAGGCGAAGGCCATCTTTGTCTATTTCTTCTGCTTTATTTACATTTTGAGACGTGCAAGACAAAGTGAGCGGGCCGACTATAGTTAAATTGAAGTTATGGTTAGCCAGAAGGGATTGGCACTAAACGAATGCTATAGTTATTTTATAGTAACATTGGAAAATGTTATCTATAGCATTATGGTTACTTTGAAAAATATACTACTTCTCTCGTCTGGCTAACCACAATTGCTATTTAACAGCCGTCCTGCTAATTTTTTCTCGCACGCTACAAATGTAAATCAAGCGTTATAAAGAATCTATACTTAGCTGTCGAAGTTTATCTGCCGGCGTTACTCTGCTCCTTCCAACGTCGTCGTGTAACGTAGCTTCACTTCTAGATTGACCGGTGGGTTGCTACGTCTATAGATATCAGCATTTCGCTGCTAGGTTTCGTCTGGACAAAGATTCGCAGCCAACACATTACTTCTAACAATTTTTCTGTCAAGTAACTTATCAGGGAAGGTAGCTAACTCAGATCATAGATCGCCAAGCGCGTCGCTCAGGATTTACGCTGGTCTCAGGCTCACGCTCACACATCGCTCAGGGTGCACGCTCGTCTCAGGCTTACGCTCACGCATCACTCGGTATTTACGCTCGTCTCAGGCATCACTAAGGATTCACGTTCGTCTCAGACTCACGCTCACGCATCGCTCAGGATGCACGCTCGTCTCAGGCTCACGCATCACTCAGAATTCACGCTCGTCTCAGGCTCACGCTCATCTCAGGCTCACGCACACATTACGTTAAAGCCGCACTAAGGCACACGCGCTCAGGCTCTCGTCAGGCTCTCGTCAGGCCTACGTAGTGCCCAGACTACCTCAAGATTACTAATGAAATTTCTTATGAATCTATATCAAAATAAATGAGCAAGTGACTTAAAATTCCCACATTGTGCCAAGTGGAATTGTGTCCAGTGGAATTGTGCCAAGTGGAATTGTGCCAGTGGTCAAAAATTAGTTTTTGCTATGGTGAAGATCTGGGATGGATTTGGCCATTATAAGATCTCAAGCAGTGGATAAAATTGGTAGCTTGTGTAAAAATATTATATTCCATCTTTAAACTGTTTATCAAAACAAAAATTAGTGAAATAGCAATCTAGGAGCAATATAAAAAGAAGCTTTTGTCATAAATATAAGTGAAATAAATATAGGGGTCGCCTTTAGTGATAAAGAAATAACTCACAAATAACAAAGAGTAACTTTTAATTCAACTGAAGTTAAAAGTCGGTCTCAAGAGAACCTGTTAGAATTTTGGTAACCTATTTATTGATAGAACAGCGCTTATTGATAGAGTTTTGTGTTAGTTTTAGAACGGTAACTGTGCGAGTAATTTTATAATTAGTAACTAATTTACTTGCAAATTAAAACCCCATAAAACCACTCAAGAATCCTATAAAAATACGACAATATGGAAATTCTTCATCACAGCATCATCAGACATCACACATCACTGTAAAAAACGATAGAAATTCGTTGTCAGATTGAAAGACAAACGAGCATTGTTCTTCCAAAATTTGGACGGCACAATGACGTTGATACATTTGCCAACATCCAAAAAATATGGAACATTTAATTGGAGCTTTTTTTAGATTAAGTAGTTGTAGTTGTATAGATATAAAAACTATGTTTAGGGGAAAAAGAAAATACCACAACATTGCAGACAACATAAAATTAAATTTATCATCGCGTCGCTGAGTGTCGTGTGCCAAGACGGAGTCCAATTTTGCTGATGGAGAAAAATTAGATAAAAAAAACATTTTCGTGTTTCTATTTGTATTTTTATAGGCGGTAAAAAATTAACGAACGCTTAACGTTTTTTTAGCCATCAGCAAAGTACGAAAATGACTTAGTTAAGTGCATCACACTTCTCTGTTCTCTCTGCTTAGCTGTGCCGCGAGCCTCGCGTCCCATTCCAAGTAATAGGCAACCAATGAACGAACGAATGTCCAATTTGCAATGGACATCATCCGTATCGCAAGATTGATGAGTACACCACACATCCGTGTGGATGTGGTTTTGACCGGGTTAGAATGAAATTGGGTGGATGGCACTGGGTGGTACGCAAGTAGTGTAGCATTTTGGCATTTGCTCGCTACCTGACTGAATGGCTGGCTCGGTTGAGATATACTTCTATAAAGATTTGTTTGAAGATTAGGTGATAATTTATTGTAAGAACAAATTGGAGCTGACCGGTTAAATTGTGTTAAGAAAGTTCTGTGAGGAGTCAATTCGTCAACGAATTAACCCCACACGATTTTCCTTTATTTATTTATAATTATTTACTTATCATTATTTCATAACAAAGTACATTTTATTAAAATAAACCACTGCAATTTTTTACAACGAAGTCGGCATTTCGTCTCAGACTTAGGCTGACTGCACTTCTTTTTCTTTACAGACCTCCATTTTTGGGATGTTGATCTTCAATCGACAAACAATTATTAATACTTAGTAGCCGTGCCCATACTGCAACCACTTTAATGCAACGACAGAGAAGTAAGGGGGACGACGCATACGACACGCACGACTCTGCACGCATTCGGGAGCGCAGTAGCGTAGGCGGGCTCTGTAAAAAAAGAGAAGCACACATAACACCAACAATCATCAAATAACACAAACACAAGCGTGATCGAAACCAACGGATGAGTTGAACGAACGAGGATCGTTCACTGGTCAAAACATTTGGATGTAGCAACTCCTGAAATCGAACGGAGCGTAGAATCCTTTTTTCACTGGCCAAAACACCTGAATGTAGTAACTCCTGGCAGCGACCTGAGTCTGAGCTAACTACTCCTATGTCTGAGTTAACTGGTCCGAATATTCTTGCGCAGACGAATTACTTCAATCACGCAGGACCAAGGCGTCAAGCCACAGGACATACTACTCAAAATCTCAGACCTAAGTCATCTACCCATTTTATAACCATAAAGCAGAGAACACTTCTATCACGAAATACACTTCAAGATCTGTTTACAAAGTATTTCCTTCCTTCGAAGCCTTAACAGGGAGAAACATTTTTTACACTATGTTTGTTAGAAAATCCTAACATTTTTCAGCTTTCGGATATGTTCTTAAGATCATTTTATAATCCACTTATTAAAACCCGATTTTATTAAAATTTTTTTACACATGAGTATCTTCGATGACAACACTTTCTATAAACATTTGAAAGAGACTGGGCCACGGTTCAAGGGGCTCCCATATGAATTTCTTCACTGGATGGATGATTTGGGAAGCTTATAATGTGCTGATATTAAGGTTTTACTTCCCAAGAGCAGGCACGTGTGCCAGAGAAAAAAATGCTTATAAAAAGCTTAGAGTGCTGTTGTCAGAAAAAGTAGGCAAAGAGCAAAAGACCAGGCAAAGTTTGTTGATGAAAAGGGGAGAAAAAGTATTGGAGATAAAGCAGAGCCTTGGGGAACACCGGCAATTATGCAAAAAACCGTCAAAAAAATACCAGTGAGTGAATGAATGAAGTGAAAAAAAACCAGATCGGAAAGTTTTCTATGAAACACGACAGCATCGGACGCCTCGAAGCGGGACCAACAAGAAGAACCGAAAGACGGATAATTTTTTAAAGATGTATATTTTTTATATTAAATGTCTGCGGATTTTATTGACGCGTCAATACAGAGCTTGGCAAAGCGGATAAATTCATAAAGAGTCGGCATGCAATTGGCTATTTTTGATCGAGGTCATCTCTGGCGAGGCGATGTGAAAAGCTATGTTTCTAGAATTAATGGATTTGTATTGGTCATTGCAAGAGTACTGCGGAAGCATCCAGATAGCCATAATTATTATTTACAATTTGAAATTCGCAAAAATTTGTGAATCATTTATTAGTCTGATTGGTATAAATTAATGCGGCGAATATATTTGATAGAATAACATATTTCGAATATATTCTACATGCTATAACGTGCCACTCTCCACATTATTCGATTGAAAAACAAACTCAAATTAAATTAATTTATAAATATGCATAATATCACGTATAAGAGAGAGAGAGAGAACCTAATTTATTTCTAATTTCAAAGCCGAAATGCGCAAAATGTTGCTTTGGTGATGATATGCTCGTACCGTACTGAATTCCACATATGTGATACTCCCATTAGTTTGGGCTGGAATGCGGTTTGATAGAATTCATATTGAAATTTGCAAATCTATTTTAAATTGTTTTTCAGAATATATTAATAAGCGAAGCAGCCCGTTTGACGAATTAATGGGCCCCTAGATGGTATTATTTAATTTAATGTCAACTGTCTTACAACGAAAATTTTTATTTTTATTTAAAAGTTTGAAAAACACTAAAAGAAAAGTTTGATAATCACTGAAATAGAAGTGTTCGAATCATTGAAAGAGTTTCTGTCAAGATGGTTTATGATGGGTTATGTAAAGCGACCCACTTAAACTAATGATTGTCCATTGTGATGTCATATGGAATATTTCTCATCCTACTCGTTAAATCAGTTGGAGCTTCGAATGAAGCGAAGAAGACTTTTGTCATGTCAGTGCTTGACAAATCGTTAAGGTCGTTGTAAAAGCAGGCTCCTACATAAAGCTAATGTTTTAGAGAAAGAGCTATGCATGTGCAGAGAAAGTGAAGAATGGTCTCTTTCTCCTCATCGTACATGCAGCTTCTGCAGAAGTCATTGGAGTATACACGAAGCCTTGCTGCATGCTTGCCTATATGACAGTGGCGAGTAATGACACCAGTTGTAGCTCTTATGTGCAATCTGATCAGAGTGGAGCGTTACGGATTAAGCTTTGGCTGGATCTATTTTGTCGATATACAAGTTATACCATTTGACCATCTAAAGAGGCGCAGCATAGTACCATTTTTGGCGAGTTCAACAGCACTGCAGTTCCCCTGATTGGCTTAATGCGCCGGCACACAGTACAGGTGAATTTTGAACTGTTCCGTCATCTCACCGAGAGATGATCGGCAGTCTAGGGCTATAATAGCGTAGAGACTGATTTTGGGGATCTCAAAGCAGCTTGACTATCCGAGAAGATGCGGATATCCTAATTTCTTTTCAGCCAAGATAGGACTTATTTTATCGTCATGATTTTCGGTTGAAAGACACTGCAGTGATTGGGAAGACGGAATGAGAGACTAATATAAGGCCCTTTTGCGAAAACACCTCCGCCTACCCCAACATAAGTTTTTAAACCGTCAGTATACAAACTGATCGATTCATCTTACAAGATAGCACCTTCTTCACAGATTGATCTGTAGGGGATGGTAAACAAGAAGTTATTGTTAAATGATAGTTGCGGAATGGTGTAGTCTATACTTAATGGTGGAACACTAAATAAACTTAGAACAGAGGATTAATTTCTCATCCACTGGAACGTGGCACTGAGGCGAAGAGCCGCACTAGCAGCAACTTGTATGCTGAAGATGTCGCGTGGTGTTATGTTGAACAGTATGTCAAGTGCAGCGGAGGGGATGGTCCGCTCATACATAGACAAGCCGATCGTTGGACTTTGCTTAGCTTGTCGCGATTTACTGCTTTGTCTAAGACAGTCCACCAGACAACTACACCGTACAGAAGTGTTAAGTCTTATTACGGATATACAGGGTTCGGCTACCGAAGTGTTACTAACTTCAGGCTGCTTTATGTGACAAACGTTAGTCTGTTATATTGTTTACAAGTCTACAGAAACATATCGATATACGTCGTATTTGAAAGGAGTATTCAAAATGGAATGCAAAGGTAACAGTTTGACTGCAAAGTCACAACCGGCTTTTGTCGAACAGTTCCAACATTTGACTGTGAATAAAATTTTTGTGTATCGGACCATCATACGTTACCACGATATAGGTAGCATCGCGAAACGCCATGAGGGTGAACTTACAAAAACAGCAACATCGCCAGAAATGGTTCGCAAAGTGAAGGCACAAATTAAGCGAAATCCACGACAAAATGCACAAAAACCCCTCCCCGTGTCCGATAGAAGCATCGGACGGATACTGAAAAATGAACTTCAATTGACGACCGTCATGTTTTAAAAAGTGCACGATTTAACAACGGCTCAAAAGGCAAAAGGCAGTTCGACTTGAAAGACACAAACAAAAAGATTGTGTATGGTTTTAAGTCCAATGACAATTTGGACGAGCGAGTTGCTTTTCGCGTAGGCGGCTTCTGTGATAGTTTAGGCAGCTCTAACTGCAAATGATCGTTCTCAGCCACCGTTATCGATAAGGTCGTCAAGGTGAATCAACAAGTGTACCGGAAAAATGCATTCAATGATGCGTCGCTACGTTGGGCATTCAAAAAATATTGTATCAACCGCCAGACATTCAAATAGGAGCCAGAACCATTACATAAAGCTCGTTTGACACAACAATTTTTACAAAATCACGTTCCAAATTTAATTTCTTCCCAACATTGGCCTTCATACTAACCAGACTTAAATCCAATAGTCCATTTTGTAGGCCAAGGTATCGACAAAAAGATTTGAAAGTGCAGACGCATTGAACTTTCGTAACTTCGTAACTTTCGTGCAGCATACAATGCTTTCTCTAAGAGACTAGACGCTTTCTTCTGCGACAAAGGGTATCTATATCGAGCAGTAATGTGTTTTACATAAAATTTGAAATGTTATTACTCTCGGAACGTTTGTCACCCATTCGCGAAAAATACTTTTGGTGTTACTGGGATTCGAACCACGAACCTCCCGCTCAGAGGACATCCTCTTATCCACTAACGTTCTCTTAAAATTGTTGATAAAAATATTCATAAATGACGAAATTACAGTCTTTTGATTTAGTAACACTTCGATCGGCGATCCCTGTATATAGCCAATGAGATTGAAGACCCCATTTGTTATCGATGAAGAGTGCCACTGTATCGAACACAATTCATTGTTGTTCGAGGATAGAAAGAGATTGAATGTATATAAGTATTAAAAATGTATCATGCATGTCGTTGCAAGAACCAACGACGGGCAGTCTTTGTGAAGTACTCGGAAAGAGCACATCTTGTGTGCATAATAAAGTTATTAATAGTGGTTTTTTTATATAATTTTTTCCACTTTAAGAATTGTGTTTCATTTGTTCAAATATCGCCTTTTTTACTTGTGGTCGATACAGCCACTATAGCTTTGCGAACTATAAATTAATTAGTTTTCCAGCTAAGGTTTTTGTCCAGAATGAGACCCTTATATTAGGCTTCATCAGAAAAGGATTCAATTCTAACTTCACCTTTGTCATGTGGACGGAAATTTTGGTTATCGTCGTCCAGGTTGAATGGTTCATTCAGCATTTTAAGAGAAGATCTTCATCTCCTATTTCATTTGTTCTAAGAACTGACTGTGATTCCACTACGAAGCTATCTTTCTTATCTTGACATGTTTCTATTCGTGTTTGGTTGCTTTTATGTGCTCTTGTCACCATTTGGTAAAACTTCCGAGCATCATTCCTAGAGAAGCATCTCTCAATATCTTTAATAGCGGAGCTTTTTTGCTATTTCTCTTTCACTTGGAAAAGGCGCCAAAGCAAATTCTGGTCAACTTAAATATGGCAATGTAAACCTTTTGGTAATAGACCATTGTCATTGTCAATATCGTCTTTAAACCTATGGTTAGAAATGGTTGTTGTTGTTGTATTTGACCAAAACGTTTAATTTCTCTTATGGATCGTATACATTTCCGTTACGCCGGAGATATTTTTTTATCGTTTCAAAAGGTCATGTAAAAGTTTCCAGAAATAATAGACTTTTGTGGGAAATGGTTATAAACTGTCATTACTTGTAGGGTAATAACTCTTAGCATAATTAACAATTACATGTTGCACACAAATTAAAAACAAATTTCAAGTTTCGCTTATTATTCATAGTGATCTTAGCAGCTGCTCTTTGGCCTTTCTTGCTTTATCTGTGTCAATCTCGGCAGGGCATTGTTCGAGTCAAAGTTAAGCATTTCATTGCATTTCCCTTTCCAATTTTTAGTTAAGCGTAACCATTTCTTATACGTAGTTCATATATGTAATTGCTAAAGTACAGCCTTAAGAGAACTTTCACTTGGAGATATTTTTTTTGTACCAAAAGCAAAATCATATCTTTGAGAGTTTCAACAACAGAAATGTAACAAAAAAAAAAAAAAAACGGCAAAATCTCAAAGTCGTTACCACCTTCAAATTCCAAATACAAAGATTGCGCAGCATATCGTTTGCTGTACATATCTTTTTTGTGTTGTTGTTTATTTGTTCATAATATGTATCTGCATTTTAAGTCGTCTCAAGTATCTTTTCTTCCGATTTCCATCATAAAGATTGCGGATTGCGCAGTCGATTACCGATGCTATTATAGTTTACTGCTGCAGCTTCATAGTTTTTCCGGATATTTAATTTTTCTCTCCGCTAGTTGCAGTGGGAGATCTGATATCTCTAAAGTGGTTGGTCGTGCGGCAAAAACTTCGAAACTAAAAGAAGTGACGTGCATTGTATCCGTTTCCATGTCGGTCTCGTGTCGCGCCGTTGTTGTGTACGTACACAATGGAAAAGAGGTCATTGAGCCACAATTGAGCGCAAAATCTGATTTCATTTCAAGCCATCTTAGGGTAATAGCTGGGGATATTCAAAAATATGGGGTTCATTTTAACCAAAATGAACGCGGAATGGTGTGCGCGGGTGTTCAGTGTATGTTGTGCCTAATTGGTAACTGCAGCAATTTGTCCCAATGCATGGGGACAGCAGCACAATTCAATGGATAACATTTTCAGCGAGCGATTGACTGATTGATTGACTTCGAAAAACATGAATCGAAATTATCGTTTATTGCATCTGATCAAGTGATAATTGCTTTGTTATCGCTTGAATACGTGTGTGGTTGCGTACGTACATATCGCTTGGAATTTGCATTTTTCTATATAACAATTAATTCACAAGTGTGAAAATTATTGTCATTGAAAATAATATTGGTATTGTCATAATTGAGGGATTACGATCTTTGGCCTTTATTGCTTTATTGTGTGAGTTCGTCTGTTTGTCTGTTTATTATTCGTGTCATTGTGTAAGCACCAAGACATCAAAAGCGCAATGTAATTTATTTATCATTTAAAAAAATCGTGAATATTGATTTTTATTTATCAAATCCAAATTCTTCAACTTGGATAAGACGATCCATTCAGAGGATTATCCTCATAACAAAGTTAAATAATACAGTAACGATGTTCTTTGCAATCCTTAATCACTTCATCTTTGAAATAGTTTTGAAAAAAAAGCTAACATTATCATAGTTGGCTCTACAACCGGGGTCCGGTCCTGGCCTCCCGCAAAAAGTCTCTCCACCGGTCCCGATTTCAAGCCGATGTCAACCAGTTTGGCATCTCGAAACTCTACGCCATCCTTTCGGAGTAGGCTTGGCCGGCCTCGATGTCGTGTTCCATAAATCCTACCGCAAAGGACTTTCGGAGCTGGATCCTCTTCGCTCATGCGAGCTAGTTGTCCTGGTGTCCCACCGGAGCCTACCAAGCTTAATTCTCTTCACGATGTCGACATCGCGGTAACGCTCGTAGATCTTATCATTATAGAGTCTTATAGAGTACGGACCAATGATGTCTTAAGCGTATGGGGCTATCCTGTCTTGAAGGATAGAGGTGCTGAACAACAAAGTTATACCACGATATTTGCTGCAGGTTGTGATATCTCATTTCTTATGTATGGGACACAGGATGCCTCTTCGTCAGTCTTCTGGCATCGTTTCTTCCTCCCATACTTGTACTATTAGTTTATGAATTGCTTGGTGTATTGCGGGCCTCCTGTTTTAATCAGATCCGCTGGGATACCATCAGATCCCGGGGCCTTATTATTTTTGAGCCGATTTATCGCTCTGCTAACTTCTTCTATGCTTGGTGGCGTCAGCATAGTGTGGTCTTCGGTCATTGGTGGAGCATCTAATTCCTTAGTTAGCTGGCCATTAAGCAACTCATGAAAGTGCTCTTCCCAACGCTCTAAATGCCTTTGAGATCGGCGATCAGATTACCCTCTTTGTCTTTACAATATGTGACACTAGATGTATATTGCCTCACACCGCGGACTCTTTGGTAGAACATTCGCGCCTTATGCGGTCCTCGCTCTCTGTACTGTTCTTGTTCACGGACGAGATTCTGCTTCCAGGCTGCTTTCTTTCGCCGGTTTTTTCATATCTTCTGAGCTCTTTATATTCATCTTCGCATTCCCGCGTTCTATGAGATTGTTGCATTGCTCTTTACGAAACATTCTTACGTTCAGTCGCTAGCTTACATTCGTCATCAAACCAGTCATTCCGATCTCTACGACTACTGTCTAAGATGGAGTCAGCAGTCCTAATGACAGTATTCTTAAGGCGTGTCCATTTCTCTTCTACCCCCGGCATCTCAGTCCCTGTCCCTGCATTTATGGGGAGTCCTATCGCTTGACCGTAGTTATTTCTGGTCTCTTCATTGCGAAGGGCAGCCGCGTTGACTCGAATCTGATTCGCGGTTGCTGTCTATCTTGATGATGCAATCCGCGCCTGGGAGCACCATACCAACAATATAGTGGTCCGGGTCGACGTTGGCACGTTTACCGTCATCAGGTTCGGGTTGTGGCGGCGGTCTATCAACACGTAGTCTATCTGGTTGACATCCTTAAGCAGCATACCATTCGTTTCTATTGCGTTTTGTTCTTTAGCGTCGATTATTAAAATTGTTGGCATTTCCTATTTGATAAGAACCATCCCTATTCCCATTCCAATCAATGAGAATTGCTCCCATAGTATGGCTGGCAGTTAGAACAACCTGCACTTATTTCCAGTTAATTTGTATAAGTCTTCACATGGTAGCTTGCCCATAGCGTTTTATTGATTTTGCATCTTGCATGTGTCAGTTGTAGATGAAATAAAGGCACACTGGTTTAAGCGGGCTTGTCCAGTCTTGTAGGTAGAGAAGAAAAATTTTTAGGGATTGCTCAAAAACGTTCTAATACGATACTTAAAACTGAAAACGCTTTCAGCCCTGGCAACACAGACAAGACAACAGTAAGCTATTCAAGTACAAACTGATTATATAGAGTGAAACGATACTGATTGCGTTCGCAAAAGCGCCTTTCTCTAAAGGTACACTTAGCATGAGAGGCGTCCTGATGAAGATTGTGTAGAGTGGACCATGACATTCTGCTTATCTGTGAAAAATATCTTTAGAGAGGTGAAGCATATTAACAGCTGGTAATAACTAAATGAATGCATCAGAAGTAGTGCAAGATATAAGAAAATGCTTTCTTAAGATCAAGTTAAACATTACTGTCAAAAAAAGGAGCAAAAAGAGTGGGATGGAAAACAGGCTGTACGAGTACTTTTCCATCGCTGCATAGCAACGTAATTTACGGATTCCATACACTCCAAATGTGTTGCGTTTATAAACCTTACATAGAGCCCTAAATATGCAGGAAAATACAAATTCATGCCGACGCATTAAAAATCTATCACCGAGAGTGTTAAAAATTCCTCAGGATAAACACATTTTTCCTTTTTTTTCTTTTACTTGCTTCTTGATTAATCCAGGCAGCTCAAAGGTGGATAACTTTTGACATGGAACTTTGTAAAAGCTCTTCAAAGACATACGAGACATTTTAAAGAAATCATCCTGATTCAAGCGGCTTGTGAGACATACGAGTATTATAAGTTCACACTACAACACTTTTGAGAATCCTTACGCACAAAGCACAAGGATAGATACAGTTTCCAAGTTTTGATAAAAAATTTGTCCTGATTTCCGCTGGGTTTATGTCTGCTGTCGGGCGTAAATACAAAACAAATGACAAAACTGGGTAAGCTAGTAGCTCTTTCTGTTTTACTCTTTTCATGTTGGTATTCGAGTGACATGCAATGTTCAATGTCCTCATGTCTGACGTCAGAAACTGTTCAAAGGGGTCATCAGGTTAAGCGTTTGTGATTCTTATTGAAAGTTGAAACAACAACTGACATCACTTTACTTTTTATGTTTTTTTTTATGCGAAAACTTTGAATTTAGTGGCAAAGTTCGATATTTTTTTTTGTTCACAATTCCAATAGCTACGTGTATACTTGATAGATTATTAGATTACAGATTGATGGATGTACATCAAGAAATTGATAGTTTGGTTAAGAAACAAGCAACATAGCTGCAGCTGAACACAAGCTGCAAAACTGTTATTAAAACATTATGCAAGTCAAAATTGAATTTTGGTCTTTGAACTTTTATAGGAAGTGTTGTCATAAAAAATACACACATGTTCAAAGCTTGAATTAAAGTTGAAAGAGTTTTAGGAAGTAAATTAAAAATCGATCACACAATATTTGGCTGTCAGCCACAAACAAATACATTCGGACGCGAAGTTAACCAATGCCATCAATGATATCGTGTACGTAAGTGGGTAAATAGCTGAACGTTCTTTCGAAAACACTTACCCATTTTAGCATTTCAATGCCAAAGTAGAGCTCTGCTTGACTTACGCTCAGCTCGGTTTACACTCCTGTATCTCTACAGACCGTCCAGACCTGTGCATCGTGCTCTATGAACGTCCACACCTATGTACCACCCGAGTTACGCTCCGCTCGAGTTACTCTCTGCTCGAGTCAAGCTCTACTAGAGTTATGCTCCGCTTGACTAACGTTCCTGTATCCCTACGCATCGCAACGCATAATGCCCAGACTATTATCCGAGTTACGCTTTGCTCAGCTTACGCCGCACTCAAATTACGCTCTTGCATCATCCATGCCCACACACCGAGCTATCGAACAACGAACATATCTACGCATCACATCTTTCCTTGACTTATGCATTTGCATCTCTATGCATCATCCTCCAGGCTTAGGCATCGTGCTGCTACACAACGTCTTAATCTACGCATCATCCGAGCAAGGCTTTGCTTGACTTATGGTCCGCTCGATCTAAGCGTTTAGTCTTAAGATAATTACTGTACGATTGAAAAGATTGAATGGAAAAAGAATAAGGATTGCATTAAACTTAAAAAGTCAGAAAAATTATTTTGCTTGTAACGATCCAAAGAGATGGGACCGTAGTTTCGCTGTGGTTTACCACGACTGGGAAAGCTCCTTTACAGTCCGAAATTTCGTTCCTGCTTATAGACGTCTCACTGTCAGTATTTTATTCTCTTCCTTGAACAACTGTCTGTCCATATGTCATACGTGATAGTCACCTTCCAAGTGCTGCACCCATACAACAGCACAGATTCAACATTTGAACGTAACAGTCGCAGCTTGGTTTTTAAGATGATCGCATTGCTTCGCCTTATCATGGACATAATTCCAAACGTCCTGTTCGATCCACCTTCGGTCAAGACAATACTCTCTACACCGGCTGTCCAGGAATGTTAACTTGAGTTACTGAGTTGGTGCCGAGGTTGATGATTTTTGTTTTGGCAGTATTGATCTTTGAACCCGCAACATTTGCCTCACTTTCCACATTTGTTGTAATTTGGTGCAGCTCCATAATCCTGTGTGAGAGTAAACAAACGTCGTCAGCGTAGTCCAGATGTTTGAGTTGAGATACAAGAGTCCAACGAATTCCTCCGTTACCAGTAGATAAAACTGCGCGAAGTACATCGCTAATCACCAACAAAAAAAGTATCGGCGATAGAATGCAACCTTGTCGTACCCCACTTAGTATCTCGAATTCCTCTGACAGCTTTCCTCTATGCAGCACATGACATTTGGAGCCATCATAGCCTATGATTCATAGGTTGCTTTAATAACAGCTATTAGTTTATCGGGTATACTTACACAAGGGACCACTACTGGTCTAAGTGAGCACTTAGTTGCCATCACAACCTAAACTAACGTATATATGTTAATTTGCTTGCGTCTAATATTTCATATCATGAACCAAAAATGCAAAGATACTATTTAATATACTCTTCAATATTTCATTGATATTGTCGTCTAAAACAAGCACAAAACTAACGAAACTGGGTCAAACATTCTCGATTATTTAATGAGGATGTGTATGTTTCCGGTAGGTTTCGTTGTTACGTGTTCGATTTCCCAATAAAATTATGGAAACCGTGACATTTTTCGATGGATGAAGATGATGCATAAAATTTGTCAACTGAAATTCAAAGCAGGCAAAATGTATCTTTACAACATCAACATCAGGAGATCTTTCAATTGATTCGTTACGCAATAATTTTCTTTCCCTTAGTTTAACTTCAAATGATAGAAGAGTTTTTGAAAACATCCCTTTTCCATTGAGTTATACTTAGATTCCCTTTCTTTGGTTGTAGTATCTTAAAGATACTAAAAACTAAATACATATATGCATTAAAGTCGCAGCAATGTGAGGAAACATTACACTTTGTTGCAGTTAGATATTTTTTGAGTTCATGGGTGGATTTGAAAAAAATTGAATTTATTTTATAATAATAGTACAAATCCTTATCTGTTTTTTTTTGTACTGAGTTCTTCATTCCTCTTTAAACTTTAAAGTACAAATTTTCAAAGTAAGTTCTAGTATCCATCTTTCTAATTGGCCTCACCAGCAAGCATTTTTCGACTTTCAGGCAATTTTTTGACTGCTCTTTTATCACAAAAAAAGGATTGCCAGGAGATTATTATATTTCTGAGGTTTTGAGAAATGTTTTTAGATCCAAAACAGTTTACTACTTTGTCTTGAGACATTGAGGTAGTAAGAAAAATCCAATAAGAGGCATGACGAATGTTGAATGAATATTTGGCAGTTTTTCATATCTTAATAATTTTTCTTTTTAGTTATATCATGTAACATCATTGTCAACTAGATACTTTAGTTTATAGAATAGATAGCTGCATGAATTGTCTAGAAATTGAATAGAGGGTGACTTCTGAACACCCTGCATTCAATTTATAAATCTCAATAGGAATTTTTCATTATCATCAAATCCGTTTTTTGTGCAAAAACGACGATTTTGCTTGCTTGCAAGAAGGATGCTTTTTTGCATCATTCGAATCCTACGCATTTCCATAATCCCCATAAATCTTTATGTGGGTATATGTCTTCCTTAAGTCTACAAAAGAATAAAAAATGCAATCAAGGACAACGTCCCACATATGCTTTTATATAAATTCAATTCAGACGAAACTATTTAGCAATCCTGTCTCTAGTCTTACAAGAAGTAGAAGAGGGAAATAGAAAAAATGTTTTATGACGTGTCCTTGTTTCTTTGGTATTAATATCAAAAGTTCAAAGAGATACGTGTATTGTGTCACGGAACAATCTTCCTTACATAAATAATCCAAAAGTTATTTTTGGAAATAATATCAAAAATAAAGAGAACGACAACGGCACTATATAAGAATGGAAAGTGACTGGTCACAATATCAATAATTTCCAAACTGAAACATACGACCCAATCATGTTGAACTTTGAGAGGATACATATATAATTAAATTTCATTGCCTGTCTGTCTATGTGCATATAGAACATTTCTGACAACGTCCTGAATACGCAGTGTCGATCATCATCATTCTATCTGAACTGTGGCAGGCATTTCATGCAGCCACATCCCCAAATTGGATATAGCAATTTGCATGCGTAGCTTTTAGCCATGAAATTGTGCCGTCGCTTAGTCCCTTTGGTGGTAAAAATTAATAATAAATTTATTTCAAGTCTGGTAAGCAGCAGCACTTAAAATTGGATTACAAGTGTCCCATGTTGTATAGGTAGGTATAAAGCAAATTACAATATTCAGCCGGATTTAGTGGTAAGGCTACAGCATGACAAAGTAGCATGGACGTCAGAGGCAACCATCAACTCTAACTCTAGCAATGGGTCGTCTATTTAATCGAAATGCACTGACAAAAATTTTTGACAGTGAGCCTTGATTTCCACCAAACACCAGCAAGTTCTCGACTACTAAGTGAATAAGTTATTGCCACTGACAGATTAAAGTGTGGTATAGTATAAGGATCATTGTGGTAAAGAGTTGCATTAGGTTGACAGCTGGCGCACCGTCAGATTTATTTCTTCTTCTCTGTTCATAAATGTTCCTTATTCCACAAAATAAACGAAAATAGGTTGTGACTTTTTGGTGGTAGCAGTAGGTCTTTGAGAAAAGTCTCCTCTACTTTTCCCCACGCAATTTTTGAGTAAGGCAAAGTCCTAGCTTATTCGAAATTAAAAGTTACCTTAAATTTCCGAAGCGTTGATATCCATCTACGGCGATTATTCATATACTTCGTTGTGCCTCTGGATTATATTCAAAGACTCTGCCGGACTAGAGCGTTGATGTCCCCGTCTAGTATGTAGTTCCTTGACTAGGTCGATGTTACTGTACAGTTCATATAATGGTTTTTCAACCCCCGTCAACATAAACGGGATCAAAAATCTTCCGAAGAAATTTTCTCTCAAATCGACGGATATCTTCCTATAACAGAGTTTCACTTTCACATACCATACCGTGACATGACAGAATTACAAATGTAGACATCTTTCGACAATAAGTTATCTCTAAAATGGTGATGCTCAAAAGAGCACGCATTTGTGAGGCTAAGATAGGTTAGGTTAGGTTAAGGTGGCTGTCAGCGAAACCGACACACTTAGACCAGTAATGGTCCATTGTGATACCACACGGATTAGGGAAAATTCCCTCCACCTACTCGATGAATCAATTTGAGCTTCGTATGAAGCATAGGAGACCACCAATATCAACGATGATGAGGTCATTAGTGTCGTTGTAAAGAAAGCTCCCATATGGAGTTTACGTTTTTGGGAGAGGTCTGGACAACTACAGAGAAGATGGAAGATGGACGATGGTCATGCAGCTTCTGCAAAAGTCATTCGAGAAGACTCCGAATCTTGTTGCATGCTTGCCTATGAGACAGTGTCCCGTAATGACACCTACAATAGCACCGATGTGCGATATTTTTTGAGAGATCAAACACTTGGAGCGTTTCGGATCCAGCTTGGGCCAGATCTGCTTTGTCGCTATGGAAGTTGTACCGTTTGACCACCTTCAGTTAGTTTTTACATTAGCATCCCGCTTTAACGATTGGTATGCCTATTGAGCCATATTCAGGGAAGAAGGGAATGTCTCTGTTCCCCGGCACCCAACACAGGTGGATATTGAACTGCTCCGCCATCTCCACGAAAGATGATCGGCAGTTAAAGGCTAGAATTGAATTTGTAGAGAGCAGGATCCAGGGATTTCAGTGCAGCTTGGCTATCCGAGAATAAACGGAAATCCTTAGCGGATATGACGTTTCTTTTCAGCCAAGACAAGGCTTCACTGATCGCAATAATTTCTGCCTGAAAAACACTACAGTGATTTGGAAGACGGAAAGATAGGCTAAGATTTCGCTTTTTTGAGAAAACCCCTGCGCCGACTCCGTCATCAGTTTTTGACCCGTCTGTGTAAAAATGAATGTCTCCATCTTCCAAGTAAGCGTCTTCGTCCCGGAATGATCTGAAGGGTAAGATGACCCAAGAGTTTTTGCTAAAATGGAGTTGCGTAACGCTCTACTTTATGTTGTCTGGGATCCTGACTAAATTCAGGATAGAGGAGTGATCGATTTCATTTCTAGTCCACTGGGGAGATAGCAATAAGGTGAATAGCCGAACAAGCAGCCACTTGCCTGGTGTAAATGTCAAGTGGTGTAAGGTCGAACAGAATGTCTAGTGCGGCGGAGAGGGTTGTACGAAATGTTCCGCTCATACATAGACTAGCTGATCTTTGGACTTTCCTTAATTTGTCAATGTTTAGTTTCTTATTTAAGGCAGTCCACCATATAGTCACGGAAGAGTAGGTCTAGTACCGCTGTATATAACCAATGAGTTATATGGGGTTGAAGACCCAATCTGCTACCAATCGCTTTTTAGCATGAGAAGAGTGCCACTGTTGTTTTACGAACTCTTTCTTGTATGTTAGGTTTTCAGCTTAGCTTCCTGTCCAAAATAAGACCCAAATACCTGGTTCTATCAGAGAATGTTAAAATTATACCTTTTATACCTAACAGAGGCTAACAAGGGGCGGACTAAGATATATCTATCTATCTATCTATCTATCTATCTATCTATCTATCTATCTATCTATCTTTCTATCTTTCTATCTTTCTATTTTTTTATCTATTTATCTATCTATTTATCTATCTATTTATCTATATATTTATCTATCTATTTATCTATCTATTTATCTATCTAACCATCTATCAAGATTAGATCCATTCTCTTTTACTTAACTAAAATTTATGATCAAACAAAATAGTATACCTTCCTGGTGGACACGCTGTTTGTACTCGTATATATTGTCCCCGTGTATTCGAGTATCTATAGACTAAGTGCCCCTGTTACTGGCTCACTCACGCACGCTCGCACAATTGTGATTCTAAAACTGTAATGAAATATCATCAGTTTACTGATTCAGTACTTGAAAAACTTTTAACAGAGACATAATCCATAATGACAGAAACTCTTTCAGTCAGTATGTCGAAAAATTAAAATTCATTGAGATTTAAGACATTCAGTTAAAAATTAAATCATCTCCCAATCGTTTTCCGTGTAATTAAAAAATGTTGCATCATAACATGGTTATGTCTTTAATATCATGGAAAGGGTGCTTCATATTTGTGCACTATGTAATAAAAAAATTTACCTTTGACATCAATTCGACCTGCAAAGGACTGATTTTAAAATGAACTCATATCTTGCTTCACAGCATATGGTTAACTGATTAACAATTTAAACATCAGCATGGGATGTAAAGTATCCATCAATACCCACACGTACAGGTAAATGTAAACAAGGACACATGAAAGAACATAATATTTCCATAATTAATAATGAGGACGAGGTGTTTCCTTTTGATGGGTCATGTGCCGGTGATACACACTCCTTACGTGGGTATGCACGTAAAATGCAATACACGTTGTATGTACTTTAATTTGTTTATTCATAATATTTATAGGGAGTAAGCACAACTCCTCCATATTCATTGCCACTGGCTGCTGCCAACACCACGCTAAAGGAACAGGCTTGAAAATATAATGAAAGTTAAAAAGACATTTAAATTCAAAACACTGCCTGAAGGCAGTTTTTCAGTCCGCACATCCTGATATGCCATCCGTCAGTTGTGTTCGGAAGTTGAATTTGAATTTTTAAAGGGAGCTCCACAGTGCCTCTCGAAATTAAATCAAAAATATTATTTCTGCAGTCAGCTGCAAGGATCTGTATATTGCCGGAAATATGGACGATTTTTTTGCGAGTTGCGCCAAAATAGGGCGAGCATGGCGGCGAAGAACAACAAATAATTAAAAAAAATTTAAAAAAAATGTGATGTGTGGATGAAGTGTTCGTCATCGCTGCACTTCACTTTACTTCCGTTGGTGTGGTGGAACCTATCCAGTATAAAATCTTGAGTGCAATACTGCAGTAGTCGCATTGTGCATCTTGTGCAGAATTAAATTTAACAAAGATGATAGAGTGGAATAGGAAAGGAGGGGGCAGGAACATGTTGTTGTTTTTTATTTGACGTCTATAGCAGGAGTGCAGATTGTTAGACTTTTGCACAGCTTTTGAAAGTTCTTCAACCTTTGTTTCTTGATTTGCATATTTCAATTTAAAGAGGAATCCTTTATGTTGTTTATCATTTTGCAGCCGGTATAGTGAATTTTTTTTCCATATCTTAGGTAAAGGTTTCGTTCTTAGTTCTACTGGACACTTTTCTTAAGCGTTTGCCACGGTAGACCATTCAATTTTATGCCAAAAGCTATCTCGACTTTATAAATTTGAACCTAGCGCTTTCATATCTGACAGGTAAATTACAGGCAGTGGAAATTCTGTTCTGTTCTGTTCAGACTTTCTTCCTTTAACCAGAGGGGTTCCTCAAGGATCTATCTTAGGACCATTACTATTTTCTTTGTTTTTTAATGAAGTTCCATCCATCGTTATGCACAGCTCACTTCATATGTACACTGATGATACTCAGCTCATTCTGAGTTGCCCGTTGGGCTTAATCGAGCATCCTGTGAGTTGTATAAATGATGATCTTTCAAACAAAGCACTGTGGTCTAACAGTAACGGTCTTATGCTTAATGCAAAAAAATCTCAATGCATTGTCATCTCTAAGCAGCTAATCGACCATTCATATTTCCCGTCTATCACATTGAACAACACCCCTATAGAGTTTTTTCGAAAAGGCCAAAAACCTTGGAATGACCTTCAGTCGTGATTTAACAAAACAATTTAACAATACTCCCAGGATATTGGAAACTCTCTACTCTCTCTACCGGCTGTCCAGCAATGTTAATTTGAGTTACTGAGTTAGTGCCGAGGTTGATGATTTTCGTTTTGGCAGCATTAATCTTCAAACCTGCAATATTTGCATCCCTTTCCACATTTGCTGCCATTTGGTGCAGCTCCATAATCCTGTGTGAGAGTAAACAAACATCGTCAGCGTAGTCCAGATGTTTGAGTTGAGATGTAAGAGTCCAACGAATTCCTCCGTTTGCAGTAGATAAGGCTGCGCGAAGCACATCGCTAATCACCAACAAAAAAAAGTATCGGCGATAGAATGCAACCTTGTCGTACCCCACCTAGGATATCGAATTCCTCTGACAGCTTTTCTGTATGCAGCACATGACATTAAGAGCCATCATAGGTTGATTTAATAATAGCTTTCAAGTATACCTCTCCTGCGCAAGGCGAGCCAGATAAACTATCTGTTGACACTGTCGAACGCCTTCGCAAAAGCGATGAACAGCCGGTGCAGTGGTGACCGGAATTCAACGGACTGTTCAATAATGATCCGCAGGGTGTTACTGTGGTCTACACAGGAGAATCCAGTGCGGAAACCTGCTTGTTCGTCGCATCGAGTGTATCTTCCAGATGTTCCTTAATTCGCTCAAGTACTTAGCTTCCTCAAACAGATCTAATCAACTAATTCTACCCCGTTTCTCATCTATGACGTCCGAACGTCAATTTTTTATACATTCAGCTCGCTTATGGAACACTTTGCCAAGCCTTATTAGAAGTATTGTTAACACCAAAAGACTTAAAACAAAATTGAGAAACTACTTTTCAGTAAACAATAATTTATCAATTGTTTTCTGTAAATTTAAGGACTCTTGATATTTTTAAAAAAATCTTAAGACGGCTCAGACGGCTGATTGCAATGACATAGGTTTGCAAAATCAGGACATACATCTAATTAGAGCGTGGCAACAAGCAATGCTCCCTGTATCTCTTTTGGTGTCACATAAAAACACTCCATTGAAGCAGTGCGCGGCGAATTAGCGAAACGAAAGTTGGGCAAGGAGTTGTAAGGCTTCACAGTACGATCGTCAAATTCTGTGCCTGTCCAACAAGAAATTTGCTAATAATTATGTCATCTCAGTAGAAAGGATGCATGTCTTGATTGTATCCTTTCCGATTTGTGCAATCCTAGGTCCTAATTTTTAATTTTTACCTTTTACGAGATGCAATTGGTTCATTGTAATCCTTTTCCGGTTGATTAAATTTAATTTTTGCCAACTAATTAGACTATTTCCCATCGATCCTGGCTCAACTGGTGACTGGGAAGTATAAAGGAGTGAGGGCATAGCGCCGCCGAGTGCGTTGCGAATTTTATTTCATGTTTTCCAGAAATTTATGACCTGAGTATTTTTGTTGCATGGTTGAGAAGAGTAAGACAGTAAGGTTGAAAGGTTTTCATGATAGAGAAAAGGGTTAATGCAAAAGGACATATATCGGAGGAAGGATATATGTACATACATAAAAGTGGCGCGAAAAATATCGAGTAAATATGTCAATTTAATATGCGAAGTGAGCGTGAAGTTAGACGGTTGGTTCTTTACGAAATTATTTGACTAACATTGTACAAGGTGCGAACAGGGTAAGAACTCTTCTTTAGTTATTAACAGCCTTCAACTGAGGTTTTAATTCTTAAATTAAAATTTAAATAAGCAAGAATTGCACTTAAGCGTTGGATGAGTGTCGCCAATTCTTTTTTTTATTTCATCAAATCCGTCTTTTATCAAGACCCTACTTTAAGAAAATATCAAGGAAGCAAAAATAGTGTTTTGAAGCTAAAACGCTATAGAAGACCAAGTCAATAGAAAACACGTAATAGTTTATAATAAAAACAAACATAATAAAGAATGAAGTTAAGACCACGTTACGAACCCCATTAATATTTCTTCAAGACCCCCCTAAAGCCCACCTTATGACCCCCTCAAAACACTCTCAAGACCCTACTTTAGAACACATAAAATCCCCGTCAAGACTCTACTCACGACCCTCTCAAAATCCCCTCAAGACTACCTAAGGACTTTTTTAATACCACACTAAAGATTTTCACGAAACCCCTCTGAAGACTACCTAAGGACTTTCTAAAGATCACCTAAAGACCCCGGTAAGACCACGTTACTACCCCCCCATTTATACTCCCTCCAGACCGCCTCAACCCTCCCCTTAAGATTCCCTTAAGACCCCCTCAAAAAACTCTCAAGACCACCTTAAGACCCACTCAAGACTCCACTCACGACTCACGACCCTCTAAAAATCCCATCAAGACAACCTCAAGACCCACTACAAAACCGTCTTAATATCCCCCCAAGACTCCACTCATGGCCCTCTCAAAATCCCCTCAAGAACCCCTCAAGTTCACTAAAGACTCCCTCAAGACCCAACTAAGACTACTTAAAGACTACCTCAAGACCCCATAAAGACTTCACTCACGACCCTCTCAGAAACCCCTCAAGCCCTCCTCAAGACCACCTAAGCACCCCAGTTCAGACCATCTCAAGACCATCTGAGGACCACCCTTACCACGTTAGGACCCCGTTAAGATCCCTTAAGACCCCTGAAGACTTCCTCAAGACCACCACACGACTCCTAAGAACCCCCTCAAGATTCCTTTAAGACTCAAGACCTCAAACCTGCATAAACTCAACTTAAAATTCCCTTAAAACTCCCGTAAAACCCTCGTCAAGACTCTCTCAAACCATCAAATATCCATCTCAAGACCTCAATAACTCCTTAAGACTCCCTCCATACCCTCTGAAGATCCACTCAGAACTCCCTCAAGATCCCTCTCAAAACCCTCTCAAGACTCCCTAAAGACCACGTTACGACCCTCTTCTTGACCCCAGTCAAGACCTTCTCAAACTATCCTCAAATCCCCACAAAAACCCCTAAAGACCATCTAAAGACTCCCCTCAAACCGCCCTCAAGCCCTCATGACCCTTCAAGTACCCCCGCAATTGGAAGACAAGAGCTGCTCTAATCACTCACTAAATTGTAAAGAGTTTTGCAATAGGGACATAACAATTTTGTATTTATATAAAACATGGAATAATTATAAAATCGGATTGAAATTTATTCCAGGTGTAGTACACATGTTAAATGGGTTAATTATTGATCGCAAGATTCCACCACCGAACGAACGAACGACTCAACGACAGAACCATGCCGACGCGAAGTTAATATAGAGAATTGAAAAATGCATTATGAAGGACAAGGATTTATATTTAGAATTCTTGGATTTCTAAGCGGCTTTTGAGCTTGACCGTGCAATCTTTGTTTTCTGTAGATAGGTTCCATATAGACTGGTAAATGTTATTATTTGATTTAATGATAACCCAGTTAGTAAATTAAGCTTGTAAGGGGAGAAGACAAAGGCGTTCAGATAAGAAAAGAAAAAATTAGAAGGGACAGCCAGAGCTCGCTTTTATTTAATGTCACTGTCGACAAAATGCCAAAGTCTTGCAAAAGACGAATGGAACCTTTTTTTGGTTGGCGTGTAAAGATTAAACCCTGTTTACCTATTAATTTATTAATTTTTTGCTTTTTCTCTCTTTGTAATAGTAGTCGGTTAGCGCAAACTTTAGGTAATTACAGACGGTTCTCCAAACCTTAAACATTTTAGACTGGAGTGTGCGCAGACCACGTAGCCACTCAATGAATACTGGGTGGATCAGAATATTAGAGTAACAAGTGTCTGTAGTAAATTAGAGAGAAGGAAGATAACAAATAGTTTATTTTCTGGATATTTAAAAAAAAAGAGCAGGGTAGTCTGTGTCGGAGACACTTAACAGTGTGTCATAACAGTGTGGCACTTAACAGTATGTCATAGCAGTGTCTCACTTAACATTTTACTTTTTGAACATACACTCACTTGTAGTGAGGCGATGTCACGTCAAAAGACTACATACTGGATCAACACCCTTCGACTTTGAGTGAAATACGCATTTCATAGGGTCAACAAACTTGAATATCGGGACCAGTAAGAAGAAGACTTTACCATTTGTATGAGATGTGTGTTTAGCTCTACTTAAACACAATTCACAACACAACACCACACACGGCAAGGACAATGACAATATGTGTGGTTTTCTTATTATCAATTCAAGTGGAATAAGTAAATTCCATATGTTGGATTATATTTCTTTGCAAAAACGAATTTAAAATTTTAACTCACATCGAATGCTTATTTATTTATTTGAGTTTTCTTCTCTTCATCCTGTTGGAGCACACAAAATAAAAGAGGATTATCTTCTTTTTCCGCTCTGTGTGTGTCAAATAGATGACCACCATTCTGGGACAATATTTGCACATTTTATCAGTTGTCTATTGGTAGGACAACACACAAAATATTTGGAAATAATAGAGAATCTCATGATTTAAGAAGGAATGAAATGATAATTTTGCCATATTATGATCTTTAGAAGTTAATGCAACTATGAATTATGACAAAGGATTAAAGAAGCTTAGTGGTTTCATTGAGAAACTAAGCAATATTTAGCAGAATTTCATTCTGATGATATAGGTTTAGGTTTAAATGAGAATGAGAATATTGATGAAGATATACCGCATTCAAGAGCCTGATGACATTTACCTCTGAGTATTGATAAGTAAGTTACTACTATTCGAAGGACTCCCAATTTAAAAGAGATCAACTTCCTTACATTAATTTTTTTTTACCGGAATATTTTAGACTCCGTACAGATTTTCAAAAGCACAACACTCCACAAAGTATCAGGACTTTCATGGAAAGCTCAAAAATTGATTTGGATTTGAACCAGTAGCGCAACAATCAAGTTCGTGAGGTAGTGCTTGCTTTACCTTATAGTGGTGGTCCCCGGGCAACTATGTGTATAAATCCATATATATATATAGGGTAAAATTGCAATTGCAAACGGTCTAGCGTTTCTAGTCTAGGTAACGTGGGTTGGCACCCTACGGTACCGTATAATGCCCGCTACTGAAACCGATCGGATAAGTAATGATCGAGTAATGACGACTCTGGCTTTTGTACCCAGAATTCTTCAACTGAAACGTGAGTTTCTTCGATTTAATTTGGACATACTGGGAGTGAGTGAAGTAAGATGGCTCGACACGGGAGAGTACCAATTCCCAACGTGTTACACTATTCTACTCCGGCAGTCCCCGTAAATCTGGAGTGGGTTTGCTGCTAACGCCAAGAGTACGCAGAGGACTAATTTCCTTGCACTCACATGGTGTTAGGATCTTATTGGCCAGATTTCGAATTAGAGTACGATACGTCACGATGATACAGTGTTACGCCCCAAGGAATCGCTTGACTGAGGATGAAAAGGACAAATTCTACAATCAGCTAAGCGCTGTATTTAACGCAACGCCAAACGGAACGTCATCGTGATGGGGGACTTGAATGCTAAGATAGGCAACGACATCGAGGGACTCAGACATGTGATTGGGAAGCACAGTCTTGGCGAACGAAATGACAATGGTGAAATATTTGTTTTGTATTTCTGCAACACCAACCACCAGACATAGGAGGGACCATGTTTGTCAATTGACAGGCAATCATCATCCAACCAAATCGACCATGTGGCGATCAGCCGACGTTTTAGGAGCTGTCTTTTAGACGTCCGAAACTGACGAGGAGCCGACATGGGTATGGTATGGGATCATCACCTTATGGTAGCTACTGTCCAGTTATGCCTAGGTATAACATCGATCGGCTAAAGATCCCCTCAGTAGGTATGCCAACAATTAAGGAATCATTTATCGTAAGGAGTGGAAGCAATCAGCAGCTCACTGCCGACAACCGTTCAAGAACATTGTAAATCTGTTAAAAATGTTTTCACATCTGGAGCGGAAGGTATTGTTGGTAGAAGCCAGGCAAGGCACAGCACGTGGCTTACCGAGGATAAGGATTGAAGAACGTAAGCTTTTTAAAGCTCCTAGTGTAGATATCTCAGCAGCAGCGAGGATCGAGCTGGAGTCCCTGTATTGAAGAAAAATGAGAGAAGTGCAGCATAGTGTAAGACGTGGCAAACGTAATTAGTTTAACAACCTGGCCTCAGAAGCAGAGGAAGCACTCACAGTAAAGTCGAAATCGTTACCGCGATCAACGCACTAAAGAACAATAAGTCGGTAGGACTAGATGGTATACCCGCAGCGCTTCTGCGTGAGCTCCAACGACTTCATCAGAGATTTTATTTCCTCTTTTAGAGAGAGCTTGGGATGCAGAAAGTTTCCCGACGAGTGGAAAAAGGGAATGATTGTTAAGCGCCCTAAAAAAGGTAGTCTTATGGAGTGCGAAAACTGTAGAGGCATTTGCGTTCTTCCTGCAGTTGCAAAAGTAATAGGCAAAGTAGTACTCGAGCGAATTAAGGATCATCTGGAAGATACACTCGATGCCGAACAAGTAGGTTTCCTCACTGGAGCCTCCTGTGTAGACCACATCAACAACCTGCGGATGATTTTGAGAAGGCAGTGTCAACAGACAGTCTATTTCGCTCGCCTTGCGCATAAACTAAGAGCTGTTATTAAAGCAACCTATGATGTCTCTAAATGTCATGTGCTGTATAGAGGAAAGCTGTCAGGGGAATTCGAGATCCTAAGTGGGGTACGACAAGGTTGCATTCTATCGCCGATACTTTTTTTGTTGGTGATTATTAGCGACATACTTCGCGCAGCTTTATCTACTGGAAACGGAGGAATTTGTTGGACTCTTACATCTCAATTCTAACATCTGGACTACGCTGACGACGTTTGTTTACTCTCACACAGAATTATGGAGCTGCACCAAATGACAGCAAATGTGGAAAGGGAGGCAAATATTGCGGGTTTGAAGATTAACGCTGCCAAAACGAAAATCATCAACCTCGGCAATAACTCAGTAACTCAAATATACATTGCTGGACAACCGGTAGAGAGAGTAGAGAGTTTCCAATATCTTTGGAGTATTGTCTCGACCGAAGGTCCTTTCTTAGAGCACAGAATGCTTAATGAAACTGAATGCCAGACCAAGTTAAAAATATTTTTCAGAATTCAAACATATCCTGCTGCACCAAATGACAGCAAATGTGGAAAGGGAGGCAAGTATTGCGGGTTTGAAGATTAACGCTGCCAAAACGAAAATCATCAACCTCGGCAATAACTCAGTAACTCAAATATACATTGCTGGACAGCCGGTAGAGAGAGTAGAGAGTTTCCAATATCTTTGGAGTATTGTCTCGACCGAAGGTCCTTCCTTAGAGCACAGAATGCTTAATGAAACTGAATGCCAGACCAAGTTAAAAATATTTTTCAGAATTCATTTTTTGAATACTTAATGAAAAATGCAAAAAAATGGTCAAAAGGGTGGAAAAAACCACAACCACAAACCGACCACAATGCAACCTCAGTACAAATCCGATCAAATCCATCAAGATCGGTGTGCACTCACAGCTTTAATTCAAAACATTTATTAAATCGATTTATTGCGCAAAAAAACCAATCTCATGAATAATGTAATGAAAAAGGGTCAGGATAGAAAAAGAAACAAAAACCGATCGATCGATTTTTGAAAATCAATCATTACAGATGCATGGATAGACATAGATAGACAGATAAGGGATCTCGTTCAATTTCCACCTAAACCTACCGGTAGTACATTTGTCACGCTCCTTGCGACACAGCTCTTTCTCTTGTTGCTACAATTGTTTCGTTTTGTTCACAAATGGTATACAAGGATCCTTACGTAGAGATCGGATCGGAAAAAGAAATCGATCTTTTTAATACAAATTTTAAACGATCAAATGATGATGAATGTTTAACGATTCATCTTTGAGGGATTACTCGGTTGGGTGACATGCGGTTGTGTTGTCGCCATTATCGGAAGCAATTCAAGCAGAAGGAAAAAAATTGTATCATTTGCCGAGATCTAGAGATCTACATTTTCGAGGGCATTTCGCCTATGTTTCTGTTCCGCTAGCATTGTTCACATTCGAATGGATGTTATGTTGTCACTTACTTGCTCTAAATAATGCGATAATCCTGAGGTTATGGGAAGAACGTTTAAGTGTAATTATCGGCTTACCTAGAAGAAAAAGAGAGAAAAAAGAAAGGGAAAAACCGTTAATATCCTTTAAAAACATCGAATCGAAGATTCTAGGGTTCTCGATAATAGGTAGGTAGATGTCACAGAAAGTTCCTGTATTGCAACAGTTGTGGAACACAACTCCATTTAGTGCGAAACGAATGCCAACGATGATTCATTCATTCATTCATTCATTCATTTATTCATTTATTCATTCATTCATTCATTCATTCATTCATTCATTCATTCATTCATTCGTTCATTCATTCATTCATTCATTCATTCATTCATTCATTCCTTCGTTCATTCATTCATTCATTCATTCATTCATTTATTCATTCATTCATTTATTCATTTATTCATTCATTCATTTATTCATTCATTCATTCATTCATTCATTCATTCATTCATTTATTCATTCATTTATTCATTCATTCATTCGTTCATTCATTCATTCGTTCATTCGTTCATTCATTTATTCATTCATTCATTCATTCATTCATTAATATAACGAGAGGAAGAATTCTCTATAAGTCCATCCAGATTGATTTTTTTTTGTAAACATAGGTGTATTAATTTATAGCGATCTAGTATAAACTAATAAGCCATTTGTTTTTAACTTAATTTTCTACGGTTTTGCAATTTATAAAGTACTTATCCTATGAAGGACAGTTTTTTATTTTAAACTTTTTCAGTCAATCGTTTAATGTGATCTATTCATCTAACTAATCTATTATTTAACCAGTTCAAACGGTTTCACTCTTTTTAGTCTTCTGACCAGGTTATAATTGTCCAGGCATTGGAGTGCCTCAACGTTGATGTATTGGCGTAGTCGTTTTTAGTGATTTTGAGCATACGTTTTAATGAAGTTGTTGACATATTCTATATCCAAGTCCTTATGTATGTTGTCATTTCGAATGAACCACGGGGCACCGACAATGTCACGAAGTACTTTATTCTGGAAGCGTTGAATTATGTTTCTGTTAATTTGGCTGGCACAACCCCAGAGTTTAATTCCGTTAGTCTATATTGTTTAAGGGCGTTATACTCCGGCAATAGCTGTTTGTAATTTTTCTGTTGATTCGGTATTATTAACGTTAATAGCCTTAATTACAGTATCATCATGTAGCAAATGTAGCAACAATATTTTCATTGATCGTAGGTATATCACTAGTGTACGGGATGTAAAGGGTTGGTCCTAGTACACTGCCTTGTGGAACACCTGCTTGAATTTTCTTTAGGTCAGATTAGGCTTCCCCTGGCTTAATTCTGAAGAATATTACTGATATATAAGATTGTAGTACTTCTGAATACTGAGCTGGAAGCAGTAGTTTGAGCTTGTAATTCAACCCTTCATGCCAGGCTTTTTCAAAAGCTTGGGCTACATCCAAAAATTCTGTTGAACAGACCGCTTTCTTTTCAAGCGATTGTTCAATGACCTTTGTGATTCGATGTACCAGGTAATCGTGAAGTGTTGATTTCTGAATCCAAATTGATGATCAGGGATAAGATTTTTCTCTGCCATGATAGGTTTTAATCTTTTTAGTAAGAGTTTTGCAAACAGTTTCAACATAATCGGTAGCCGATATGATCTGGTTTCATGGGATGGTTTACCTGGCTTAGTAATCATAATGACTTCAGCCACCTTTCATAATTGTGGTACGTATTTCAGTTTGCATTGTTGCAAACAAACAAAATCTGAAGCGCATCTGAAGTATTGAAAAATCGATAAAAAGAGCCACCTCCAAATGCTGTACGGTAAAGGCAACTATAAGACTTTGCAAGGAAGCAGACATTTCAACTAAATGATCAAGCATCTGCGAATTTAACTCAAGACAAACCAAAAAAACCCATTCATTTGTCTCATCATCACATCCGCAACTCAATTAAAACAATCCTTGGTTATCCGGCATTATGCAGCAGGGATTTCTTTGTTTAGGATGCAGTGTGCGACTGCACACTAATGAGGTCCAGAGCATCATCACACAACAAAGAACCTTTACAATGACCAAAAATTAAATTCAAATACCGCGCGACACTGTTCAACAACCCTTTCCCGCTTTAATTAATCAATTTCAATTAATAAAGTTATTCACTCCCGTAAGCATTGTACGGCAGAGCTTGAAGTTTTGTGCACATCAAACAAATATCCCTTGAAATGCACCGCAAACATATCCTGCTGTCATCCAGACATAACTAAGCTAAATTGGGTATTTAAAGTGAGATGCGCGTCTCTAACACCCTTCATTTCCATTGTTTTTCCCGCTGACGGGCGGATGTGTGTGGACAGGCGGACGGACTAATGACTGACTGACTACCTGACGGACGTACGTATGAATAAAAAAACAACATAATCACTAATGCGTTGATCGTGCGTGATCGTTCTGTCCTGCAAAAGGACGTACTATAGCGTTGCGCTATGAAGAGAAAACAAATTGTCATTCATTTTGCGTTTAGTGTTTTTGTTTCTGATTTTTTTTTATTTTGTAAATATACACATACAAGTACGTACTTTGCATATAAAAAGGACTCTATGAATTAAGTGTGATTCCTCACGCAAACGTAAATATTCGGGAGGCATGAAAGGATTAACTCCAGCATATGATTACCACAATCAAAAAGCAAACATCTGTCTCCTAGCAGAAGTACAAATTCGCAAGAGACAAGTCGATGTTTCAGAAATGACCAATATCAACCCTTTCAAGAAAACTACACATCAAGTCAGGTTACAGAAACACAGAAACACAGAAACACAGAAACACAGATTACACTGTGTGGGCCCCAGATTTCTAGCTGAAAGCTTCTTGTTAAGCTAGGCGCAGTGAGATAAGACCCAATATTGTCTTTTGGGACTTATGACCCACTTAAATGGGACATAAGTCCCAAATCGAATTAGGCACTTATGTCACAACCGATGGGGACATAAGTCCAAAAAAAAATTTGTCGAAGATTGGGACAATAGTCCCAAATTTTCGGAGAGATAATAATTAAAAAAAATTTGTGGACTTTCATTACATTACATAAAATGGCTCCTTAAAAAATTTGTTATGTGGGACATAAAACTCAACATATTTGTTGGGAATTATGTCCCGATGAGGTGGGACATAAGTCACAATTTTTTCTTTTGGGACTCATGTCCCTGCGCCGTACAGCTACATAGTCGTGTCAGTATATAAAGACTACCAACAGATGGTAACTGAGTTTTGGAACATTAGACATTTTTCCATCACCTGCCAAAGGATGAAAAACTGATCACTTGTTTTATTGCCTGGAATGTAACCGCACTGGTATGAGCCAATGATGATTTTGACGTATACTGTCTGTATACGTGGTTCTCAACAACATTATAAGACTATTATTGCTACATGTTGTGATATATCCAATGTTCTGTATGGGTTACAGGATGCCTCTTCTCCAGTCTTCTGGCATCGTTTCTTTCTCGCATTCTTGCACTGTTAAATCAAGCCGGCTCTCAAGATTTCATCAGCTCTGTTAGGATGCCATCTGATCCCGATGCCTTGATATTTTTCAGACGACTTATGGCTTTGCCAACTTCTTATACGCTTAGTATCGGCAGCATCAATCAGTGGTCTAGTAGCTTACTTAGCTTGTCACTTAGCAACCCATGAAAGTGCTCTTTCAACCGCTTTTTTGAGATCGGCGATCAGGCTACCCTTTCGTCTTTGACGGATTCGCGATGTACGTTTTACCGTGGACTCTTTGGTAAAACTTTCGTGCCTGGTTCTGTCCCTGCTCCCAGTATTGGAGTTTAGGGGGCACAGGGACATAAGTCCACGGGACATAAAGTCCCATTATTTACTTTTGGGACATAATACCCACTTAAATGGGACATAAGTCCCAAATCGATTTAGGGACTTATGTCCCAACCAATCGGGATTTGTCGAAGATGTGACATAAGTTTCAAATTTTCGGAGAGATAATGATAAGAAAAAAATTTGTGGACTTTCATTACATACAAAAAATGGCTCCTTTAAAAAGACGCAGGGATATAAGTCCCAACATATTTTTTAGGGGATGACACTGCTTTCTTTTTTTATTCATATCTTAGGAGCTCTTTGGATTCTTACCGCGATCGTGTTCTATCTTGGTTATGCACCATTCCAACAAGATAGTGGTCTGAATCGACGTTGGCTCCTTGGTACGTTGACTTTAAGCAACTCTATTTATCCTATTCTTTTTCTTAATCAAATTACGAGCACATATATTTCTAATAAACTCGTAATTTTGTTGGAATGCTTAGGGATTACCAAGTATACCAGACAATCATCCTAATATCTTCCAATAGTCCACTTGATTAATGATTATAAATTGTCATCGTAGCTTTTATATTTTTACACCCCTAACAAAAAGTCATTCCTTTAGATCAAGGTAACGTTAAATCATAAGAGGCAGTTATTTGATGTGAACTTGCAATTCACAGGAAAATGCTCTGTTAATACTAATGGTAAAAACTTCTTCCAGGAGTTTATTTTTAGAAGAAATACTAGTCTATTTAACTGCGTTTAAATAAAGTTGATATCTTGTTTGGGTCTTCAGATATCCAACTTCAATTGCCTGTTCCAGTTTTCTTACCCATAGTAATTTTTGACTTTGAGGTCAATTTTCTCCAGAAAATATGTAATAAACATGACGTTTTATTACTTTTTTTATGAACGTAACAATAATAAAATTAAAAATCAACACTAAGTTTGCGGAAAACCCCAAATATCTTCTTATAGGTCTTCAACGTTAACCTTTCGTCGTGGATTTCTTTACTTTGCAGTATTGTGCATTGTAGTAATATTCTTTTCACACGCCCATAGACAAAAGTGACTGTTTCATACACAATAACCTAGCTTCGAAAGTAGCCCTAATATACCCTAGTGAGTTAATATATAAAATACTTTTGTTATAATGTTTGGAACTTAATGATGAAGGTCAAAATTGATGAAGCTTTTTCTATGGATAATGGATATAATTACTTCATATGATGCAGTCTGACTCGGAAGGGTGGACTCTTTTTGTTGCTAAAACTGGCTTTAAAAAATCTGGCATATACCAATTGAATATTTAAAACATTCAGTGGTGCTTTTCGATAAAAAGAAACATATGACAGAACATATGTTTGATGGCGATTGCCTTCCTTAGTTTACCTGTAAATATATTTTGAAATGTAAGCACTCAGTACCCAATTATCTAGACAGGATACCTTTGTCATTGTGTTAGCCGACAAAATACTACTATCTGTTAATGTACTTGTTCTCAACCGCTGAACTGCTCATTCTTCATGCAGATTACAGCCTATTATGAGACGGCACTTTTAATGCAATGGTTATAACACTAATTAGAGATAATTACATAAATTCCGGCGGACATAAGGACAAAATGCCAAAACCACACAATGGACATTTATCTAAAAAAAAATTACATTACACAATACCTACTACCTATACATAGAACATGAATAATTTTAAAACAATTATCTTAATGGTCATATGACATGTTTACGGCTGCCCCCTGCCTTGAACTCACAGAAACGAATTCTGATTTAAGTAGCAAGTTTACCCACAAGAACAAATAACAGACAGTGCAGGTGTCTTTTAAGTGATTGAATTATCTGAACATACGACCGAGTGGCGGAAATGTGAACAAACGTGGAACAAACTATAGCACCGACACGTGTTTCTACTTTTTCAAAATTAAGATAAATTGATAAGAATGTTGATTAATGTTGGTTTTAGTAATTTGAAAATGATTTAGATCCTTTAGTTTTTACATTTAAGTTAACAACAATTTATCAATCAAATATTTGATAAAGAAAATCTTTTTACGCGAAAATCGTAAATTTTTGTATGAATATACCCTCTTATAAGTGAGCGCCGTGGCTCAGTGGAAATGCGCGTAGCTACTGAGCAGGAAGTTCGGTTCCATTTGTGTCCAAAAATATAAATACACAACGCAAATGGTCGCGAGAAGCTAGGCCTTGGACCGCAATGGTCTGTCGCGCCGAATATTATTATACCCTCTTATACAGACTCTCTTTAAAGACTAGGCAACCTACGAGATTCGCATGCCATCACACAAGAAAATATCCCGTACATTAAAAATTGATCTAATGACAAAAGCAAACCGAGAGAAAATAATTGATTTGATTTAAGCAGCGAAGAGGTTATTGGGAACCGTAGGGTTTGCCTTCGGTTATATAAAACAAACCCCATTGTGGAAAACCGAAAATTAGACGACTCAGAAATAATTTCAATGATACCTGAGACGAGTCAAATTCGTCTATGACGAGGAACTGATACAAAGAATGTCCCAAAGAACCCAAAAGTCCCATTTGTTAAACGAATTAAAAATACTGCCACGTCGTCAATTCCACCGCTCATTCACAATAACATTCCAACCGGCAGCTCTATAGAAGATACCAATCTGCTTGCTTCCGCATTCCGCAGCTAGATACGCTACCAAATTCCGCGTTGCACACACTTGTACTTTCAAAAATCGAATCCTCTAGGGGACGAATCTACTTTCGTACTCGTATGGTAGCTAGACTATGAAATGATGTCAACATTGACAAATATACTGGACCTAATATTTTCAAGAGATGTTCTTTAACGCTGGTGTAAGCCTTAACAGTTCTCCTGTTCTTATAGAGTCCATTTCCAAGGAATACAGCACTAAGATCAATACTTTCAAAGGTGATGGAGCTTATGCAATACCTTGAATCACGGGAAAGTCTTAGCGACGGTTTTCGAAGGCAATCTTCTACAGGTGATTTGATGACATATCTCACCGAAAAAAATCAATTCACAAATTTGGTCAAAGCTGTTGTGATATTTGCAGGGCATTTGACGTGGTCTGGCATCAAGCTCTTCAATTGAAAATGAGTGCCTATGAAAACAATCAAACCATGCTTGTTTGAACTAGTAGGTGAGGTATCTTACAGACAATTCAATCCTGTTGGCCTATTTGTTGCTTGTGCAACATCTGGAGCATCAGTTTGGTAGAAAACCGTTATGCTTACCAGGGGCAGAATAAAGATTAACTCTTGCCAGCGCGTGGCCATGATTGCATGCTTGTTAGTCTGTCGAACAGTCTCTACGGAGGCTATGCAGGTCTAGATGGGTGTTCCACCTCTTTATCTGGTGCTGATCCGAAATAGCTTAGTCTTCAGGATCAAGAGGAACAGGCCACTCCTGCATAGCAACTGGCTGACGGCTAGTGACCTAGAAAATTGCGCAGCCTTGCCCAATGCAAGGAGCTCATTGATGATGTCTAGATGGCAATCCAGATGGACAAAGTGCGCAAATGGCAGAGCTACTTTTGAGTTTGTTAACGCCGTTAAGTACGCCCAAATAAGCTCATACTTTGATCTTAGTCTCAAATTGGGTTTTCTACTAACTGGCCATGGCAGCTTGAATGTATTTTTGCATCAAAGAGGCCTCAGTGAGACGGTAAACTGTGTTTGTGGTTCGCCCATACATGACTGGTCGCATGTTTTATGCGATTGTCCGTTTTACTCGGAATTTAGAAACTTGAATGCGATGGGCATTACCTTAAGAAGTAACGGATTAGTTTTTGAATATCTTAAGCTCTAGAGAAAGCTTCGACTGCATAAAGATGTTCGCCAAAATGCGTTTAAAAGACGGGCGAGTATACAACTCGCTATCGTAGCACCAACTGACTGAACATAACAGTAAGCTGAATTTCGTGCATAATACGATGCATAGAGGGTCACCAGTCCCGAATTGTAAGGAACTCAATTGCAGTAGTTAACTACGTTGTTAACTACGAAAATCCGACGAGATATTTGTCTGGTACCACGGGAGCCGGCGAGCACGGTTTAAAGTGCAATATTCACCGTATAAGCACACTGGTGTTCCCCAAGGCTCTGTTTTGTCTCCGTCACTCTTTCTCATTTTTTAATTCTCTATATTAACTTCGCTTGCCCATTGCTGGCGGACTGGCTGGCTGGTCAGATCTTGTGATCAATTTTTAACCCACTTCCCAAATCCCGATTTTATTGAAATTTTGCACACATGTATATTTCCAGTGGCAATACTTTCTATTAAAATTTGAGAGCGATCGGGCCGTGGGGTTCTCATACAAATTTTTTTTCCCGGCAGCAGATCATTTCATACTATAATGACTGTGTTCTGTGTGCGTTGTGCGCTGTGTGCTGTGGGCAGCGCTGCTTGCTTTACCATTGGGGTTGTTTTGTTATTGGGTTGCAGTACTTCGTATGTGTTTTTATATTTCAGCATTTATAGTGGAATTCAGTATACTTTTGGTTATTAGAGAATTTTCATAAAATTTTCTTTTGCGGACGACAGCACTCACAACTTTTCATTTGAGTTCACACTTTCTGCACTACCCTCTTCTTCGCAAGTGGAAGTTGAACAAGGATGTATGCTAAGACGTAAAATTCTAACCATGACCGCATAACAACGTAGAGTTTATGCAATTGAGTCGAATTTCACTCTTCCAAGACCTTTCGTCGATGTAAAATTTAAACTTTATCCATGAAGTCCTTCATTAGCCGCACAACAATTATGTGGAATTGCCTATGTTTCTGTAGGCAATTAAGACACATGTACATAGACATCTAATATCCTCTCTTTAATTTCCTAACGCCTATGCTGTGCTTAGCATTATAAGGGTGCACATCCCTTGAGCGTGTGTACATTGTAATCTACATGCGTATAACAATATATATGGAATTTAAAAACAAATACTTGCTCTTCTTAATGATTGAAAGTCCTTCAGCTGAATTGAAAATACTCGTACTCGTACCCATCCAAAAGCAAAAGTTGAATTATACTTCAAGAGCATAACGAAACGATATCGCGTGACAACAATATTTGCGCGCCTGTTTGCTATTATTAGCAATTGTAACGACAACATTATCTTAATATAACATTCAGTGAGGATAAATGTTAATGTTGAGATCAAACAAAAAAAAAATTGAAAAGGTGCTAGAGAAAACCTGACACGCGTTTCACTGTAAAATGGACGCACACTTCAGTCACTAGAGTCATGCTGTCTTCTGACATCCCAACATATACTCGTAATATTTTGTAGTAGTTACACGCGTCGCGACGTTGGCGAATTTGCATTTTAATTGCATACACACATTTGTGTAACCACTTAGTGCAGCGTCCTGGCTGGCTGGACATCCGACCAGGCAGGCACTCTGATAAAACCGAAAGTGTCCAACTAGAGCGTTCGGCTTCTGTGTTAAACACCATCATTAGTTCTACACAGTGCAACAGAACAGCAGGCGATTCAGGACGATTCAGCTGCAATGTCCACTTTTACATTCCCGTAATACAAATACGACAACTATCGCGCCCTAGGTCTACGTCCAGCCGGTCATGCAATACACTCTGACTCTGAGCGTGACTTAGAAAACTGACTGAACACGATGTATGCAGACGTAGGGGATGGGGTTGGATTGGCTGGTTACTTGGTTGACTGTGTTCTGTTGAACTGCACACCTCTTCTACTGGCTGTGCAGTAAATTTTATTGAAGTCAAATCGATGCAATCGACTTTTTCCGGTGTGACATAATTAAAAATGACGCGTGCCCTGTTTTACGATCCGACGGGACATTATGTGAAATACAAACTGGTTCTGCACTTTTATTGTAGATATTTTATTCATTTCACAGATTGTGTTTTGACACAATTGTAATCGACCGCACGCAGCGGTAGAAGACCACCCGGGGCAAAAGTTGCTTATCAGCTCAAATCTGACAAATATTGGAGAAAATACATAATAATTATGAAACATTTCCCGAAAGGGTAAGTTATGATATACATAACAACAGCTGCACGTTCCCATTTCAATATTTCCTGCAAACATTTGAAATTTTGTAATATCCCGCAATTTATTCAGTTTATGAAATATTTAAATTTCTTAGTTCCTTCATCTAATTTCAGTTTTTTTTAAATATTATCCCCGTTGCATGTTGACCAACCTCCTGTTAGAACTTATCACAGAATCACAGATTTTATTATCATTCCACAGTATCACTATCAGATCACGACTGAGGATTCTTAATAAAGAAATGGAACATTTTCCGTGTCTCTCTATGTGTGACCCCAAAACCATTGCAATGGTAGCGAAGCGATAAAAACGTGATACAACAATCACTATTTAGGATAACAAGTTGTCGTCCTTTCTTGTTCTGTTGAACAGCAAATGGTCGAAACTAGTCGACCGATTAAACGGCAACGAATCCCCTGATGTTTTTGATTTTGTCTTTGCTCAACCCCGCGTTGTACTATCTCGTAATTTGCCCAAACAACACTGCGATAATCTCATCCCTTGTGCGTTGTGTGTATAATGATACCGAATAAATGACAGGCACAATAACTGTCAAATAAATTTCCAATTTAATGATGCTTTAGGTTCAGTAGAAATCTGGACAGTTTTCAGTTGTCCTTGTGCGCAAGGAAGTAGTGTAATTATGAGGCAGAGGCGATCGATTGTCACGGGTGCGTCGTAAGCATTTTCAGCTCACAACAACAAATTTAGTTTTTGGGACAAGATTAGTCGACTTTTTTTGTTCCCTTTGATCATGATGTCAATAATGTATGTACTCGTCAATTCCTGTAGAGTGAAAATAGTTGAACTATTATTTAGAACGAAACTTTTACTCTACTTTTACAGAGAACTTTCATTAAATGAAAATAACAAATTTCACCTTTAATCAAAAGAAACAGAAACTGGTCTTAAATTTGACGCCTGTGGCTTTCCTTATATCTTTCTTCCTGTGAGTACAAAGTAAAAATTTCCAGAATTTTCCAATTTGAACACCTGTTTGGTATTTAAAGAAAACAAAAACCGCCATATTTTAGAAGGGGTTGTACACTTCGGTAAGGTCCCTGATTTGGTGCCTGATTTTTTGGAAGTGAAACTTCTTTATCGGCGGTAAGGAGAAAATTTACCAAGATATCAAATATAATTTTGTGTTACATTCTTGAATTCTTGTAACTAAGTAATTTCTCATGACATTTCTATAAAATTTTGTATGTAGGACTAAGATGCGACTATAAGACTTGCTGCTATGGAAATTCTGGGATACGGTCATTAGGGACTGGAATTTCGGAAACTAAGCTATCTCTGGAATTTCGGAAACTAAGCCATTTCTTAAGCGATTTCTATTGTAACGGAGTTTTCCCAGCGGGGGTACGCTCAGCATGACCAGGGTTCAGAGGAAAGGGGTCGTTACAATAACTATTCGAATTATTTTCTTTATTTTTCTTATTACTTATGATTTAGCGTGAGCCTGAGATGAGCGTAAGTCCTGAGCGACTTGTTGGCCTGAGCCTGAGACGAGCGTGCGCCCTAGGCGATGCGTAAGCGTAAGCCTGCGACAAGCGAGAAACATGAGCGATGTGTGAGCGTTAGCTTGAGACGAGCGTAAACCCTCAGCGATGCGTAGACATGGGCCTGAGACGAGAGTCAGTCCTGATCGATACGTAAGCGTAAGCCTGCGACAAGCGATTAACCTGAGCGATGCGTGTGCGTGAGCCTGAGACGAGCGTCAATTCTGAGCGATTTGTGGGCGTGAGCCTGAGACGAGCGTGCGCCCTAGGCGATGCGTAAGCGTAATCCTGCTACAAGCGAGAATCTTGAGCGATGCGTGAGCGTGAGCTTGAGACGAGCGTTAACCCTCAGCGATGCGTGAGTATGAGCCTGAGACGAGCGTCAATTCTGGGCGATTTGTGGGCGTGAGCCTGAGACGAGCGTGCGCCCTAGGCGATGCGTAAGCGTAAGACTGCGACAAGCGAGAATCCTGAGCGATGCGTGAGCGTTAGCTTGAGACGAGCGTAAACCCTCAGCGATGCGTGGGCGTGGACCTGGGACGAGCGTCAATCCTGATCGATGTGTGAGCATGAACTTGAGACGAGCGTTAGCCTCGCTATGCGTGGGCGCGTGAGCCTTAGACGAGCGTCGATTCTGAGCGATTTGTTGGCGTGAGCCTGAGACGGGCGTGCGCCCTAGGCGATGCGTAAACGTAAGCCTGAGACAAGCATAAATCCTGATCGATGCGTGAACATGAACTTAAGACGAGCGTTAATTTTCTGAGTGACACCTCTTCGTTAGCGTTGAGAACCTGACGCGAATTTGGATGACGTGAGCTATGATCGACACCTCGACATGGACCAAGGTGTAATCATGTCCGAAGACTAGAGTAAAACTAAGAGAGCAAGCGCCTGCGTGCTCCATACCATTATACCATTATGCATGGCATCGTTCTAAATGGCGTTCTGCGCTGTGATTGGCCAATCCGGTGGCGTGATGTTGCTGTTTACTTCCATATGCGTTTGTTGGCTGCACGCGTGGGTACAGGGTGCACCCAAATTTGAGAAAAAAGTATATGGCATGTTTTGTGTAAACAAAATTCGGCCACAAGAATTTTGTTCTCCACACTATGAAATTAGGAATGCAGGACTAACATGGGACTGTAAGACTTGTTCTTATGGAAATTCTGTGATACGGTCATTAGGGACTGGAATTTCGGGACCTGAGCAATTTCTCAAGCGATTTCTATGAAATTCGTTATGTAGGACTAAGATGCGACTATAAAACTTGTTCCTAGTTCCTATGGAAATTCTGGAATACGGTCATAAGGGACTGGAATTTCAAGAACTAAGCCATTTCTCAAGCGATTTCTATGAGATTCGGAATGCAGGACTAATATGGGACTATTTTCCAGTCTAATATGGGACTATTTTCCAGTCTTTAGGTATCGTTTCTTACCGTTCTAGTCCACGTCTAATTCTTTCTTTAGCCTGTCAACTATTTTTTCATTTCCTCTGAGCTCTTTATATTCTTCTTCGCGTGTCCTTATTCTAGGGGGGATTTCTCTGAAAACATTCTTACGTTTAATGGCTAGCTAACATTAATCAGTCGTTCTATCTTAGACATAGTTGGCAGTTTTAATTACAGTCATTCCCAGGACATACTCTCAATTCATTAAAGGCGAGTTCTATCGCAAGACCATACGAGTTTCATGTCTTTTCTTTTAAAAGCGTAGCGATGTTCACTCGAATCTGAATATATCAGGGCATTGATCTTACAAAATCCATCACGATTGGTACCAGATACTGGACTTGCAATACAAATCATCTGCCCCAAACGCAAACAACTTCGTAGAACGGTCTGAATTGAAAGTTTGAAAGTTGACAAACAATCAATAACATAATACATGTCACCAAATAAACATCACATGACATGAATGATATTGTATAGTTCACGTATGAATGTGCGAAATTTCTTTAAATTCAAATTTCATGCAAAAGATATGGAACATCTCTAGAAGCCATCAGCATTTTAGTGATTTCTTTTTACCAATGATTTCCTTTTGTTTGTATATTGAATTGAGCTACCTCGGGAATATTGTTTTGTGTAAAATATCCGACTTCTTATCAGTAACCATCAGAGTCAGAGAAATCTTTAAAAAATGTATATTGCATGGTGCCCCAAAAGGATCTTCTTCACTTGCTTTCAATGAAGTCGACACGCGACACTTTACTTTGTGTGCGTCCTTAGGGACTTGAAATTTTTCCTTGATCTCGAGTACTATATGTCATGATACTTAAATTTATTCGGTTAATGGGCATTATTTGCATAATGTTAGGTATTATATTTTAAGCTTCTAGAGGCAGTGCAGTGAAGTTATTTCAAGAAGTAAAAGCATAGGATGATGTAAACAGAATGCGCGATGATTATTTTTGAAGATTTATTTACCTTCAGCGATTTATCAACGCAGGAGTGATATATTTTAGCTTAATCTTTAAAATATACTTTAGAGGATTTAAGAACAAAATAAAAATAAATATAACATAAATGAGATATAAACAAACTTAAAATATATTTTTTAAATATATATCTCTATTCATAACGAAGACCTCTAAATGATTACAATATTTATTAAATAAAGAGAAAACGGGTCCGGTCTGTGCCTCTCATTGGTATAAGATGGTTTTAACTGTGGTAGATTGAAGTGAGTACATTGTATGGTTAAATTTTGTGTTGCTAATGAGCAATTGGATCATAAAGTCCATAATTGGTTCTATGATTGGTTAAATGCAAAATGCTGCTTGCTCTTAATTGCCTAATTAGGGCATGAAAATGAATTAAACGCAGAACATTATGTTTCTGTTGAGTAATAACAGAAAGATCCAATAGTTACCACCATGAAGAAAAATTTACGTATTCCTATTTACTTGCCAAGCCTTCATTGAAGATTATTATAATTCGTATTGCAATGATAATGAGAATTCAATTGATATACACATTCCTATACATCCTACTTTCCAACTCCAAATGTAACCCACAAATGCATGAATAAATTCATGATTTCGAATTCCAACGAGGTCAGCACTTGCATACTAAATATCTCATCCCACATCCCATAAGAATGCCGAAGATTTACATTATCATTCAGGAAATTCGCAAATTATGAGTAGGTACTCGTATTAATGCAAGAAAAAGGATTAACAAAACCACACTACAACTTTGGTATGGATTACCGAGAGTTCAGGAAGTTCAGAAGTGTCTTTAAAGGAGACTTAAAAATATCTTTAAACAATAGGAAAGCTCAACAGTGAGTTTATTTCTTCTCTGATAATAATAATAATAATATTCGGCGTGACATACTATTGCGTTCCAAGGCCTAGCATCTCTGACACTGGGTATTTATTGAATGCATCAAGTTTCCTTGCTCAGCATAGAGAGTAAACCAACAACCAACATTTACGAAGGTGAATGCGTTTGTGAATTTATATCCACAGTCGGAACATTAGGAGGCGAATAGCAGATTAAAAATCGATTTACAAAACAAACCGAAATGCACACCGTGCGGTACATGAGTGATGATTGCATCGAAAATTCTGCTTTATTGTGTGGGTTACGCCCTAAACGATAGGTAGCAAGAAAAATATATACCTTTACAATGTCAAAGGATAACATGCCTTTAGTACCTTAAGAAATTTGCGACATGTTTCGTTTTTCTATGCAAGGGACATTTGGAAAATACCTGCTTAACTTCCGAAGACATGTGTTCGTAAGGGAAAAGAGGATTTGATAACCGTTTAAGCCGTTTAGAGTAAGTTCTACCTGCAATCAAGGATTAGGAAATAGGATTTCCTTGACTTAGCATGAGCACTGGATAGCGAAGTTCTATTAGATTTGCTTTCAATAAATGGGTAATGTCATTTATAAAAAATAAATCATAAAACTTTGCGTGTAGAGTGTGTAGAAACTATCAAATGGCAAGCTACAAATTCAAAGCATCATGGGGAATTTCTCTCAAATCATAAGAAGAAAATACGAACAGAATTACAATACTAACCCTATATCGAAAGTTGAAACTTCTGGCAAAATGTTAAGGTCTCACAGAAACAGAAACAGCAGTTTTTGGCGGCACAACGAAGAATAATAACGAAAAACATTCTGGAAATTGAATTAAAGAAGGGACCAGAATCAAAGACATTCTTTTCAGTGCATCTATCAATAGACAATCTGTGAACTGCGAGTGGAACTACGAAGCATTTTAAAATGAGTCCTGAAGCAAGCTAGAAACGACAAGCGAAACTATACTGTGCCAACATAGCCTAAGTAGCGGAAACGGCAGTATCCAAAAAGGCGACTTAAACACGGTGTTCAAAGTAACAAGACGGATGTACTTGTATAGACAGCGTAACAAATGTCTTAATCACAGGTCTACAAAGCAACACTGTAACATTGGAAGCCAACAAACTAAGATTGTTGCGCAATCACTTCTAAAAAGACAGGAACAGATAATATCCCAGCGAAATGCCTTAATACAGACACAGGAACCATTGCTGATGTGCTTTACCTTATTTTTAAAGCAATTTGGACATCTGAGAGACTCATACAAGAATGGAAAGAAGCTCGGAGAAGAAAATACACAGGCATGCCTTCTCTTTAAACCGTCGTTAAAAAAAAGAATCATTGACTTTAATGTTACCCCATGATATCCCTTCTTTCGTTTCATTACTACTCCACAAACACCCGCGGGCTAACTCGTTTTTACACCATAAGTGTCAAATGACACCACTCCGATACTATAGATTTGCTTCCTCTTCGAACCAGGCTTGGGCTTCATTTAAGGATCTTCTAATAATTGTTTATTATTGCTTAAGTCAAATTTAGTTAAAAAGCGTTCCTACTGATGAGTTATTTACTTGTGCAAAAGGAGTTTTTTAAATTTCAAAATCTTAAAGAGGTAATGAAAGATTCCTTAGCAACACACTAATTATGTAAACTATATTTCCAAGTTCTGTATGGTCTGCAGGATAACATTTATACAAAATAAAAAAAATTAAAAGTTCGGTTAACAGCGCCATATAGCATGCTAGTTCCAGCGGCTCCGGAAAAGCCTCTGATAATGAGGACTGTGTGAACAGCTACACCGATCATCAGTGCCGTTTGGCATGCTGATCACGCGGTTCCAGAATCAAGACTTAAAAGCAGTTAGAGCACTGCCGGAAAAGAAACCTCCAGTAAGTCATAGGATGCGATACAAAGGCACACCGTGAGGGCTGGGCAGCAGCGATATCAATAGAAGGGGTGAGTATCTTTTAGAATATCTTCTTAGTAGGAATGTAGATATATTAAAATATATGCTTCGCCCCTCAGGCTAGCAATAAAGGATCTAGACCTACCTTGTTAAATGCGATTTGCGAAGAGGTACTTGACCTCACTCTTGCCAGTCCATTTATCTCCAACTTTGTTAAAAACTGTCATGTGTCCGAAGTAGCCTCGTTGTTAGACCACTAACACGTCTAGTTTAACTTCCTTGGCAAACTGTCACATGCTTCTTCTTGATATGATCCAGAGTAAAAGTCTGAATTAAGGCGATCCAAACGTGCCACATGGAGGAAATGCTGCGAAAACATTGCCGAAATGCCAGTAGCTGTACAAATCCAAACAGCATTAACTAAAGATCAGATAAACTGTTTATTAAAAAAGGCCGATGGCACCTACACGCCGGAACGTGAGGTTACAATCAGAACCCTACTCCAGGTTTATTTTCTAGGTTCGTCGACTCGTGTACCATACAAATAGTTTATCCGGGAAAATCTTTAGTTAGGATAAATTTAAATAGGCAATAGGCTCTTTAAATCAGAAGGCAATCGATCTCATCTTACCGGATATGATTTCTTGATTTAGAGCCAGCTACAATTGGGGGTATATTCCTAATACCTGGAGACAGGTCAACCAGGCAATAGGCCTAGTGAGCTGCCTAAGTCATACGAACCTATAAGTTTAACATTATTTGTCCTCAAACCCATGCAGAGACTTATTGATGTTCATGTAAGAGACGAGTAAGAATTGTCTACCCCATCAAGCCAGCTTGTGTACAGGAAAGACAAAAGCACAGTAGGTGTCCTGCACTTGTCAATTCAAGAAGATAGAAGGAACTTCTCGTTCCAAGGAAGTGGCCCTGTGTACCTTCCTGGCTAAGACTCTATCGCAAGGACAAGGACTCTATTGCAAGGTATATACAAGGTATGCAAGGCAGAGGTATCGAAGACACGATCAATCATTGGATTAGGGCTAGGCAATGAAAGTCGTGATATCAATGAAGAGTGCTTTCTCCTCTTCTATGGTCACTAGTCATTGACAATCTTCTATAGTCGATTTTCACAGGTCAGGCTACATCGCCATTGTACCCTCTTGATAAAATTGGCATATCCTTGACATTGCAAACATCTTCATTACTATCAAGACTGTTGTCAAGTGTTTGCTTAAAATTGAAGACTATTGACATTGAGGAGATTTTTTTTAAATATAAACGAGTTTGCAATAGCGCAGCAAAATTTTTATATGTTCGCACACACATACACACACAAGGATTGTGTGCCAGATGTCAAGAAATTAATTCGGTGCTCTATCGATATGAGATATGGAAAAGGACAAGAAGTAGTTGTTTCTAGGTGAAACTTAATTAAAAGAAAGGACATTTCCTCTGTGTGCGTTGAACTGCGGGTGCTGAATCATAAAGACAATTTGTTCTTTATCCGTACCCTTGTACTGCAACAGTCAAGGATCAAATGTTAGGGAATTAAAGGAATCATTTGACACATATTTGACATGTCTCAGTCAGGACAGTCAGGACCAGGCGGTGCACATGTGATGTGAACAGCAAAACATTCATAAACAATGATTAAAAAATTTAATTTAATTTCGGTCAGCCATCCGTGCATGACTGACATGACATGTCTTGTTGATACAGCACCAGGTCCTTAGAAGTAACACCACACACACAATGATCCTGCTTGCCATGTTTTAAGAAAACAACCTCCGTATTTATTTATTTCCTTTCTTTTTAAATTGTTTGTCGTTTTTTTTGTCTGCTGATCCTTCCATTCGATTAAAAATGCAAATCAGTTTGCTTGAGTGATCAGGGATGATTCTTGAAAGAGGTTCATCAGATTTGTGCGACATCTGTTTGCGAACGAAAAGCAATAAAGGCAGTCACAGTATGGGTTGTGACAGGATAGTGAACATGAAATTTTTTTTAAAAGAAAAAAAAACTGAATCAAATATTTTGCGGGAAAATTCTTATCATCCTCGTATTTAGCTCTACAACAGTAGTTCGTTACTGCCCTCCCGAACATGCTTGAGTTCTTGTGATTATTAATTAGAATTTGAAACATTATATGGAGTTTTGCAAGAGTCCCTAATGGGCCAGTACTGATTATGTTAAAGGAATCGAAGTGAATTATACTTTAGCTGAATAGTTTAAATCCTTGTGCTTACTAATAAGAATTGAAAACATTATGTGGAGTTTGGCAGGACTCCCTCAATGAGCCAGTACTTTTTATATTAAAAAAATCACTTAACTGAATTGAATTTAAGGTAAAAAGTTAGAATTCTTGTGGTTCGTAGTAAGAATTGAAAACATTATATGGAGTTTTGCAGGAGTCTCTAATGGGCCAGTACTGATTATATTAAAGAAATCCCTAAACTGAAGCTGAAAAGTTTATGCTTATAAATAAAACCATAGATACGCCTATTATTTCCCATACAAATCATTACTCTCCTGTCACATTTGAGGTGGATTTTTTATACCTTCTACTATCGAAATTAGCCGAATTGAACAATAAATTCTAAGCATACATTTATATAAATGTAGTTTGAAGTTCGATAAAAATCATTTGAATAATTGTACTCAATTCTCTGCACTGTATTCAACTACAAGGGATACTACTCGGCACATAATTCCAAATGAAACGAATTGGGTTGCATTTGCATTCGGATGTGCATCATATGTTTATTTATCATTTGTGTACGCTGTACGATACGACGGATATAGTAAGTCGGTCAGCTGATGTCCCTTTGTTGCACTCTATGATGGCCATCCAGCTATTCATGCAAATTTCGAAAAAAGAATAATGCTAATGCCCTTGCAGTGGCGTATTCTTTCGACTTCGACGAACAAAATCACTCTGCAACTAGTTTGTCGTCCTGGATTTTTTCACTTTGACGAATGAGAATGACAAATGAATTTTGGTATGCACGCAATCAAGAGGTATCAGTAGTAGAGTGTAAGGATGTTGTTGACTTTCAATGTGCTGTTGATCTATGTTCAACCTAAAAAGAGGATATTGTTCCGGATAAATACGGGCTGATGATGGCTCAGTATACTGGAATTGCCAACAAAGGAATTAAAAAATTCATCTTGTCATTAGTTTTTGTTACTTTTGTTTGTTTCACGATGATCAATTTCTTTCTATTACTTTAGCTAACGCATCATTTTTTAAATTTTTCACTGACATTGTGTGAGTTTTTTAAATAAGCAGAATAGTTTCTAATTTTCGTTATATGGTAGAATTTCGGAAAACGGAGAGCATTTACATATACAATGCGTATGTGGAAAGGACAGCGTTAAAAGTTAGACTGAGAAAATACACAAAGATCTGCACAGGTAATATAATGTACCTTTTATTTTCAGTATATACTGTATTCATACATGGTATATGGTATATAACAGACTTCAAAAATCCAGGGCTGGACCTAGGTTATATAGCAAAATATCATGATATGAAATATGCTAACCAGCATCGGTCTGAGCCTTTATCCTTGTGGTACTTCAGCAAGAGAAGAGTTTGAATAAATTTCCGTTAATAATATAAAATCAAAAACTAATACAAGGTGAGGAAATCTGATCTAGGAGTAATAGGAGTAATACGCGCACCGCTTAATAGTCGCAGTACATTTTCTCAATCCAACACAGGGCTGAATAAGGGTGAGCTGAGTAAATCGACAAGAGTGGGCCTGTTCCAACGTCTAATTGGTAATGTAGCTCTATCTATGGTAACGTTGGTAAAATGTAATACAGATTGCGACCAACCAAAAAAAAAAATTTAAAACAATACTGGTTTAACAATGGAATCCTGAGGTAATTCGTGCACCTCTCACCTCAATCAGAAAATATAAAGTCTACCTGAGCTACCATCAACCCAAATCAAAAACTTAATATGCAAATTTGATGTTGTGTTTAATTAAGGCCGATTATAGACCACAATACGATTGTGTTCACACTAAGTTAAAAACGTCAAAGAAGTAACCATTACATTCATTAACATTTGACAGATGTCAGTCAAGGTATACTATTTGAATTTGATTGATTAACAGTGCATGACATTACTGTCTTTACAAAAGTCTAAGTTTAATAAACACTTAGCAGTTTATAATCGTTTAAAAAATTTAGAAGAAACGTCCCTATATAAAAAAAATGATGTGGAAATTCGTTTCACTCCACCTTACATACATTTTTATTTTCTTTAATTCATAATAAACCCATCAACTGTCAACTACGATGCCTGAAGGTACATATGTGAAACGTAGACATTCACGACCCAACCAACCTCTCATTTTAGTGCGCTTTTAAGAACAGAAGGCAAACCATCGTTTCCCAAATCTAAAGCAAAGTAAATCTGATACATTAATATTTCTACAAACGTTGATTCTTACGGATGCTGGATGCATCTTCGCGGTTTTTAGTGGACCACGGAATCCTCAAACAACCATCGGAATACATGCCTGAAGCGATAGCAACTTTTAAGGCACTCTATGATGTGCAAGAGATAAAAGGTTTCAACATTTATTAATGCTATGCAATTAGCTCCCGGGGGTTCGTTGAGTGTCATTTAAGGGACTTAGGAGGGGTTTTCCACCTAGGTATTTCCGACGATAGTAATTCGAAGGTGAACCAACCCCTTTTGCTGTTACCAAGGAGGACGCTTATCGTGTTTTCACCTCTTATATGTCACAATCGGTTTTTTGTGGATTTTTAATCGGAAGTTCACAAAAAATCGGCAATTAGTTTCTTGCAGTCCATTTACATATTCGTATCCATCGTTGCTACAAATGATGGCAAATCTTTGGTTTAATGAGCGGATATAAATGAGATGTTTTTTCGCCTTCTCAAAAGCGCTAGCGGCAATGACTAACCGAGTTTTAAGTTAATTTTTAGGGAGTTGAAGAAAGTTCCATTATGAACAGCTGCTGTCGCTGAGAGTTTTCTGTAATGTGCCTGTAGGGATAGGAAGTTAGGAGAATCAACAAAAACCATAAGGAACAAATGCAGACACAACAAAACGTTTACACGAATTTATTACCATACCCAATGCTTGTAGTAGGACGAAGCAGTGAATAGTTTAGATTTGAATAGCTAAGAGTGCTGTCGTCAGCGAAGGAATGATTTTGATTAGAAGTAGCAGATAGGAAATCATTAATGAAAATAAGAAAGAGTGTCGGACACAAAACAGAGCCCTGTGGAACGCCAGCACACTGTGATGTACCTTAGACTTGAAACATGTCAATACAACTTGAATAGAGCGGTCAAATAGATAGCTTCTAATCCAATGAAGCAGTTTTTCATCGTTTCCATAAGCACGCATTTTGGACAAAAGAGCTTGGCCAAACTCTGTCAAATGCTCTGAAATAGATTGGTTCGTAAATCGTAGAAGGCATGACATAAGATTACGATTAATCAGCGTTTCAATGACCTTAGCAAGTATGGATATTAGCGGAAAGAGATCACGGTTCATCTTTTTTAGGAGCAGGCTGAATAAAGGCTGTTTTCCAATTCCTTGGGAATACTCCAGACGAATAAGAGAAATGAAAAAGCGGAAATGCCAACGTTGAAGAACATCTCATCAAAACTTTAGCAGGAATACTATCAGGCCCAGCAGATTTACCAATGTTGCGATCATTTAGACAGGATATTTGAGTATTTATCAAAGTCCCCGTTCTTTGAATATGTGGGATAGCTGTAGATTATTACATTGGTGTTGGTCCATCTACATAGTCGTGCCAGACTTTTTAGAATCCCAAAGTTTATAAACTTTTACTTTGATAGTTTTCTGCCTAAAAGATGGTACAAAGATCGTGATAAATTTCCATTGCTTCGTTTCGACTTTGTTAAGGTCCTTTTTAATCTTTTAACCTTTCACAAGACCTAGAAAGCTGAACTTTTGTAACCAGTTTAGTATCGTGGGACACTTCTGAGATCCCACGTGTGACCCGAGTCGCGTGTCTCGTGTGATGCATGGAAAAGCTGTTTTTTCAGAATTCTTTAAGGTTTTTTGAACCAACTTTTAACCAACTTCTGCACGACCTAATGAGTTGAGTCTTGTAGAAATTTCTGAAATCACGTGTGATACGCGTGACGAAAGAGTTTTTTCGAACTTCTTTTAAGTCCTTTTTAACTAGATTTCACACTACTTAGAGAGCAACTCATCCTCATGGACATACCTTAGATACTGCGTGTGAAGTGTATCGCGACACGACCTAGAGAATTGATATTCTGTGAGCACCTTAGTCTTGTCAGGAGTTTCTGAGTTCCCAAGTTTACCACGTGTCACGAGTCTCGTGTTGCGTGTTGTGATACGTGCGAAAGTGATTTTTTTGACTTATTTGAAATCCTTTTTAACCAACTTTCTCACGTCCTATAAGATGACATTTTGTGCTTAGTCTCATGCAACATGTCTAAGCGGCCTCGTGTAACTTGTGCGACGTGTATGGCGCATGTAAATCGTTTGAGACGTGACTCGTGTAACGCATGTGGGTCGTGTTACGCATGTGACTCGTTCGACGCGTGTGGCTCGTGTTACGCATGTGACTCGTGCGACGGGTGTAAAACTATAATTTTCAACTTCTTTGAACTATAATTTTGTGAGCAGCTCACTCCCATGGCCATTTCTGAGATATCGCGTGTGACGCGACTCGCGTTTGGCGCGTGTAACGAGCAGCATAAAAGTGGACATTATTTTCAGCATTTCAAACCGAAAATTTGTGCCTATGTCGATGTACATATGCAAACAAGTTGTACCCGAAAAACGTAGTTTTGTTATTAACTCGTTTCCTAGTCAAGACGTCCACTCCGTCTTTACTGAACTTTTAACCAACAACATCTTCAATTTCGGATCAAATTATTTAATAACGAAAGAGATTCCCTGGTTCATCAGATGGTACGTGCACATTACGAATAGGCCAACATCAACTGCCTATTGATGAAAAACTAGTTCCTTCTAATGACATATCCTAAAAATGCAGAAAATGTTAACAGGCACTGTATCACAGCATCTGCATCTGTTCCATATTTTTCTGATGAATATAAAAATAGCACGTGGACATGCTTCCTGAATTGAATACTCCAAATGACTCTTCAATGTTCGTGTATTTATTTGCCCGCATTCAAGTAGAGCTCTGATTAGCCGCCAACGTATATTTTTCATAAAAATGAAAATTTTCAATCAGACCCGTATGAGAAATGAGTCTCTCCATCAGCAATTGACATGGTCTCATTTTCAAGTGCCAGTCGCGGGTCGAGTCAAGTCGATGGCGCCTATCAAAGTCATTAGGAATTTCCACTGAGTTAAGTTGACTCTTCAAACAGACATCAGGAGAGATAAGAGGGTTAATACACACTCTAGTTGACATGTGGCACATTTCTTGTATGAGCACATTTCTTGATGGGCAATCGAGTGTCAAGTTGGCATCCGGCATCGTCCTGTGATTTTTTTGGGTAAATGCGAATTTTATACGAAAATCCGTATCTTTAATCATTAATCATTTACTGTGTGTGTGCATGTGTGTGTCACGTTAATGATTTTGATGGATGATTACCTACTATACACACGACTGGTAGATCCGCATTCGATTACTTCAACTACTTTCACCTCATTAACCCTGAAAGGTGGTTGATGAGAGACGTGAGTCTGCAGTTTGTTGTGTTAATCGATTTTTGCAATAAGCTCGCAAACTTAATGAGGATAAATACATGACAGGGTGTTATACAAATTGATTGATTATATGCGCGAAATACGATTATGATTATTCTTGCATTGCATTACCAAACAGGATAGAAGTCAATTGACTTTTTATAGATACGAGTACTACAAAACCGCAGTAAAGGCAACTTAGTTATTTATTGTCACAATGTTTGATGAAAGTAAGAAAACAGCATTTGTTCGGATGTTGCTGTAAATAAACAGCAACATGCCACTATGCATTCGAAATTAGGGCTGCAAAAATGGATGTAGAAATAACAGCAGGCAACGTTTTGTATGGGCTTTGGCCTCTATAAAAGTTAAACTGCAATTGTTCCGAATACCAAATACCAAATGTGAATAATAAACGCGGAAAGTCTATTTGTTCTTTGGTTTTGCTTCCAATTAACGCCACTACGTCTCTCCTATTCAATTCTTAGTCTCATTTTCACGTTTTGGAACATGTGTAGTTACCGAAACTATTGGGTAATCAACTCATGTGAAGTACGCCAATCAGAATCCGTAGAGAAAAATAGTGCTTCCTTATATTTCACGGAATTGTAATGCCAAAGGAAAGACACAAGAAAATAACCAGGGGTTGAGCTGAAGGTTTCATCCTTATCTAAGATAATTCAATTGAATATTATGGGAAATAAAATGAGAGATAAATTCGAGAAGAACAGAAACAATCCATTTAGTACTTGAAGTCTATTAAACATAATAAAAAAAACTTTCTTTGAGCAAAATCTGTGATCCGCGACGAAACGACCGTTCGCTCGAGCATTAAGCATCGTCTTACTGTCATTTACATTATTACGAAATTACCACAAAAAACCGTCATAAATTTTAGAAAAAAATAAAGAAAATGTCATTAAATATAATGAGGCAATTATTATATCCAGCAGTCATAATGTTACCTGGTTTGTTTTCTAACCAGACTAGCAGTGTCTTCCTGGTTTGATTTCAATTGAATGAAAGTACAGTTACTTACTGAAGGATATCGGTTGAATTGTTACTTTTAATAAGCTGTCAGATGTGGCGAGCAAGATCCTTTAAATTTTAATTTGATTTGTGTGTAAAATGCAATTGTGGAAACAAGAATGCAAAATTTATCTGTTGATAGTCAACTAAGGCATTTCGAGCATAAACTCCAATTTAATAGACAGGATGACGTTATTTAATAACTCACTACTCCCGAACGCTCCACCGAAGAGACAACAAAAATTTGACCGAAAAGAATATTTATGCCAATAATATGGGAGGAAGACTTTACTAGGACATCAACTGGGAAGCGTAGAGTAACAGAAAAACATGAAGAACAAATTAATGTTAAGAAGAGGGACGGACTTAGAAGCATTAGAATGCAACGGTAATGTTGTAAAAAACTGGTCCGAGTACGGAAACTTTTGAACTCCTTTGAAGTTAATCTTCAGCTAACTGCCAATTTAATTGTAAAGCACTTTCTTTGGCGTTAAAATGTATCCACTAAGAATTAACATAATAACATACGAGAATCCTTCTGCCCTGGGGGCACTTCCAAATTTTTACAAAAAGTGTTGTCCATCGGACAAAAATTTAAAGAAAATCGGTTTAATTTAAAAAAAAATTATTTATGGGCACCCCTTGGCCCTGAGACCCGAGGGGCTCCAAATTTTTAATAGAAAGTGTTGTCACCGGAAATACACATGTGTGCAAAGTTTGAATAAATTCGGGCTTTGGGAAGTGGGTTACAAATTGATCGCAAGATTCCACGACAGACAGACAAACAAACAAACAAACAAACAGATCCACGGGTTCGCGAAGTTAATGTAGAGAATTTAAAAAAATGGAGACAAAATGCTCTTTAGGTGATAAAGAACAAGAGTAAGAAAGGTACCTTATCGAAGTAGCTTGACATTGCAACTAAATTATCACGATTACAGAACTTGAGACTAAGACCAATGTAAAAGTCAAGTTACGTCTTTCGGATCACTACTTAGTTCAATGGTGATCCAAAACGTGATCAGTCATTGAGGATGGACTGAATTGCGAAGCCAAATGATTTAAGACCCAAGTGTAACATCACGAAAAACAAAAACAGAAAGAAAAAATATATATAGAACTAGCTGACCCGACACACGTTGTGCTGTCCAACTTTCAATAAATATGTTTGTGGTCGTTTTATGAATTTGTGAAGATCTATTTGAGGGTCCTCTAGAGGGTCTTTTGGGGGTGTTTTGTAGGTTTTTTGAGGGACTTTTCAGGGTCTTTTGAGGGTCTTTTGATTGTATTTTGAAGGTCTTTTTTGGGTCTTTTGAGGGTCTTTGGGGGTCATTTAGGAGTCTTTTGTGAGTCTTTTGAGGAGTCTTGTGGGTCTTTTGAGGGTCTTTTGAGGATCTTTTTGGAAGTCTTCTGAGGATCTTTTAAATGTTTTTTGTAGGTCCTTCTGGGTTTTTTAAAGATTCTTTTATGATTCTTTTGTTGGCCTTTACAGAATTCCAAGTGAAAAACGAGATCTTAAAGATGGTCAATCTTGTGTGAACCCCGCCTTTTCTACACAATGGTCTCTGAAAAGTTTAGGCTGTTGAAAAATGTTAGTCTCTAAAAAAGTACGAGCCCAACACAACAAAGTTTAACGGCGCCACTTTGGATCTATGGAGTGCTTGTTTATGAAGTTTTCAAGAGTTTTTGACAGACCAGTATCGGGCTGTGCATGTAAAATAGAAAAGGTCTTTTGACGATTAACAATTTTAAATAAACTCCTTAGCAAAAGCTCGATGCTTTTCCGACCATGTAGGATATGCCATGTCCAAAGCTAATTAAAGACACGCTCCTCTACCACCCCAAGCTTTGCCCTTTCCAAATCAAAGACTTTATTCTGTCCCATCCTGTACTAAATTCACCAGCAAAACGGTTAGCTAATGCTTCGCATTTTGAAATGACCAACAGTATTCGATGGTGAACGTGGCTTATATCATCATATTGATATGAAATCAAAGGCGTATAGCAATTTTTACACAGATACTTTATTAAAATACAATAATATTTCCAGTTGCTATAAAATTGTCCAACAGATTGAAGGAAATCTCGTTAGTTTCTTGTTCGATTTCAAATGGAAGCAAAAAAGGGATGCCTTTGCCTCCTGATTGCCACCGCAGATATCCAATTCCCATTTGAATGTCATAACTTAATACTCTGCAGACAAGATAATGAGATTTGATCGCGTTGTACAGTTGTTTCCAATAACTGACTGCAAGTTGACTGCAGACAATCCGTCGTTTTGGCTCATTACCGGCTCAATTTATTCGCACATTTGTGAGTAGATCAGGACGAGTGTTTTGATCGGCGCGTGTGAAATAGCAAAAGGACATAGATTCGATGAAGCTATGGAAAGATGCTGAATTTTGTCAAGGAAATATGTCCTTAATTTTTTTTGTCTCCGTGTGATGCAATTGTTGGACTCCGTGTGGTGCGGTTGCTGTGGTAGACAGAGAACTGCCAGATTGAAGAGCTCTAATCGGATCTACAGATTCGGTTGCAATTTTTTGGCTGTTGTCATATTTTTCGGTCTTATGCATCAGCAGGAAGTCCCGAATGGCTTATGCCAACACGCACTCACACACACACAGTCGTTCATATATACCGATTGCAATTATTGACGTCGTGTGCTACTTTGTTGTGGAAGTATCTAGTGATGCTTGTGCACATCTGGGCAAACAGAATGAAATCTAGAACGATAAAGGACGACCGACCACCCGGTGGCCACATGCTGGGCGGCACTGTTGTGCTGTATTTATAATAAAAGATACAAGATACATGTATAAGTGTCGCCGTCGTCGTCATAAGCCATGCGACTTATTTTGCGTGCACACAGTGGCAGTTTTGTGTCTGCATTGCCTTGCCGTCGTCTGTCGCTCCTGCTGATGATTGGTTGCTAAATAAGATATCCTGCTGGCGCTCTGACTACAGTTAGACAGCGAGCGTATTCCATGTACGTCACACATAAACAATCCGATTAAGGATTTTAATTATGATTTATTGAAAGTTTTTTTTTCTTTGCCTATCAGGAAGAAGAGATATATTTATGTTGGTTTGGCGATGTCGGGAAAATATTTCGACATGATCGAGATGAACGATATATATGGAGATGAGCATGAGTGTGACCTGTGACGTGAGCTGGTATTATGATAGGCTATGACACGATTTGTGATGGAAGCTTAAGCTCTTGTATGCAGTTGAAGTTCTATGTTTTTGAGGAATGCCAAACATTTCTCATAAAATATTTATCACTTATAACAACCTTTTTATTAAATTGTTCTATTACTTGATATTGAAATTATGATTATAATTGATTTTGAGTCGAGTGGAATCTTAAATGCAATGAGAAAGGGGGCTAATTTAATTTAATTTTTTAATTTTGGTAAGGGCAATAGCTCGTACCCGAGCGAGCGTATAACTTGGTGATTGTAAGGTTTCTTGATTTTTGAGCGTTTTTCTTATCCTCTCTGGATGAGTCCTGAAACTAAAGGTCGCTCATCACCACCACACTCTTTTCCCCTTCCACCATCACACTCCTTCCTCTCTATATCCCAATACCCATCCTGGGCTGGATTAAGGTGTCATGCGTTCCGTGCCGAGAATCAGCCTGGCTGGGAGCCCAGTTCAAAAATATCCCAGTCGTTCACGGAGTATCTGGAGACCTGGCGACCTTCAGATTATGCAACCTTATCTATATATTGCAGCTCTCTGCACAGATAGACCACAATTTCTCCGCCACTCGTGGGCTAGCTCCTGGGCTACCAGTTGTGGACTAGGAGTTAACTTTAGGAAAACTGAAATGGTACATTTCACCGCTAGGTCCAAAATACCGGCTTTTTCCCTCCCAAAGCTTAATGCCCAGAGACTTACACGTACCTCAGAGACTAAATATCTCGGCGTGATCCTTGATAGATAACTCAGCTGCAAGTCAAATATAGAATTTAGGGTTAAGAAAGCGTGTATTGCCTTATACGCCTGTAACAAAATTATCGGTAAGAAATGGGGCCTGCAGCCGAGGATGGCACTTTGGCTGTACACAGCGATGATACGATTTATTCCTACCTATGATGCACTAGTCTGGTGGCCGGCGATTAATAAAAAGTGCAATGCCACCGAGCTATGTAGAATAGAAAGATCAGCAACTGTTGGGATTACTGGTGCATTAATGTCTTGGCCTACCGATGCTCTCAATACAATTTTACAATTGTTACCTCCTAACCTATTTATTAAATAGGTTTTGACGAGCAGCGCTATCCGTCTCAGAGAATCTGGCAAACCGTACGGGCACTGCAATCTACCAAAGTATATGATACCATCCTCAACTGACTACTGCACTTCTAAATTGAACTTCAGTCCCAGTTTTTCCGTTGAGTTGGGGCTTTCTGACGTAACTCTATTCTGGTGTCTTATCAGAAAAGCTGAATCTCTCATTGTCCTACAGGCTTCCTGATTCCGCTAGCATCTTTCAGGCGGAGATCCTGGCGATTAGGGAGGCATGCAGGGCACTTGCTATATATGGCAGGGCTATGCGTAGACACCCAATCCGCAATCAAAGCCATTATTGCGTCTAGCAACAACTTAAAACTCAAACTCCAGTCAGACAGTGACAAGCTGAATTGGCTTCAGTAAGCCAAAGATATGACCTAGCCGTAGTGTGGGTGCCGACGTCGTACAGAGAGATTGACAGAAACGTGAAAACGGATGAACTGGTGAAAAAGGGCATTACATTGGACTTCGACCACATGAAGAGAGTGTGCTGTCCTTAGAGCTCCGTCAGAGAACGCGTCTTAACTTTCCATATCACCAAAGCACAACTACTTCGCTCTACTCTACTTCGAGGGCAATGCGGCCTTCCTACAATAAAAACAAATTCATCGAACTGATCTCAAGAACACGGAAAGATATTTCCAGGGTCGTGACTATTATCAGCACGCAGCCAAACTGGGAATTTCGCACAATACGTTTTGCAGAAACTGCAGGGATGTCAATGAGAAGGAATCTCTCATCCATTATCTCTGTAACTCTCCAGCCCTGGAGGGCTTCCGAATACATAAATTGAAAAAAATCCCTTCTTTGCCAACTTGAGGGAGCTTTCGCAATGCCGGATCACCGATCTGATCTCGTACCTGAACGCTACAGGCTGGCTATAATACCTATCCCGTCATAAGGTCTATCTAAGGTTTCCCGAGGTCTGTGGTTACAAAACGGCGCACTCTAGCGCTACTTGAGGCAGCGCGGACCACCCTACCTACCTAAGGGCAATAGCACCAATTTAGTCGGCTTATTTCAAGCTGGAACTAAAACTAACAACTAAGACTTACAACTTAGACTTAAGACCAAATGATTCGTCTTTTTACAAGCTAAGCTAAGCAAGCTAAGACTTAAGACTAAGATTTAAAACTAAGACATTTGCCGGTTATAGCTTTCCTGAAGTCTGTTTCTGAACTCATCCCGGGAGCCATTTTGAAGTGGCTCAAAAATGTATTTGATCCGTCCACTTTGGCATCCCTTAACTTTGGGCGTCCTGGTCTACGTTATCCTTCCAGCGTAGGCTTTGCCGGCCTCGCTGTCGTGTCTTATCTCATCTCATCATTATAGTCTCCGAAATCGTCCTTCCTCACATACGGGGCCAACAATTCTCCGTAAGACTTTTCTCTCGAACAGAATGCTTTTTGATAAGCACCCAAGTCTCGGATCCATGTGTAAGTACTGGTATGACCATTGTCTTATATACCAGCAGCTTGGATGTTATGGTTAAGTTCCTGGATTTGAAGAGTCCTGACAGACTATAGTAGGATTTGTTGGCTTTAAGCAACCGTGCGCGTATTTATGGTTCCATGCTGTCATCGGCTGCTACAGTTGACCCGCGATAGTTAAAGGATTGCACTCCTTCTAATTCGCACTCCACTATTGGAATTGAGGGACCAAGCGGGAAAAGCGAAAAGAATAAAAAATTCTAAAGGAGCCCGAATGAGAAGAATAGTGAGGAACGAAAAAAGAAAACAATAGGAGGACATATTCCGGCATAGAAGGATAGAAACACACAGATCAGGTTACTAAATTAAGTAATGTTAGGTCATAGCGCATAGGGTGTCATCAGCGCCAGCACGCAATTGTGTCCGGGGTTACATAATGTGCTTTAACTCTCTCGGTACTTAAAGCAGCGATGTCCCGCCTGAAACAAGTCTTGGGCATCTCCAGTTGCAAAAGACAACCGTGTGAGATGATACGGAGACCAGCCAGACTCTCTTTATATTTCCTGCCGGATTCAAAGGCATATCATTAGGTTCATACTCGCATGAGAGGGTGCTGTAGAGGTATGCACTAACTATCCCTAAAGCACAAGTTAGGGGAATCGCAGTACATCTACATGGATCGCATACACTACACCCCACATCAACAATCTACAATCGCATAATTTTTTAAGTTTCGTTCAGTTGGACTAACATCGCGTCGTATTGGCGAATTCTGAATTTAGGCTGAATTTTGAATTTGATTGAAGTTTGAAATCATTGGCAAAAGGTTCGATACAAAAAGGTGTTCCTTGCTTGCTTGCATATCACTACATGAGGAACGGCTAAAGAACCGATTTTCGTATTCGATACGCTAATGAAAATTTCTGAAACGAATTTAAGATGGCCGACAATAAAAGAAAGACAACTGTCATCATCGAAGGTTCAAGCTAAGGTAATGCTGAGTGAGTGTAATACTAGAGGACGATCATACCCTTGATAGAACTAAATGACATCGCGAACTCAACTCTTTATTAAGATTCTCCGAATTTTATTAACCACAACGACATTCCATAAATTGATATAAAAACGTCATCAAAATTATAAACAGGAAATGCTGGCATATCCCTGTGCAATTGGTATAAAGTTAGATTGGGAAAACGTTCAACAGTTGCGCAATAATTATAATTACCGTAAAATGTTGCGTCTAATTTTTGATTTACTTTCCAATAACCACGAGTAATCAAACGCAACCCTTTGATCCTGTTGCAGTCAATTCGATATAACAATATTTCATAAAAAAATTATTACGAACATATAAATTATCCAAGGACCCACAGTATAAACATAAATGAACAACAGTTGTTGATCTCTTTCAGAAGCCGACAACAAAAGAATGTCAAAAATGTTCAGTTCTGCAAAGAATCTGCAGCAAATAAATCAAAAATCACTTTTGAAACCCATGGAGACAATTATGACAGGCTGGTAACCGATGAATAAGGAGGCCACACACGCATACATAAGTCGAAGTAGGGAGAGGCTGGACTATAGAGATTGTTTTCTGGGAACTTTAAAAGGTCCCAGGTCATATGGAATGCTCTTTTGGTTTAACATAGGTTCCTAAACTCTTAAGCAAACAGGCCAAACCACGCGATTATCATTTTCTAATTTGAAATAGACTCCCGAGACATAAGGAAAGGTTTTTTAAAAAAAATATCTCTTTGGATCTTATCGGCGGAAGAATGAGCATCATCATTGCAATAATTGTTACAACTTTTAAGCATTATCCTTGTGTAGTCAAATGTAAAATTTTACAAAAATCATAGAGAAAAGGTGAAACCCTCGAATTAAATTGTGAAATTACCCATCAAACCCATTTGATATCATGTAATGTCTATCTAGATCAAAAGGATGCAATGCCTTGTAAAAAAGAAGCAGTCAAGGATACATTTACTTACAAAGTCTCAAATATCCTTTAGCAGTAATACGAATGTTGAATGTGAAAAGTTTACTGATGTGGAAAATTGCGCATCAGGAGAGATATCTTTTTGGAGGTAAAAAATTTGCGTTGCATTTGGAAAATGTGTCAACAAAACATTTCTTCGTATAGCAAGCACAGGCCACAGAGTTAAACTTAAAATCAGAACATTCATCGGAAGAGACATTCCCTTCTCGCCTTCGAATTCACTTTCTCCTGACGCAGAAAAAGTGAAACGACATCAACAGAAGAAAAACAAAAAAGTCAAAGCGATAGCAAATATATGAATGAGCTACTACTACTGAATGCACGAAAAAGGGGTTAATTAATCTGGGGCAAAGACGACTTTATGACGTTGATGAGATATCCTTCCGCATGGATAATAATATGCTACATGTGTTAGTGCAAGAGCGTTGTGGTTTATACGAAATTTACTTAAGACTATGCTTAAGAATGAAAGGATGCGAATGCGTGTCATTCAGATAAGGATATACAGCGTTGTATGCTATTTTTTTCACCAAAATGTTGATATTTCTTAATATTTGGAAAGGAGTACAAGTAGGTATGTCTATGACCGAGAAGCCTGCACCGGTTTCCGATTGTAGAGCCAAAACCATTAACGTAATTTTTTTTTTTAATTTCATGGTTTTGATGTTTTCGATTTTGAAATGAAACTTCTTTGGAGGTGTTGAGATTAAACGCCAAGTTTTCAAGCTTTATTGTTTCACGTTTTGGATCATTATTTTGAAACGTCACTTTTGAATGATCATTCTTGGAACTTAAATTTTGCATCGTAACTTTTGTAACGTCACTCTTAGATCTTTACTTTTGGATCATAATTATCTGGATCTACAGTTTTGGATCGTCACCATAATCATATTTCTTGAATCTCTACTTCTGGATCATCACTTTGGAATTACTATTATTGGATCTTTAATTTTTGATTGACACTTTTTTTTTACGTCAATCTTAAATCTTAACTTTTGGACCGCCACTTTTAAATCATAATTATTTGGATCAAATATTTTGGATCATCACTTTTGAATCATTATTCTTGAATCTCTACTTTTGGATCATTACTTTTGGATCGCCAGTTTTAAATCATAATTTTTCGGATCGTCACTTTTGAAACGTTACTCTTAAGTTATTACTTTTGGATCATCACTTTTGAGTCTTCAATTTTAAATCGTCACTTTTGAATCATTATTATTGCATCTCCAATATTGGATCATCACTTTTGAATCATAATTTTTGAATCTCTACTTTTGGATCGCCAGTTTTAAATCATAATTTTTCGGATCGTCACTTTTGAAACGTTACTCTTAAATCATTACTTTTGGATCATCACTTTTGAATCTTCAATTTTGGATCGTCACTTTTGAATCATTATTCTTGCATCTCCAATATTGGATCATCACTTTTGAATCATAATTTTTGAATCTCTACTTTTGGATCGCCAGTTTTAAATCATAATTTTTCGGATCGTCACTTTTGAAACGTTACTCTTAAATCATTACTTTTGGATCATCACTTTTGAATCTTCAATTTTGGATCGTCACTTTTGAATCATTATTCTTGCATCTCCAATATTGGATCATCACTTTTCAATCATCTTTTGATCATCAATTTTTAATCGACACTTTTGAAACGTCAATCTCAAATCTTAACTTTTGGATCGTCACTTTTGAATTATCAATTTTGGGGTCTTTAATTTTGGATCGTTACTTTTAAAACGCTACTTTTTACTTTTGGATCGTCACATTCGAACCATAATTTTTTGGATCCTCAAATTTGGTCACTTTTGGATCATAATTTTTTGAATCTTACTTTTTGAACATTCTTTCTCCTTGTTCATAAGGATTTTAAATAACGGGTGTTTTTTTAAGAGGTTGCCGATTTTTTTTTTGAATAAAACACATATAAAATTATGAAATGACCAAAATTTTTTTTTATTTGGTAGATAATTTTTTGGCATTTAACATTTAAACACAATTTCTGGCATATGGCTACCACGACTATTTTTCACAAATGTCATTCTGGAGGTCCAATTTTCCAGCACTTTTTCAAGCATTTGAGGGCGTATGTCAGCAATGACACGTTGAATATTGGTTTCCAAAGCGTCAATCGATTGAGGTTTATCCACATAAACCAATGACTTCACGTATCCCCACAAAAAGTAATCGAGTGGCGTCAAATCGCACGAACGCGGAGGCCAATTCACCGGACCATTTCTCGAAATAATGTTGTCGTTGAAAGTTTCTTTCAATAAGTCGATTGTTTCACGTGCTGTATGGCAAGTGGCACCATCTTGTTGAAACCACATTTCATCCATATCCATATCTTGATTTGACAACAAAAACTCATTTAACATGGTTCTGTATCGATTTCCATTCACGGTAACGCGTCGTCCTTCCTCATTTTTAAAGAAATATGGACCGATGATCCCACCAGCCCATAGACCGCACCAAACAGTACATTTATCAGGATGCATTGGTAATTCTTGAACGGCGTGTGGATTATCTTTGCTCCAAATGCGACAATTTTGTTTGTTGACGTATCCATTTAACAAAAAATGCGCCTCATCACTGAAGAGAATTTTACGGTAAAAAAATGGATCTTCGTTCAATTGATTTAACGACCAATCACTGAATTCACGGCGCAAACGATGGTCGTGTGGCTTTAATTCTTGCACCAATTGAATTTTGTATGGCACCAAACCCAAATCTTTACGTAAAATTTTCCATAAAGTCGATGGACAAAGTCCAATTTGCTGAGCACGACGACGAATCGATAAATTGTCGTTTTCTTCGACACTGGCCTCAACGACAGCAATATTTTCTTCTGTACGAACTCTTCTCATTCTTGTCGGTGGCTTGGCATCCAAAAGAGTGAATGTAGACCGAAATTTGGTAATTACGTTCTTTATGGTGGTCTCTGACGGACGATTATGTGCACCATAAAATTCACGAAGTGCTCTATAAACATTTTTAATTGAACACTGATTTTGAAAATAAATTTCCACGATTTGAAAACGTTGTTCTGGAGTTAACCTATTCATAATGATTTGCCAAACAATACTGAGTAGAAATGCCACTTTGAGCTGTCAAAACAACTGTCATAAAATAAAACGACATCTATCGGAAAAACAAACCTCCTAAAAAAACACCCTTTATTATGTAAATATTATTATTATATAGACATAACCGTCAAAAAAGCAACACTTTTCGGACTTGCACTGCGAAGCAGATGCTCTTTTTATCGGCCCTCAAGTTTTTCAGTTGTCGTAATTTATGTGCACTTTTCAGAATCTGATTTACAGTTCGACTGCGTTGCTAACACGTTTGGGTTTTTAAATGAGATAATACAAACAAAAAATGCTCCAATTATTGTAAATACAAGTTCTTCTGAGTGTTATGATTTTATTTACAAAAACCATTATATCCTTATCTTCTTAACTTTCAAAAATATTCTGCTTCTCAACAGTATTCCAATTTTCCTGGGGGTGTCGTTGCAATTTATGTTTAAAGTCCTGACTGACGTTCGTCACTCAAAAAGCAAAAAATTCATCTCGTGGCCCTTCAATGTCACTATGCAACCTTATGTTTTAAATGTCTATTAATTCTCATCTAAGCCCCTATATTTTTTTGGAAAACTGTGAATAACAGAGAAGGTTTTTCTGTTTAATAAAACTTATTGGGGCCATTGAAGAGCAACGAATTTTTCCTCTTTCACTTCAGCTCAGCTTTTAACTAATGAAGTGGGTGCAATGCTTCAAGAGTCTTCCGTAAACTGTTAAAGATTGCCAACATATACAGACATCATTAGTCATATTCCGAAGAGCACGGCAATATTGCAGGGCAGTTCCTTCAAGAATTACCTTTTAACTTACACATTCTATACATTTCTAGCATAACCTAAAGGAACGGATGAATTATCATTTGCATTGTAAGGAAGTATAGCTTTAAAATTTGTTTTAAAAGAATCGATGAATAAACCCAAAAGTCCTGAATTATGTTCAATACCAAAGCATCCAAATTTACTTTTGTATCTGTTTTCATTTTGGTTTGTATCTTCGCTTGTATCTGGTTCATATTTTGGTTTAGGTATATCTTTGTTTGTATCTATGGTGTTTTCATGGTGTTTTCATCTGGTTTGTATAAGTGGTTGTATCTATGTATGTATTTTGATTGATCTCGGTTTATCTAGGTTTGCATCTTGGTTCGAATCTGTGTTGGTATCTAGGCTTATATCTGTGTTTATATCGCGATTATATCTTGATCTGTATCCGGCATTTATCTGTGTTGCATCTTGGTTTGTATCTTGGTAGGTATCTATGTTTGTATTTATGTTTTTTATTTAGTTAGTATTTGCGAGTTGTATCCGTTTGGAACTTGTGTCTGTTTGTGTGTGTTGGTTTGTATGTTGGTTTGTATCTATGTTTTTTTGAGCTTGGCCTTTATTTGAATTTGTATCTTGGCTTGTATCTATGTTTATATCTGTTTGTATGTGCATTTGTACATTATTTTGTATTTTGATTTGCATCCTGGCTTGTATCTGTATTTGTATTTATGTTTTTGACTTGGCTTGTATTTGTTGTTTGTATCTGCTTGTATCTTTTATCTGGTTTATGTCCTTAATTTTATCATGGTTTGTGTCTAGTGTGTTTTTTATCTTTGTTTGTATCAGTGTTTGCATTTACTTTACATAAAACCTTTATTAAAACCTTTAAAATACGTGAGAAATTATCAAATTGTGAAGCCATTTACAAAATGGTCAACAACAAAAACATCTGAAATGACAATAAGAATAAAAACAAGAACATTTTGAAGAATTTCAGCATTTGAATCGAATTGCAAAAGTTGCAAAACATCCTAATTTTGTATCAAAGGGCGAACGAACATCACAAGAACGCACTCACGCACGCTAATCATAACAGCCATTCATCAGTGCAAAACCAGTAAATTTTCCACCAAATTAAGCAATTTTTGTGCACAATAAATTAACTACAACAACACCAACCAAATAGCCAAAAATGTCCATTTCTTTGCCGAAAATTTCGAGTTATCTCACCCGAGGACCAAAAGACTAACAATCATCAGTTTTCGTTTTGTTGTTATGATTTCTATGGCGAAACATATTTCAGTTCTGACACGAAAACACGACGCGACAGCAACAACAACAACAACAAACAAATCGTTAACCATTGTTAAGACGAGATACGTGCGGGCAAGTTTAAATAAATTACAGAGTCTCAACTGAAATGAATGAATGATGAAAAGACAAACGGAAGGAATGGAAAGAGGCAAAAACAACCAAAAAAAATGAAAGGAAAAACCCCCTTGTGAGTTCGGCTAAGAAGCTGCTTCTCAGTTACAAAAATCACAGAAGTCGTTGTGGCCACGAAGCTGGGCTTTCTTGGCGCGCAGCGTGAACATGAACCGCGCGAGCGAGTCTATTGTGTTTGCAAAGCGCAAAGAACCGAATCGAATTAAATTTGATAACAATTAGTTCTTACGTTACTGAACGACTGGCTGGCTGACTGAATGACCCAAAAGAAAACTTGAATTTCCTCTGTACAGGGATACTTTTTAGCGAGATACCACGGTATTATTGTCCAGCGGAGAAAGGAGTGATTTGTGTTTTTTTTTTGTGCCGCAACTGACTTGCTAACGGGGTCATTTACTCACGCTAATCATTACCTAGAATGCTGGTAATCGACGAAACTTGTTAAAGAGTGTTTGTTGTATCTTTTGTATCAATGTGTACCATGTGCCGCAGAAGAATGAAAAAGAACTGCAGAAACGTAAAAACAAAATTGGAAGTCGGCTTAGTTTGGGAATCTTTTGGTTCAGTCAAAGTAGCCAATCTGGCAGGAGGAGTCAGGATTGTATCTACTATCAATGTTAGTAAGTAAGCATTGATGTGTCAAATCTAGTTCTAATCTAGTGAACCATCTTGTACCCTGTTAATTATGTGTTTCTATTATAAGCGCCATTTACACAACTTGTTATAGAAACCAAAAACTAAATGAAATCTCAAAGCTATTCTTCTCATTGGACGTTTAGTCAAATGTTAGAAATAACCCTTTAACAGATGGGACTTGTTTAATAAGAATTTGTTGAAAACACGACAAGAAGTTGATAAATGCATTACAATAACAGTGCGGTAAGGGGTTTCTTGGTTTTAGCTAAGCATCAGCAGCTTGCATCAGATATCAAGTTGAAAGGAGCAGGACATTTTTGTTCGAACTCTGTTTTAAGATTAAAATACTCGAACGAAAACAGTATTCCAGGCAGAAACTATAGCAATAGAAGCCTTCACACTAGAATGCACCAAAAAAAGGTACAGAAGAACCGAGATCTATGTGATCTCAGACACTGCTAGCGCTAAAAAGTCCAGTCTTTTACTCTAAAAGTGGAGCTGCTTCTATCACTTAAAAGAACTGGCCAAAAACAACAAAAACCCCCGAATGTGGTCTCCCGGACACTGAGGCATATACGGAAACAAGGCAGCAGATATCTGTGCAAGAGTAGGAGCAGAAGGAGCCTTCACTGGTCCCGAACCCAGTATTGCCTATTCCAAAAGCCACATCAAAAATAAGTTGAAAGAATGTGAAACCATTGCCATCGAAGCGGAATGGGAATGGAATGGGTACCATCGACTGGGATGAGACAGGCCAAAAAGCTTCTAAAATACAACATTAGTCATATGGACAGGGCCCTCAAATTGGACGGCATACACTGGTACTTGATACGACACGGCTCTCTTGAAAATGGGTAAATCCTGATCGGATCGCTGCCGATTTTGCAACGATGCAAAGGAAACTTCAGAACTGCAGCCCTCACCCGGAATAGAATAAAACATTTCAAGGCCCACTTCTCTGGCCAAATGCGAAACCAATCGAACTGGCAGATAGGGTGGCGTTTACAAAGAACTGAGCAATCACATAATGTGGTAAAACAACTGGGATACACAATAGACCTCAAGGTCGCAATGCACAAGGCTTTACAGCCCTACCTACAATAATCGCCTAATAATATAATTGTTTGTTTGTCTCTATGGATATAACGCTTTTATGTCGCCTCATCCCGCCTAAAACACTATATGTATCGAAGCCATATTTACACCATATGATCGTTTGGTGCTGTGATAAGTTTAAGTTTTTTTTGGACCCGTTAGATGTCGCTAAAGTCGAGATATTTACGAAAATTCGTGTTTATGGTTGGATTTGGTTCAAATTCACACCATATGTTCGTTTGGTGCTCCGATAAGTTTATGTTTTTTTTTACCCGTAAGATGGCGCTGTAGTCGAGATATTTACGAATATGTGTGTTTATGGCTGGATTTGGTACATATTCACACGATGTTTTTGTTTGGTGCTTCGATAAGTTTATGTTTTTTTGGACCCGTTAGGCGCCGCTGGAATTAAGATATTTACGAAAATGTATGTTTATGTGAGTGTGATTGTTTTTACTTTTTCTGACTCAGGAGATACGGAAATCGGTAAATCTTCAAATTTTCATGATTACTATACTTCCTTTAACTAACTACTATGTAAAAGAAACTAAAAAGGATATGCTTTTTAACATGCGATTCAACTTACTCCTTGACCAATGATATATGTGAATAGTTTCTTACCTGAAATAAAATAAAATAAATTCTTGTTATTATAAAATATCAATCAAAGTACGGAATTATTAAAAAATATTAAAAAATTAGTAAACGAAATAAGTATTTTAGGGCAACTAATCAAATAAATATAGAAAAAAAATCGAATGACCAAATGACAGAATTTTGTGACAACTTGTTGTTCATTGTGTAGGTTGCAGTCGACACCAAACGATATTTCCACAGTAAACGCAAAAAAATAAAAACAAATGCTTAGCAAAGAAAGAATTCAAAGTATGCGCCTAAAAGTATACTGTTAAATAGAAGTACGAACTAATTTTTAAGAAATTTATATGGGAGCCCTTTGACTCTGGGGACCGATCGTTACCAAATTTTCATAGAAAGGTTTGTCATCTAAGATAAACATATCAGCAAAGTTTGAATGAAATCAGATTTTAGGAAGTGGATTAAAAATTGTTCACAAGACAAAACAAACATCCGGACGCTAAGTTAACATAGAGAATTTAAAAATGAATAAATCTCTCATGGATGGTATTTTTATAGAATTTCCCTCAGTGGAAAATATTGGAATATTTCCTATTGGGAATATTTCCCATGTTAAAGAAGAGAGCAACGTGATAAAAATAATAATCATTCGAATTAGTTGTTTCGTATAGGAAATTTTTAGTTGGAATATTGGAATTATTCTCTGAAATGTTCGTGGATGCATTGCCGATATATTCCATTATGCGTTGCCAACTAAAATTGAGGATCCTGTACGTGTGGTAAATGATAAACAGAGCATTGTATAAAGGAATAAATAACTATAGTCTTGAAGTGCAGTAGCGCGTAGGCAAACGTATTTATGCGTAGTTTGCCATGTTTTGGAGGAGAAAAAGATGACAGAAGACTGGACAAGAGGACTGACACGATTATGTACGTTGACTATAACCAGTGTTATTAGCCAAGCAAATATATCCGCTGTGATATCAAAGTGAATGGACAGACCTGCGTTCTTTTCATTGTAGCGTGGTAGAAAGTTATACAATGCTCTGATGGAGCGGCGAAGACGAACCACTCTCTCTTACTCTTGGCTTGCGCAGGCGATATTGAAATCATTGGAAACTCAAGAGCTCTTATAACCAGTTAAAACATCTGCATGTGAATAAAATGTTTGTGTATCGCACCATAAATCGTTATAACGATACAGGTAGCATTGGAAAACGCCATGGTGGTGGTCTCACTGATGCTCAAAAAAAAGTTAGAGTTGAAAGAGCAAAGGAGTTGTTACGCTTGCACGAAAGTGGCGGCCGAAAGCCGTTCACCGCTCGTTTTTTTTGGACCGTGGCATCAAGATAAATGCTCAAATTTATCGGGATCATGTGTTGGAGGGAGCGTTGAAGCCTTGGACACAGGCCGTAGAGCCTGGACATTTCAACAGGACTCGGCGCCGAGTCATAAGGCGCGCGTCAATCAATATTGCCTGAGAAACAACGTTCCGCTGTTCATTTCCACTGCCCAATGGCCATCAAATGCTCCGGATGCAAATCCGCTAGATTTCTTGGTTTGGGGTTTTTTGAAGAGCAAGGTTGGGACAAAAAAATACCAAAGTGTCGATCATCTCAAGCAAGCGCTTCGCCGGGAATGGGCCAAAATACCGCAGAGTCACTTTCGTGCTGCATGCAATAGCTTTGTCGGCCGTTTGAAGGCCATAATCGCGGCTAAGGGTGGCCAAATCGAAAACTGCTAATGCAATTCGAATTCAATTTAAATATTTGTGAACGTTTTTTACTTTGATTCAATAAAATTCATTAAAAAATAAAAATTCTGTGGCGTTTTGTTTTGGTAACACTTCGTGTCAGTCACCCTGTATATTAAGAATAGTGTAGGCGATAAGGATGACCCTTGAGGAACGCCAGCATTGATCCCATGCGAAGATGGGGAAAAACCATTCAATACAACTTTTATTTTGCGGTTCCAAAAATAATCCTCAATCCATGTAATGAGAGAGGTGTGTAAGTTGAGCGCACGAATCTTATTAATAAGACAAATATGCCATACTCTATCAAAAGCCTTAAAAATATCCAAAGGCACAACGCTTGATTCGCTTTGTGGCCACGAAGCTGGGCTTTCTTGGCGCGCAGCGTGAACATGAACCGCGCGAGCGAGTCTATTGTGTTTGCAAAGCGCAAAGAACCGAATCGAATTAAATTTGATAACAATTAGTTCTTACGTTACTGAACGACTGGCTGGCTGACTGAATGACCCAAAAGAAAACTTGAATTTCCTCTGTACAGGGATACTTTTTAGCGAGATACCACGGTATTATTGTCCAGCGGAGAAAGGAGTGATTTGTGTTTTTTTTTTGTGCCGCAACTGACTTGCTAACGGGGTCATTTACTCACGCTAATCATTACCTAGAATGCTGGTAATCGACGAAACTTGTTAAAGAGTGTTTGTTGTATCTTTTGTATCAATGTGTACCATGTGCCGCAGAAGAATGAAAAAGAACTGCAGAAACGTAAAAACAAAATTGGAAGTCGGCTTAGTTTGGGAATCTTTTGGTTCAGTCAAAGTAGCCAATCTGGCAGGAGGAGTCAGGATTGTATCTACTATCAATGTTAGTAAGTAAGCATTGATGTGTCAAATCTAGTTCTAATCTAGTGAACCATCTTGTACCCTGTTAATTATGTGTTTCTATTATAAGCGCCATTTACACAACTTGTTATAGAAACCAAAAACTAAATGAAATCTCAAAGCTATTCTTCTCATTGGACGTTTAGTCAAATGTTAGAAATAACCCTTTAACAGATGGGACTTGTTTAATAAGAATTTGTTGAAAACACGACAAGAAGTTGATAAATGCATTACAATAACAGTGCGGTAAGGGGTTTCTTGGTTTTAGCTAAGCATCAGCAGCTTGCATCAGATATCAAGTTGAAAGGAGCAGGACATTTTTGTTCGAACTCTGTTTTAAGATTAAAATACTCGAACGAAAACAGTATTCCAGGCAGAAACTATAGCAATAGAAGCCTTCACACTAGAATGCACCAAAAAAAGGTACAGAAGAACCGAGATCTATGTGATCTCAGACACTGCTAGCGCTAAAAAGTCCAGTCTTTTACTCTAAAAGTGGAGCTGCTTCTATCACTTAAAAGAACTGGCCAAAAACAACAAAAACCCCCGAATGTGGTCTCCCGGACACTGAGGCATATACGGAAACAAGGCAGCAGATATCTGTGCAAGAGTAGGAGCAGAAGGAGCCTTCACTGGTCCCGAACCCAGTATTGCCTATTCCAAAAGCCACATCAAAAATAAGTTGAAAGAATGTGAAACCATTGCCATCGAAGCGGAATGGGAATGGAATGGGTACCATCGACTGGGATGAGACAGGCCAAAAAGCTTCTAAAATACAACATTAGTCATATGGACAGGGCCCTCAAATTGGACGGCATACACTGGTACTTGATACGACACGGCTCTCTTGAAAATGGGTAAATCCTGATCGGATCGCTGCCGATTTTGCAACGATGCAAAGGAAACTTCAGAACTGCAGCCCTCACCCGGAATAGAATAAAACATTTCAAGGCCCACTTCTCTGGCCAAATGCGAAACCAATCGAACTGGCAGATAGGGTGGCGTTTACAAAGAACTGAGCAATCACATAATGTGGTAAAACAACTGGGATACACAATAGACCTCAAGGTCGCAATGCACAAGGCTTTACAGCCCTACCTACAATAATCGCCTAATAATATAATTGTTTGTTTGTCTCTATGGATATAACGCTTTTATGTCGCCTCATCCCGCCTAAAACACTATATGTATCGAAGCCATATTTACACCATATGATCGTTTGGTGCTGTGATAAGTTTAAGTTTTTTTTGGACCCGTTAGATGTCGCTAAAGTCGAGATATTTACGAAAATTCGTGTTTATGGTTGGATTTGGTTCAAATTCACACCATATGTTCGTTTGGTGCTCCGATAAGTTTATGTTTTTTTTTACCCGTAAGATGGCGCTGTAGTCGAGATATTTACGAATATGTGTGTTTATGGCTGGATTTGGTACATATTCACACGATGTTTTTGTTTGGTGCTTCGATAAGTTTATGTTTTTTTGGACCCGTTAGGCGCCGCTGGAATTAAGATATTTACGAAAATGTATGTTTATGTGAGTGTGATTGTTTTTACTTTTTCTGACTCAGGAGATACGGAAATCGGTAAATCTTCAAATTTTCATGATTACTATACTTCCTTTAACTAACTACTATGTAAAAGAAACTAAAAAGGATATGCTTTTTAACATGCGATTCAACTTACTCCTTGACCAATGATATATGTGAATAGTTTCTTACCTGAAATAAAATAAAATAAATTCTTGTTATTATAAAATATCAATCAAAGTACGGAATTATTAAAAAATATTAAAAAATTAGTAAACGAAATAAGTATTTTAGGGCAACTAATCAAATAAATATAGAAAAAAAATCGAATGACCAAATGACAGAATTTTGTGACAACTTGTTGTTCATTGTGTAGGTTGCAGTCGACACCAAACGATATTTCCACAGTAAACGCAAAAAAATAAAAACAAATGCTTAGCAAAGAAAGAATTCAAAGTATGCGCCTAAAAGTATACTGTTAAATAGAAGTACGAACTAATTTTTAAGAAATTTATATGGGAGCCCTTTGACTCTGGGGACCGATCGTTACCAAATTTTCATAGAAAGGTTTGTCATCTAAGATAAACATATCAGCAAAGTTTGAATGAAATCAGATTTTAGGAAGTGGATTAAAAATTGTTCACAAGACAAAACAAACATCCGGACGCTAAGTTAACATAGAGAATTTAAAAATGAATAAATCTCTCATGGATGGTATTTTTATAGAATTTCCCTCAGTGGAAAATATTGGAATATTTCCTATTGGGAATATTTCCCATGTTAAAGAAGAGAGCAACGTGATAAAAATAATAATCATTCGAATTAGTTGTTTCGTATAGGAAATTTTTAGTTGGAATATTGGAATTATTCTCTGAAATGTTCGTGGATGCATTGCCGATATATTCCATTATGCGTTGCCAACTAAAATTGAGGATCCTGTACGTGTGGTAAATGATAAACAGAGCATTGTATAAAGGAATAAATAACTATAGTCTTGAAGTGCAGTAGCGCGTAGGCAAACGTATTTATGCGTAGTTTGCCATGTTTTGGAGGAGAAAAAGATGACAGAAGACTGGACAAGAGGACTGACACGATTATGTACGTTGACTATAACCAGTGTTATTAGCCAAGCAAATATATCCGCTGTGATATCAAAGTGAATGGACAGACCTGCGTTCTTTTCATTGTAGCGTGGTAGAAAGTTATACAATGCTCTGATGGAGCGGCGAAGACGAACCACTCTCTCTTACTCTTGGCTTGCGCAGGCGATATTGAAATCATTGGAAACTCAAGAGCTCTTATAACCAGTTAAAACATCTGCATGTGAATAAAATGTTTGTGTATCGCACCATAAATCGTTATAACGATACAGGTAGCATTGGAAAACGCCATGGTGGTGGTCTCACTGATGCTCAAAAAAAAGTTAGAGTTGAAAGAGCAAAGGAGTTGTTACGCTTGCACGAAAGTGGCGGCCGAAAGCCGTTCACCGCTCGTTTTTTTTGGACCGTGGCATCAAGATAAATGCTCAAATTTATCGGGATCATGTGTTGGAGGGAGCGTTGAAGCCTTGGACACAGGCCGTAGAGCCTGGACATTTCAACAGGACTCGGCGCCGAGTCATAAGGCGCGCGTCAATCAATATTGCCTGAGAAACAACGTTCCGCTGTTCATTTCCACTGCCCAATGGCCATCAAATGCTCCGGATGCAAATCCGCTAGATTTCTTGGTTTGGGGTTTTTTGAAGAGCAAGGTTGGGACAAAAAAATACCAAAGTGTCGATCATCTCAAGCAAGCGCTTCGCCGGGAATGGGCCAAAATACCGCAGAGTCACTTTCGTGCTGCATGCAATAGCTTTGTCGGCCGTTTGAAGGCCATAATCGCGGCTAAGGGTGGCCAAATCGAAAACTGCTAATGCAATTCGAATTCAATTTAAATATTTGTGAACGTTTTTTACTTTGATTCAATAAAATTCATTAAAAAATAAAAATTCTGTGGCGTTTTGTTTTGGTAACACTTCGTGTCAGTCACCCTGTATATTAAGAATAGTGTAGGCGATAAGGATGACCCTTGAGGAACGCCAGCATTGATCCCATGCGAAGATGGGGAAAAACCATTCAATACAACTTTTATTTTGCGGTTCCAAAAATAATCCTCAATCCATGTAATGAGAGAGGTGTGTAAGTTGAGCGCACGAATCTTATTAATAAGACAAATATGCCATACTCTATCAAAAGCCTTAAAAATATCCAAAGGCACAACGCTTGATTCGCCTAGATTTTCAATGCTTCGATCCCAACAATGAGTCATGCACGTCATTAGTTCACCTGAAGATCGATTTTTTCGAAATCCATACTGTAGGTACATCGGATAAAAGAGCATTCGAATCGAGATAGCTCATTAGTCATTAGTTTGAAATTAATGATAGATGCATTACCTTTGATAAAACCGAAAACAGAGCAATAGGGCGGTAGTTAGTAGGTGCAGATTTATCACCTTTTTTCGGGACGGGTTGAATATTAGCTATTTTCCAAGTTGACGGAAAAACACCTGTCTTCATTGAGAGATGAAACAATTTGCTATTTGCGGCTTTGCCAAAGTATGATGACATCTTTTCAATACTATTGGCGGAATACCATCGGGGCCAGTCACTTTATTGGGGTCAAGTTCTTTAAGAATTTTGGAAACAACCCTTCGACGGAAGTATATTGTAGACATACCTAGTCCTAAATTCGGAAGAATTGGTGGACTTTGGTTAGATAATGGAAGGGTTGATGATTTGACAGAGTATACTGATATTAAGTGTCAAAAAGTAAGCTCGGTATGACAGCTCGGTTGACAGTTAACCCTTCAGTAAGTTCTAGATAAGACAAAAAACAAAAAACACCAAATATATAGAACACTGCCCTCATAGCTGCGTTCGAGAGAAAAGTCCTACGGAGAATTGTTGGCCCCGTATGTGAAGAAGTTCGTTAGGCTTCAGTAGGCTGGACTACTAGATGGCATAAGTGAAGCGAAATCGGCTCTAAATCTTTCCAAGAATTCATTGGAAACAAAAGAGTGACAAGTCTACCCTGGAAGGATGGCGTAGATAAGGGCGCCCAGATTTTAAGAATGCTAAACTAGACATCGGATCAAAATCTCACATGGTGGTAAGGCTTTTTCTGGGAGGTCAGGTTAGGTTAAGTTAGTATTTTTTACAAAATCCGTAACACTTTTAGCCAAGGTTTAGAAGGCAAAAGAGAGAAAAAATACACTCTTTTTCCCGAATTTCTTATCGGTAGTGAAATCTATCAGTTTGTTTTTCTTTCCAAATGTTTATTTATGACCAGCAAGTGTGGCATAATACTCGTAGCAGTCGTACGTAAGCGCTGTGCTAATCTATGGAATCGGTGTATGTATGTTTTGATAAACATATATATATATATATATATATATATATAGCGAAGTCAAATGATTTATTGCAACAAAAGATGTTGGCAAATTTTACTAATCTTTTGAAGGACATCAAGCTAGGCATGGGGAGTTTAGTGAAAGTATATATGTATTAGGTTGGAATTTATTTTATTTACATTACATATACGAACTCTTTTAATTATATTTCTACTCATGACGCCTTTATTTTATTAATTTATTCTCGAATATTTTTCGTTATTGTTTGTGGTTTATAAGCATACACCTTGGTCTTTATGTCGAATGCTGGGGCTGTTTAATCTCTCGATAGTGGGGTGTAATAAAGATTACCATTCCTGTAGATTAATTTTTTTTTATAATGTACACACGCTAAAGGGATTTGCACCCATATAATGCTTAGCACAGCGTTGGCGTTAGGAAATTAGGGAGAGGAAAAGATGAGATGTCTATGCACGCGAGTCTTAAATGACTGCAGATCAGACAAATGTGGAAACACAGAATCAGGCAATTCATTCCACATCACTATTGTGCGGCTAAAGAAGGAATCTCTGAATTGGATAGTACGTCCGAAGGTAGGCTAAATGGTAGGCTCGTTGGCTCGAGTTGTGGCACGGGTATTACGGATGGGTTCGAGAATGGGTGGCATACATCTGGATGTTTCTTTTGAACACCGGTTGTGTAAAAAAGCGATTAAACAGTAACAAGCAGGAAACATTCCTACGATGCTCAAGCGATATTAACGTCACCAATACGTTTTAACGCGCGGTTCTGAATTCTCTTAAGTAGATGCAATGTGGTCTTGGGGGCACCTGCCCAGACAATACAGTTGTATTCAAGTTTATGGCGAATATACGCCTTGTAAATAGTAGGCAGATCTGAAGGAGTGTAGTGCATCTTGTACCGTTTTAGGAAACCTAAACATCTCGCAGCATTCTTGGCGATGGCAAATATGTGGTCGTTCCAACGAAGCCTGTTGTTGACGCACATACCGAGAATTGAGAGTTTTTCAGTTTCTTTAAAGCAAGATCCATTCATGGATAAAGATTGGAGGTTTAAATTACGCTTGGACGACGACGAACACAGCATTGGTTTTTAGAAGCGTTACAACCAGTCAGTCATTGTTCTGGTTTCTGGAAATGGAAACATGTTGAGCACATTTAAAGCTTTCTATTCAGGTTCTATTTTAATATTAAGATATTATAATATCATTCTTTAGTGACAGTAACTCCAAAGTAGTGTATATATTTACTGCTTTGGTATGAATATTTTGATGATTCCATCAGACAAGGATAAAAATGCACAAATGAAAACGGTGCAGGCCTTTCCGTAATCGCTCATCATACATTTTGCAACTAGCTTGTGGCCTTGTGGGTCAGTTGTTAGTCGCTCGACTAATGCATGAAAGCTCTTTTCTTACTTTGTTATATTTCTGATCTTCCATTGTTCTTTACTTCTCACCTTGGACTCGAAGTTTTGATGTCACCCGATGTCACGCCCGACTCACCTGACTGATAAGCTTCAATAAGTCTGGGCAAAACAATGGGAACAATATTGACCCTTCCTAACTCTCCATACACTGTAGCTCTCGAAATATTCTAATTTCAACGTTGTTTTAGATTCGGATGTTAACCGAATCTAATAAAGAAATCCGGCTTACGAATTGTGTAACACCCTTTTAATGACAGTCCATCACATGATCTGTTTCAGGTATTTGATAGTACTGTGACATACACCACCCTAGTTTTTCTTGTCCTCTTTTTTTAATTTCTAGTTTGGGTAGTAAACCACAGCCCCCATATTACATCGCCAGAACGAACTGGGTCCGCATCCAAAGTTTTCCACAGACCCGGTAAACCTCACGGTCCTTGACATATCTTTTGAGGTTGCCACATAAGAAACTATAGGAAGGATCATATTGATATACGTATATATATCCAGATACATTATTGGTAGAAACTCAACTAAATCAACTTTTTCAAAAATACAAAATTTATTACATAGACGCGAGCGATGTCAGATATTTGTGTCAGTCGGTAAGCGTAATTAAATTTATTTCAACTCAAACAATTTATGTAAATACATTAACAGGTGAAAATAAATTTATAAAAAAACAGACGTGCCAAGTTTTTCGGTCCAATGTAATCCGAATTGTTGTGATAATCATCATCATATTTGTCTCTAAATTCGATCCTGGCCTCCCGTTGTGATCTGATAACCTTATCGCTTATTTATCCCCAAGGATCAGCTGGTGGCACACATTTCGATGTAGACGAACTAATGTATCGTAACAAATCCCAGAGTTTATTTCCGTATACTGAATCATTGATTGCCGGAACGATTATCTGCTCAATAATATCGCTAATTTCCGTCTGACGATTGTTGACAATAGTTGGAGTTAACTTTTCGATCAGACGATTGATCATAATATCGTATAGCTCACCACCAAATCCATTCATATTCGATGTCATACTGTCCACTGTAACAACGCATTTAAAATTGTAAATTTTAATCGAATCAAAAATTATGGGCAACTTGTATTTAAAGGATCCTTCAACGGAGACATCATGCAGTGAAAAACTGGACTTTTCACCAAATCCTTCGTCTTGAAAAGAGATACCATAGTCCTTCATTAGGTCAACAGAGATATCCCAGTACAATTTCAGGGCGGATACAGTGATGTTTTGAAAGATTAAATGAAATTTAACCGTTTTGCCCCAAATGTAGCTAAGTTTAAGATTCTCAATAACGACGTCATCTAAGCCATCGATTTGGAAACGAGTAGCATTAAATATTAAACTAAAGAGATGACGATTTGTAATCATAAATAGGTCATGCGGAGGAGCGCCGGAGATAAGAGAACTTACTCAGCAAAGGAGGTAGCCAAGTGAGCGCTATATTCTTCATTACGATATGGCGCTAGTGGTGGAATTCCCTTATCTGGCCAGCCACATGGCATGTGATCTATGACTTTTCTTAAAGTCCTCCTAGCTTGGGTGTTCAACAATAATCCACGTTGCTCGATGGCTGGCTCTTTAAAAAAGGTTATTTAAATAAAAAATCTTAACAACCGATCATACAACTTTACCTTTACCTTTCAGAAAGGTATTCCGATGGTATTTCGTTAGCAGCAGCTCATCCTCTTTCTTTGAAATAACTGAGGTAGTAACTGAGACAATAATAGCCAGAAACACCACAAAAATGTCCCTATTCATTGTGGGTTAGATTACTCAATGTTTTCAACACTTAAACCATGGGGTCTTTTATAGGATTTATGTAGGCTGATAATGCAGTTGTTTTCAGCTAGAAAAGTTTAATCTTATCGCATTAAATACCATTCAATCAATTCGTGTAGTTTGCTTTGCATTAAGAACGTTTGGATCAACGCAATCATAAGAATTAGTAATCTATGGAATCGATTTTTTGTTTAATTTATATTTGCATTTTATTGCCTTTATTTTACTTTTAAATTGTACTTATTAGTTAGTTAAGGAAAGAACAATAGGGTTTTATGAGAAATTCGACTGAGACGTCCTCAACAAATTCCACCAGAGTACAAACTGGTCACATAATGGCAATAGTGGTGTGCAATCGATCGCAAGCATAATTCACGAGGGTATGAGTGTATTAAGCTGAAGGAAAACGGTTGGTATAATTTAAGATGCAAAAGGGCCTCTTGAAACCGGGAGGCATAGTTTCGGATCTACAGGATAGTCATCGAATCGTGCCACAAAAACATATAACTTTTTTCTATACAATGTTGTTAATGCATATTTTTTTTCTAATTGCAGATTGATCTCAAAATTTTTTGATGAAATAAAATGAAATGTGGTAACCGGCCGATTCCTCTAGCACAATTCCACTAGACACAATTCCACTAGACACAATTCCGCTGGACACAATTCCACTGGCACAATTCCCCTGGGGAACAATTTAACTTGTATAGTAACACAGAAATACGCATATTAATATTTTATTTGCGTAGGCGTGGTTTTAATTGTACCGTGTATCGTTTTTCGTTGTTTATGGTCTTTTTTCAAATATTTTGCAATTTTTATATAACATTCGTATTCTTTCTTTAGGTAACTTTTTAAGTTTAACTTTTTATATAATTAACCAAGTGGAATTGTGCCCAGTGGAATTGTTCCCAAGTGGAATTGTGCCAGTGGAATTGGCCGTGAATCTGAAACTGGGATGATGAATGCAGAATTTGGGTTGTTCGCCGTCATCATTGCTTAGATTTTGTAATTCCTGTGCAAAGAGTTTTTCGGCATTTATTTCACGAGCACGGGACAGTCCAAGGAAATGCCACAGTTCTGTTGTGTGAACTTATAGCTTCCTCTAAAAGATAAGATAATAAAGATAAGACCTACCTATTCGCTTCAAGTAAAGGGTCCGCCATCTAAAGTTTTTTCAACTAGTGCTTATTTCGTGAATGGTAACAGTTAGCTCATGTCTGATTTGACAGATAATTAGTTGTATCCTTCCGCTGAACGAATATGGTTGTGTATACGCTTGAACAACGCTGGGAAATATTGCGACGTTACTTTGAAAATCATGGTAATGTTGCAGAATGTGTGCGAAAATTGCGTACGGATTTTGGAAGAAGAGAAGCACCGTCAGCTCCGTATGTTCGTTATCTTGTGAAAAAAGTGAAAGAAACTCGCATCCTCATCGATAAACCAAAGCGTGAAAAGCCAAAAACAGTGCGTACATCAGAGAATATTGATGCTGTGGCAGAAAGTGTGCGTGAAGCGCCATCAACATCAATTCTCCGTCGTTCTCAACAATTGAACATTTCGGAGACATCATTGATACGAATTTTGCATAAAGACCTTGGTATGACGCCATACAAAGTCCAATTGGTTCAGGAGTTGAAGCCAACTGACCATCCAATGCGTTTTCGCTTCGCGGAGTGGGCCTGCGATCGACTTACAGAAGATGCCGATTTTGCCAAAAAAATCATCATTTCGGATGAAGCTCATATTGATCTTGGCGGGTATGTAAACAAGCAAAATTTTCGCATTTGGGGCACAGAAAACCCGCACGCATACATTGAAAAGCCGGTACACCCAAAACGAGTCACTGTTTGGTGCGGATTTTGGTCCAGAGGCATAATTGGGCCATTTTTCTTCGAAAATGAGCAAGGAGTGGCCGTTACAGTCAATGGCGATCGTTATCGGGCCATGTTGAACGAATTTTTGTTCACAAAAATTTAAGAGGAGGATATTGGCAACATTTGGTTTCAACAGGACGGCGCTACGTGCCACACAGCCGAAGCTACACTCGATGTTTTGCGCCCTGTTTTTGAAGATCGCATTATCAGCCGCAGAGATGATGTCGTTTGGCCACCTCGGAGCTGCGATTTGACACCGTTGGACTATTATTTGTGGGGTGCCCTAAAAGATAAGTGTTACGCCGACAAGCCAGAGACAATTGACGCTTTAAAGGACAATATTCGTGAAGCCATTGGTGAAATACAGCTGCACACAATCGATAATGTGCTTAAAAATTGGACCGATCGTGTAGGCTACTGCATGGCCAGCCGAGGCAGCCATTTGATTGAAATTATTTTCCATTGTTAACCGGAACGGTACTTTCAAACAAAAAAAAAATTTTGAGAAAATATTCAGTAGTTTTTCTTTTATAGCATTTTCAAAAAAAAAGTTATTTGGCGGACCCTTTATATCCAGAGGTTGTTTCAAACTGAGAAAGAATACAACAGCTTCATAAACTATCTTTTTATGTCTAAGACTTCTACTTCTTTCAAACCTCCTTCAAGTTGTGCTATTTGAGTGTCTTGCTTCAAAAGTAAATTTTTTAAATTTCTTACCTCATATACACAATGAATCTCAAGGTGTGTTATTTACATTTCGATTTTGATTGATTATTTGCTTGAACATCACTATTTCCGTTCATTGCAATGCTTTATGATACACGTCATTTTTAGAAGTGAAACTACTTTACCGGGCGGTGAGGATGAGTACGTTATCAAAAATAGTTTTGTGTTGCGGTTTTGAGTCACATTATTGGTCACATTATTGGTCACATTATTGTGTTACATTTTTAAATTTTGCGAACTCAAAACGATCTCAACCGATTTGTGTAAAATACGGTATGGTCTTTTGATGGTCCTCTGGGGGTCTCTTGTGGGTCTTTTAAGGGTCTTTCTGCGGCCTTTTGAGTAGTCTTGATAGGGTAGTGACTCGAATATATGTTCTGCTGCTCTCAAGGTTCGGACATCTGAAATACTGGATGTATGTCTCGTATTGAAACGTGATCAATGTGGTTGATGGTGTATTGTTTCGGAGCTGCCAATTCCCCTTTTGGGAAACCATTTGCTTGTTAGAGTGACATTCATTCCCGCAGCAATGTCCCCCTAAGATACGTTTTCAGAAATATAGGTCGTGTTTTCCGTGATTCCGGAGGGTCTTTTTGGGGTATTTTGAGAAGTATTTATAGGGTCCTTTGGTGGGTCTTTTGGGGCTTCTTTTGAAGGTCTTTTGGGTTTTGGGGAGTTTTTGGGGGTCTTTTGAGGGTCCTTAGAGGGGGTATTTAATGCTTTTTTGGGGGGGGGGTCTTAAATGATTCTTTTGAGGGTCTTTTGGTGGCCTTTTGTGGGTATTTTGGTGGCCATCAGGGGGTCTTTTGAGGGTCTTTTGAGGGTCTTTTGGGATTCTATTCAGGGTCTTTAGGAGGACTTTTTATGATTCTTTCATGGGTTTTGGAGGTCTTTTGATATTTTGGAGTCTTTTGGAGGCCTATTTGCCCACAACATCAAATAAGTTTCACTTTAACCGCTCGTAAAAGTTACACGAACTGTCTTTTTTTTGTTTTGACGCTTGGCGCGTTAACAAACAAAGCTGATGATTTTCCGGCACTGAAACAGGCGGCATTCAATTGACAATGCGAGAAGTATAGATTTTCAAGGTTAAACCCGGAAGCATTCAATGACTGCCCTTGTGATTTGATTATTGTAGTTGCGAATGCAAATCGAGAGGGCATAACAAAATTATAATTTTTGCTGTTTATCCGAATTTTTCGACTTTCCTTTGTAATTGTTTTTCTTTCCACAACGACCAAAATAAAAAAATAATTACACAAATCCATCGTTCGAATGAATTGTGAGTAATGGTCGCAAGTTCATACAAAAATCCTGAGATAAGACGCACTATCATTTTTTGCCGAATTTTCTCATTTTCCGGTCAAATTCTTTAATTTTTTTCTCACATAAACTTTATTCGAACTATGACGAACATTTTAAAATAAAAATGAGGAAAATCGGTCCTGCCGTTTTATTGTCTGGATCGGATTTAGATTGGTGGAGATATTTTTTGTGCGAGATAAGACGAAATTTTCTTTATTAATTCATTAATTACATTACCAAAAAATATAAGAACAACTTAAATAAACTCTCTCTCTCTCCCCAGCTGCTCTCTTCCTTAATCTGTCACACATCCCGACCCGATTATAACTAAAATTCCAATAAACGTTGTATTTTCTTTCCATTCTTTGGATTATTAACCGCCGGTACGATTATATTCTCGATCCTATCACTGATTTCCTTCTGATGGTCATTGATTATTCTTGGAATTAAATCTTCAATTTCATCATTGATCCGACGATTGTAGCGTTCACCACCTGGCAATCCATTGATATTTGAAGTGACACTATTCAGAGTGGCAATGCACTTAAATTTATAAATTTTAAACGATTTGGAGAACAATAGCGTATATTTGTATTTGAATGATCCCACAAAGGAGAGATTTTCCAATGTGAGACTATTCATATTCCCAGTTCCGTCAAACTTAATGCTGATGCCGTACTTGTCCAATAAATCAATGAACGAATTAGTTTCCCATTTGTCAAAGGTTAGGGAGATATTTCTTAGGTTAAAATGGAATTTAACGGTTTTACCCCAAAAGTAGCCGACCTGAAGTTTCTTGATGTCCACATTGTCAAGACCATCAACTTGTATTTGCACGGCCTTGAGGATTACACTAAACCGCATCAAATAGATATCACGTTAGAAACAAAACTGCGAACATTTTTTTTCAAAAAAATAATCACTCACTCAACAAACGTTTTATTGTAGTGGATGTTTATTTCCTCCTTGGTGTACGGTGCTAATGGTGGAATTCCTAATTCAGGCCATCCCTTTGGCATTTGCTCCAGTAATTTTCTTACGGCTTTTTTTGCTTGGGCATTTAAAATTAATCCCCTCTGATGGTTGCTGTCAATTTCTGTGATCGATAGAGTAAAGCCGGTTACTATTTTTGCTAACCAAATTTAATCACCTTACCATTATCGTAACTGAGAGTAGACGAATCTTCTTCTAAGGGTGCTTCTTTAAAAATATCAGCCGCAACTGTGGCAACAACAGCCAAAAACACAAATACGAACTTATTCATCGTCCAGCACCGGTTGGCGATTGTATCTTGACACCATTCCAAGTGTAAATGGTCTTTTATACTCGTTGAAATTACTTGGTGGCGATAATAGGTACGCTCTTTTGAGTTATGAAATAGTTAAGAAAATTATGTGTGTATGTTATCGTTTGAAGGCTTCAACCACGTCGAATGCGTCAAAATGGCAATTTATGATCAGACCAGTCAGTGTGTTTGCGATCAGACGCAGGTGCTTATCTTAGAAATCAATAAATAAAAATCAAAGTTGAAAAAACCTTTTTTTACACGATTTTTACAAAAAATTTTATCACAATATAGTGACGGTGACATAACTGCGGCTAGCATTCAAGTCGGAAACGAAAAATCGGCTGGTTTCTGCATACATGGACCGGGAAAAGCAGACTCCGGCAGAATACTGGAGGAGCTCATCTCTGATGCAGAGAAAAGGAAAATTGGTGGGATCCTAGGATGCGATGCAAATGCTCATCACACAGTATGGGGCAGCACCGATGTAAATGAGAGAGGTGAGTCATTTTTAGAATACATACTAAATAAGAACGTCGCTATATGTAATATTGGGCAAGAGCCCACTTTCATAACAAAGAATAGGCGAAAAGTACTCGATGTAACTCTCGTATCAGACTTCATAGCGTATAAGGTAAGAGAATGGATGGTTGCAAAAGAACACTCATTCTCAGAGCATCGCTATTTAATCTTCAAGTTAGACATCGAACCGGCCCTTCGTGAGTCCTTTATAAATAAGAAAAGGGCAAACTGGGGAGATGGTAGAGAAATTACTACCGGTGGCTCCAAAGCCACCCATCATTATAGAGGAGATAGATACCATGGTAGATACTGTAACAGGTCCTTTGATGCTGCCTGCCCTGTGATAAAACCAAGGGGCAAACAAAAGCCAACTTCGTGGTCCGCGGACCTATCAAAAGGCAAACAGGAAAGTATTTAATAAAGCCACAAGAACGGGAGTGGCTCTGGAATGGGTTTCCTAGAAGGAGCAACTCAGAATAAGAGGGAACTAAGAAAGGCAATAAGGAAGTCTTGGAGGCTCTTCTGTGACAAAATGGAAGGAGCCTCGGAGACCTCTCGCCTACGAAAAATGCTCTCTATGACAAAAACCACTCAAAGTTATTTAATAAAACCGGATGGTTCATGGACGATCTCAAGTGAGGAATCATTGGATCTGCTCTCTGACTCAATTTGGGTGTGTGACTCAGAAATGAGTAGGCAACATCTGGAATCTCACTCGGTTCAAGTGAAAGCGCTCGCGAACAAAACGCGAATTCAGTGGACGATAAGCGGTTTCAAACCCTCAAAGTCAGCCGGCCCACATGGGATAATCCCTGCGGAACATCAGAATAACTGGGAGTGGATACTCCCATGGTTAGAGGCAATTTTCACATGGTGCATAAAGCTGACATACATTGCTAGGGCTTGGAAGGAAGTCAAGGTAGTTTTTATATCGAAGGCGGGAAAAAGCCCACATGGATACCCAAAAGACCAAAAGACTGATAGATGTTCATATAAGGGCTAAGGTAAAACCTAGCAGTTGGGCAAAGTCCCAACATGCTTGCTGCAAGGGGAAGTCTGTGGACACAGCCTTACACACCTTTAGTAAGCACAATTGAGAAATCAATAACTCCCAGGAGTATATGTATACTTGTAGCATTCTTGGACATCGAGGGTGCGTTCAATAATCTTAAAACAGAGGCAATCTGTAAAGGACTGTCAGACCTAGAGGTGGAATACCCTATAAGCAGACTAATTAATCATATGCTTCTGGGCAGTATTATTAGTGCAGAGCTGGGGGGTTCCTTCTTATAGAGGCAGGCAGTTAGAGGAACACCGTGGAAAACCGAACCAAATTTAGACGAGTCAGAAATGATTGCAATGCTTACCTTAGACGAGCCAAATTCGATTTATGACCAAAAACTGAGACAAAAAATACTTCAATGTCCCAAAGGAAGTAAAAATTTTTGGTCATTCGTGAAACGAATTAAAAATACGGCCTCATCTACAACTCCAACGCTTATTTACAATGACATTCCAACTGTCAGCTCTATAGACGAGGCCAACCTACTTGCTTCACGTTTCGCAGCTAGCTCCCCGCTAGTAGATAGCGCGTTGTCGCCGCCGGTACTTCCAAGAGCCGACTCCTCTATGGGACTGATTCACTTGCGTTTTCGTCAAGTGGCTAGAGTATTAAATGATCTTAATATTTTAAATCTGCTGGGCCTAATGGCATTCCCGCTACAGTTTTGAAGAGGTGTTCTTCATCGTTAGCATTGCCACTGCACAGACTTTTTCATTTCTCTTATTCTTCTGGAGTCGTCCCAAGGAATTGGAAAACTATATCGTCTGCAAAAGCAGTAGGGAAACTATTCAAATTGAGATTGAAAAGAAAATTAATGTATGTTAGGAAAAAAAAGTGGACCAAGTAGGGAACTCTGTGGTACACCATTTTTTTAAACGCGTGGTCAATTAATAATAACTCTTTGTCGTCTGCATTTTAAATACATTTGAAGCAAATTTTTCCTCTAAAACGAGTGATATATAATTTATTTAGTAATATGTCATGGGCATATCAAATGCCTTTGTCATATCATCAATGGTAGATTATATATTGACATTGCAATTTATGTGAACTACATAATCTGAGAATAGTATCTTCGTCGACATACTAGATCTAAACGCAAATTAATTTTTACTCAAAAATTTATTGTTTTCGAAAATGACACAATTCAAACTTAGGGTAGTTTCTTAAAACGCTTGGAGAAGGTGAAAAGTAAAGTGTTTGGTCAAGTGATCGAGAAATCCCTCATCGTCTGGTACAACTGGACTATTTGACATGATATTGACGCAATACCAGTACCAGTATAGACTTTTTTCACAGGATACCTACTTGGCTGATATTTATTCCTATCCTAATTTTTATTCTAAAAGAAATATTAAAATTTCTACCTGGCCAATTCTTAACGAAGATCAACTTTTTTCTTCTCGTTTTAGGTCTGTTCACTCTACATATTTTAAATCAAAAGGCATACATTTTTATGAATTTTTTTATTAAAAATTTCAAACGGAATTAATGGCTTTTTTTTCAAAAATTTTGTTATTAGAAATACTTTTATCCATGCGTTTTTGAGGAAGCAGCATAAAGTAATGAGTTCCAGCTAACAATCAATGCGTATTGCTACTCGGCCCATTGATCAGCAGGAGGCACACATTTTCGCGGTGACGGTTTAATCATACTCCACAATACATCCCAGATTTTCTTTCCACGCATTGAATCGTTAACTGTCGGGACGACTAACTTCTCAATCCACTCACTTATTTCCGCCTGACGGTCGTTGACCACCTGCGGAAGTAAATCTTCGATCGCCTCATTGATCATACGATTGTTACGCTCACTGCCCAATCCGTTGATGTTTGATGTGACACTTCCCAAAGTGGCAACACAATGGAAATGATGAATACGAACTGAATCGAAAATTATTGGCATCTTGTATCTGAAGGAGCCCTCCAGGGAAAGATCATGCAGCGAAAAATTCGACATGTTACCAGTTCCTTCAAATCGAACAGAAATGCCATAATCCTTCATTAAATCAATGAAGGCGTTCGTGTACAAAGTCCTGGCGGATACGGTGATGTTTCTGAAGTTAAAATGGAATTTCACAGTTTTGCTCCATATGTAGTTGACCCTGAGATTCTTGATTTCCATTTCATCGACTCCATCAACTTGGAGTCGAGTGGCCTGCAGAGTTACACTAAGACGCCAAATAGTTTTTATGTTAGAATTTACAGGAAAAACAACAACAATAACAAGAAATAAACTCACTTCGCATATGATGTGGTTATGTTGCTGTCTAGCGTCTCTCTACGATATGGCGCTAGAGGTGGAATTCCTTTATCTGGCCAACCACATGGCATATGTTCCAAAGTATTTCTTACAGCGGTCTTTGCTTGAGAGTTCAGAATAAATCCTCGTTGTTGAATGGCAACTGTTAAACAGGTATTTTGAAAAAAGAAACCTTTAACAATCGATCATTCCAACTTACCATTATCATTGGAGAAGGAAGACCAATCCTCTTCTGGCTGAGATTCTTCTGATCCAGTTGAGGAGACAGCCACAACTGAGGCAACAACAGCCAAAAACACAAAAAGGATCTTATTCATTGTGTACTCAATGATTGTATGTTGTAACAAGCCCGTTATTGAGGGTCTTTTATAGTAAACCAATTTAAGCAATAATTTTTTTGAAAGATATTCTTGTTTTGTGGTAATTCCATGATTATCGCATCAAATTGGTTCGCGTTGTTTTATCGTCCATGAATTTATTTTTACGCCAGTAAACAAGCGAACCCACAACAACAACAAGCAGACACAAATTCTTTATCAATAGATTCAGTTTGAGTCAATTGATTGTTTGGCTATGGCTATTTATGACTTAATTTTAATTATGCCTACAATTCAAATGGACAACAACCTTTTACATAATTTTTCAAGAAATAATTATAAAAAATGCATATTACCTGACAATAACAAAGTAATTCTAGATGAGGAACCTTCACCTTGTGTTTGATAAAAAGTTTATTCTGATAATCCAAACCTAAAGAGTATGTTGACTTACACAATATCCTTAAACTGTTAGCTGTGGCATTTGCGTCAAAATTGCAATACAAAAATCACTCCAAATGGTGTCTTCTTTATTCCACAGCTCAAGACAAGACTTTACTGAGAGGCCGCTGTTGAACCCTAGCTTCAAATGTCGGGTAACTGGTTCACCCTTCACAGACTCTAACGTCTGGTGATCGAACAAACCTGTTGTGTTTTTCAAATACAAGACATCTTGTCATCTCCTCATTGTTATTTCTTTTGTTTCTTAACTCCACGAGGGAGAATATGATCTCAACAAACCCATGCGAAGGTACTCAGTTTCAGGTCAGGTGGGGCGTAACTCGGTTCCGTGAGTTTGCTTTCGACTGTTCTCCCTTACACATCTGACTTGGATGTCCAACTGGCCGGCAGTCTTGAGAGTTCCAGTCGAGTTTATTTTTCAAGTCATCGCCTTATATCCTTAAGGTATGACATAATCCAACTCTATTCCCGCCAACTAATGGTAAGAGTGACTTTCTCTTGCTGCGTCTCTCTTCACAAATCTTCATTTGTTATAATGTCCTGCGATCTGGATGACATCGGCTCGAAATCGTGACCGGTATAGACATTTTTTTTCGGGAGGCCAAGACCGGAACCCGGTTGTAGAGCCAAATATGATGATGATGATGATATATATGTATTCAAAGAAAATTCGATCTAAAGATTGTGATATTCAGACTCCGGGATATTTGTTAAGAGCTCCAGCATATTGTACATTTTCGTTAAGGATACATCGCCACATTGCTTGGCATTAAGCCGTTACCATAGCAAAACCTTTCCTATCTGTTAGTCATCCATCATATGGTCACATGCGCCACCGACGCCTACGCTAAGTTGGTCATCCCGTTTGGCATCCCTAAACGTTGGGCATCCAGGAATTTGGGAGATAGGAATCGGATTCCGAAGCATTACCATAAAAGCAGCAAAGTCCTAGTTTCAAACGCTCTCGTGGTGCTACCTGGATAACGCTAATTGATCAAAATCCTGTATTTACTCAACGATTCCACATATCGGGCGATTCATTGGCGCTTAAAACCAATCTCAAAGGCCCGAAGATGTAAATTCATAGCCAGTACGTGACCAGCACACGTAAAAAGGTTGCACAAGTTTAGTAGCCCAGTCGTAAAATAAAACTCATTATACCACACCACCTCGCTTGCTTGTCGAACTTCTTGTCGTAGCGGTTTTGAGACTCTAATGTTTTACAATGATTGCTATGTCGTCTGCATAAGCTCACACGGTACTTCTTACAAATACGGAAAGAAGTTTATTTGGTAAGAGTATAAATAACAGCTGCCCTAATATTGAACCCTGTGGTACACCATACAAATTATCTTCTTCTTCACAGACGGTATTATGTATTTTCACCTTTTGCATTTTTCCAGATAGATAGCTCAGGCACTTCGCTAAGACAAATAGTACTAAAAGCCTCTATGAGTTTGTTAGGATTTAGGGAGTCAAAAGCCTAATTAAAATCGACACAGCTTATGAGGACTTAGAGGCATTTATTGATTATTGACAAATTCTATAGTTTTCGTTTTTCTTTTTATTTCCGCTCTTATATAGGGCTTGTATTATCGCCGCTTTAGGGAATTTTGGAACATTAGGCATTAGGAAGCAGGCAGATATAGAAAGGGCCTTCGACAATGTTCATATTGAGGCTATTATGGATGCGCTGACCCAGTCAGGAGTGGAATCCTTACTTACGCAATGGATCATATCCATGCTCGGTAGCAGAATTATACATCCATACCTTGGCAGCTGTAACTTTGTTAAACGAGTCGACAGAGGCACTCCCCAAGGTGGGGTCATATATCCATTACTGTGGCTGATGGTTATGTACAAAATGCTACTAAAACTTGAAGAGGAAAGAATGAAGATGACGTGGTGGTAACCGTATCAGGCCAGTACCTTTCTGTGATCAGTGAAGTAATGGAGAGGGCCCTGGGTAAAGTCAGCTCCTGGGCAACAAGCTATGGCCTTGGAGTCCACCAGGGGAAGACTGAAATGGTATTATTCACCACTTAATCCTAAATACCGGCTTCTATCCTTCCTAAGCTAAATGGGAAAAGTCTCAGTCTTACCCCCAGCGCCAAATATATCGAAGTAATCTTGGAAAGGAAGCTTAGTTGGAACGCCAACATAGAGAACAGAGCTAATAAAGCGTGCGTGGCCCTTTGTTCTTTAACCAAAGTTGGCACTATGGCTTTACACAGCTGTTGTACAGCTGATTAGAGCGATTTGTAGCAGCAGGCTTCACAGAGATCTACGTTCTTGTACGGCCGAGGCCTTTACACCATCTTCCACCTATTACCTCCTAACACATTTATCGGAGTGCAGTGCAGTACGACTCAGAGAATCAGGGTGGTTTGCTACTAGACCTTACGGGCACTGTAATATACTGCAGACAGTACCTGAAGGCATGATACCATCATCTACTAACTACTGAATCCCTAAACTTTGCTTCAACTCCTTATTCGGCGTCGAGTTTCCTGCCAGGGTAAACTGAAAGGATGGGACAATTCCTGGACATCCCATAGTATGGGTACCGGAGAACAGTTATATAGAGGGTAATGGGAAGGCGTCGCTATGAACACCGGCTCTGTGGCTGTTCAATTGGCTCAGTCATGGAGCAAATTCTCTGTCTATTGAACTGCGCCATATAAAGATTGATGTAACCATCCTACAGCAAAAGGAAAACCACTGAGTTGTTATCTATAACCTGGAATGATATTGCCAGAGTTGTGGCTATCAGCACGGACCACTGGCTAGCTGGCAGCCATGCTTCTAAGTTAGATGTTCTGCACAACAACTTCTGCAGATGAAAATGAGAAAAAATGCCGCACCTTAGGTAAACCATTTTTAACGACCTGAGAGAGTTCTTAGATTCGAGGATCATCGAGCTGATCTCGTATCTGAACGCTGCATGGATTTAAACCACTTAAATATCCATGCTAGGTCCATTTGTGACGTCAAAATCGCGCACACTAGCGCTAATTGAGGACCTCGCAAGTAGATACAGCGGGATCCACCAATCTACCTACCTATCTGTGTTCTTTGTTGAGTTAAGCTTTAATTCTGTTGCAAATATTCGTTGTCCATGTTCCCTCACAGTGTTGTTTTTTAAACAAATTACCGCACATTCTACAGTTCCATGATGTTTGTGATTCTGTAAACCGCAACAAACTCATTAGGTCTATCCATTGGACTATCAAACAGAAATGTTTATCAAGCACAAGGTGAAGGTTCCTCTTCTAGAATTGCTTTGTTATTGTCAGTTAATATGAATTTATTATAATTATTTCTAGAAGGGTTGTGCAAAAGGTTGTCGTCCATTGAAAGGTTGTGCAAGAGGTTGTCGTCCATAACAAAATAAAGTCATAAATCGCCATAGCCAAACAGTCAATTGACTTAAACTGAATCTATTGATAAAAATTTTGTATCTGATTGTTGGTTCGCTGGTTATCTGGCTCGTTTTGCTGCATAACAGTAAAAAAATGTAAACGGACGATAAAATAACATAGCATTGCTTAAATTCGTTCCTATAAAAGACTCGTTATTGAAGCTTATTACAACATACAGTCATTGAGTACACAATGAATAAGATCCTTTTTGTATTTTTGGTTTTGGCTATTGTTGCCTCAGTTGTGGTCGTCTCCTCAACTGGATTAGAGGAAGTCCAACCAGAAGTGGATTGGTCTTCTGTCCGTAACGATAATGGTAAGTTAGTATCATCGGTTGTTTAAAAATTCCCTTCAATAAAAAACTCCTTAACAGTTGCCATCCAACAACGAGGATTTATTCTGAACTCTCAAGCTAAGACGGCTGTACGAAACACCTTGAAGCATATGCCATGTGGTTGGCCAGAAAAAGGAATTCCACCACTAGCGCCATATCGAAGTGAGGCGCTAGACAGCAATATAACCACATCATATGCGAGGTGAGTTTTGTTGTTGTTGTTTTTGTTGTTAAAAATCGCGTTTTTCATTCCTTCTAACAAAACATCTGTTTGACGGTTTAGGGTAATCCTTCAGGCCGCTCGCTTTCAAGTCGATGGTCTCGATGATATGGAAATCAAGAAACTCGACGTCAACTACGTTTGGAGAAAAACTGTGAAATTCCATTTTAACTTCAAGAACATCAGCGCATCCGCCAGAAGATTGTACACGAACGCTTTCATTGATTTAATGAAGGATTATGGCGTTTCCATTCGATTCGAAGGAACTGGTGACATGTCGAATTTCTCACTGCATGATCTCTCCCTGAAGGGATCTTTTAGATACGAGATGCCAATAATTTTCGATTCAGTTCGTATTCATCATTTCCATTGTGTTGCTACTTTGGGAAGTGTCACATCAAACATCAATGGATTGGGTAGTGAGCGCTACAATCGTATGGTCAATGAAGCAATCGAAGATATCCTGCCCAAGATGGTTAATGACCGTCAGGCGGAAATCAGTGAAATGATTGAGAAGATAGTCGTCCCGACAGTCAACGATTCAATGCAGGGGAAAAAAATCTGGAATGTGTTGTGGCGTATGATTTCATCGTCACCGCCAAAATGTGTGCCACCAGCTGATCCATGGGCCGAACAGTAATGCGATAAGATTGTTAACTGGAATTCATCTTAAGGCTTTCTTCTTTTTCCTCCCAAACACATGGATCAATGTATTCTGAAATGGAATTCTTCTTAAGCCTTTCCTCAAGGACCTTTCTGTTCTCTCCCCTCATATATACAAAATATTAATACAATTTTACCATTTGAGTTGAATATAATAAAAAATGCAGCATTAAATTAACATCTGATGCAATGTTTTACCTTCCGAAATCGCACTTCCATTACTTCAAATTTGCTTCAAAACTCTTCAAAACCAAAAATGTGTACAATAGTTTTGAGTTCTCTTGCATAATATTTTCTAACCTTTCTTCTCAATGTTGAAAAAGTCTTTTAGAAAAGTCGTAAGCAGGACTCGTGGCGCATCAAAATCTTATCAGTTTACTTAGAAGCCGAAGGAACGACAACATTCGCTCAAACACGTTATCTGATAATACGGCATTAGAGTTCGGAATGACAACGACGACTGTCTGATGGATTTCTGGGATGTGTACCGCCTTGTCACTGGAGGCACACGGTTTGAACATAATCCCTCCGATAAGAAGCACAGCTTCGCCCAATCTAGTTCGTTTAAAAATCAAACCATATCAACCACTTCACAAAATTTCGCCTTAGACGTTTGAAACAAACGTGGACATCGGACCATAACGTGATCACCATCTTATGGAAGCACCTATAAGACCATTCATTCAACAATTCGGAACAATTGCTCGGACTTGTTTCGTATACTAACGTATAACACCGACTGACTTTGTAGTCCCATAGTACGCCAACATTTTCGGGAACAGCTTCGCCTTCTAGCAAAGAAATCAGCCAGAGAATCATTGGTGAGATGTAATCTCTGTGTGGAAACATCACAGAATACATGGTTCTCTGCAGATTCCTGGACACGGATGGAAGAACGTTTTGTGCTTAAAGCTCGGGTTATTGCAGCCTCCTTAGCAGCAGAGAAAAAAGAGCTAGAATCCCAATTCCATAGAAAAAGGAAAAAAGGTCTGCGTAGTATTTGAAGAGACGAAAGAAAGGACCTCGCAAAGCAGAGTGAGTAAGCAACATCTCAGTTCGACAGTGGCACAGTCTAAAGAATTAATAAAGAAGTTATAGGAGGTGAAACGTCCCAATAACAAGTAGTGGTAGGTCAAGATTGTTCCCTTCTGACTTCGGATGACGATCTTCTAAGGAAGAAACATTTCGCAGCGGTACTTAATCGGTTAGCGGTTAATACAGTAAACTCGAACTTGGAAGAGCTTGCTGAAGCTACAAAATCCAGACAGCATTCAACTCTACATGGTTCCTTTTTGACTTTCGCAGCGGTACTAAACCGGTTAGCGGTTAATGTAGTCCACTCGGATTTGGAAGAGCTTGGCGAAGCTACAAATTGCCGACACCCAGTGAAAGATCTACATGGTTCCCTTCTTACTTTGGATGGCGATCTTCTAAGGAGATAGAAAGAGCATTTCGCAGCGGTACTTAACCGGTTAGCGGTTAATGTAGTCCACTCGAACTTGGAAGAGTTTGGTGAAGCTACAAATTACCGACACCCAGTGAAAGATCTACATGGTTCCCTTCTGACTTTAGATGACGATCTTATAAGAAGATGGAAGGAACATTTCGCAGAGGTACTTAACCGGTTAGCAGTTAATGCTGCCAACTCGAACTTAGAAGAGTTTGCTGGAGCTACAAATTCCCGATAGCATTCTACCCAGTAAAAGATCTACATGGGTCTCTTCTGACTTTGGATGTCGATCTTATAAAAATATGAGCGAACATTTCGAAGCGGTACTCAACTGGTTAGCGGTTAATGCTGTTTACTTGAACTTGAAAGAGCTTTCTGAAGCTACAAATTTCCGAATACGCACTGTACCTTGCAAACCCGCAGTACCGAACTTTTTCAACCATCAAGAGGACTTTTACATTCGATCATAGTGAAGGCATAGGAATCAAAAATTTCCTTAGAATTGGATCGTACCGATCGGTTGGATTCCAAAAAAGAGTTAAGCTCCCATAAAGACCTTCCATTAAACGGTAACCCGATGGATTGTGGAAATTGGAGAGACATTCCTGTGCTTCCTGCGGTGTCGTACATAATACTTTAAATAGTTCTGAAACAAATAAAAGGTTATCTAGATTCCACTCTTGAGGCTTCCGCACATGATCATCCTGCATTGAACATATAAATACCTTAGATCAATGGGACGACTTCAGATCTCCTGCTCTTCATAGATTATGAATTAACTAGGATTTCATCTGGCACACTTTGCGCAGAAGAGGTATCCCCGAAAAATTAATGGCTATAATAATTAAGAAATATAAATTAAGGCTGCATAAGAGGGTACAAAAAGGCCACGTCTTTTTGTAGATATCGTAGATATCGGAAGACTTCACAACTCAAAGTGGGATTCGACAAGGCTGCATACTGTCACCATTCTTATTTTTTACTAATGGAAATTGGTGGCTCCCTGCGTGCAGCGCCTTCAACAAAGGAACACGGAATATAATGTACGATGGCTTCCTCCAAGAATGACTTTGAATACGCTGACGATATCTTCTTTCTTTCGCACTAAATATGAACCTACACCAAATAGCTCGATATTTGGTAGCCGAAGCAAGTAGAGTCATACTGAAGATATTGCTGGGCAGCAGGTCAAGAGAGTTGAGAATTTTCATGATTTAGGAAGCTTTGTCTTGGGTGACTGTCGCGGCAACAAACTGGATAATTGGAACTGGCAGATTGGTAAAACGAAAGCTACGTTCGGAATGTTGGCAAATAGTACATTGGTACATTAGCACATGTATGGAAAAGCAATGTTATCAGTACGAGATCTAAGCATTGACTGTTGTCATGCATGGGTACGTACGGATTTTCGCGCTAAATATTATTTTATTGTGGTTCCAGTGCTTGGAAGGTGATCACCATATAGTCTCTAGGAAGCTCCAATCGTTCGTTAATAGGTGTCTTCGCATTATCTGACGGATCTTCTGACTGAATCGTATTACAAACGAACAACTTTACACAAGAATGGGACAAGAACCCGAAGACATGATATTGCAAAGAAAACTGTGGACATAGATCACCGCAGGAATGTATCCTGCTTGTCACTGTTTTGTCGATACAGCGGTGCTCATAAGAAAAGGCCGATTGCGTTCAGCATCTCCATAAACTTATCCGCATCACTAGTGAATCTAGTTTAGTTTAGAGATTACGATCCCGTTGAGTTTAGGAATTCTTTTTTTAACCGTACAGCAGGTTTGAGGATTGCTTTGCTAAGCTCTGTACGATTTTTAGGCGTTTAAGAGACAATCTCACAGACATCTCCACCCACCTAACATGTGCGAAGCATGTAGCCTAGCTTTAAAGTATCTAGTCCTCTTTAAGAAGCATATAGAACAGCATTGTAAGGGTGCACGCCCCTTTAAGCGTGTGCAAATAAAAAAATGGATCAGTCATCTACTGCGTGAAGAAAGATCAAATTCACTGTGATCCATTTACCCAATCAGGCTGACTAGTGAGTCGCCCTAATAAGACTTGCCGCAGAACAGTTGATAAGGAATTAAGGCAGTTGGGTACCTTGGAAATGAGTTGAAGAGAGCTGACTTCCGATCAGGCTATCAGACATGATGGCAAGTAAGCGTTGTGGACACCGAACCACAGGACTTAATGCACTCAATAAAACAAAAGTCATGTCAAACAATGTGATAAGTTAATTAAAGACTTTTGCAGTCCATGGTTTGTATCTTCAACAGATTTCCACAAGTGGCCTTCCTCGTTTTTAAGCTGGCATTGCATCGACGAGAAACTATCCAAGAAGTGTAAGGGCTGTTAAATAACATTTAGAACAAACCATCTATTGGAGGCCCACAAGCACAAAACATGATAGTCTTTGTTTGAAGAAATCAAATTGGAAAATCGCGATGTTATATTTGCTAGTAGTGCTAACTTATAAGACGGATTTCATGGAATAAATGAGAAACTGCACTTCGACCCCAATAACAAACAAAGAACGTAAACATGTATCCATTTTTATTATCCGCAATCCATCTTATACAGAAATACACCAAAATAGAATCAAAGTCAAATGTCTTCAGCAACACTCTCCACAGCAGCGCGATTTTCGAACCGTTTACAGCTTAACTTGATCTAATCTAATAAGCTGTAAAATATTAATAATCTAAAAAATTAGACCAATAAAAGATTATAGCAAAAACAATCGCAGTGAAAAAAAACCCACACCGATAGACGTTGGAGTTATCAAAATTAGATTACTCCGCAAATTGAATATAAAAGTGGAAAGCAATCGGCAGAACAATTAGTTTCGGCATAACTGTGACCGAGCAAATTAATCCAAAAACACACAATAGCCATGAAGACACTTGTCGTTCTGTTGGCAGCTTTCATTGCCTGTGTATCAGCAGCCGAGTCATCTAACAATGGTAAGAGGAAATGTTGTAGGATACAATGTAATGTAATGTAAAAAAAAACGTTGTACTATCTTCTCTGCTCCACTCCACTATACAGGTGCAATTATGCCACGCGGTATCTCTGATAAAATTGTCAGTGCTATTGAGAAGTTTAGGGATCAGATGCATTGCGGTTTCCCCGAGCAGGGAATTCCACCATTAGCTCCGTATGAGAATAACCACAGGGCTGTCGAATATAACTCAACGTTGCTTGACGTAAATGGTGAAGTCAATCAATTCCGTATCGATGGTATGGATAATTTCGAAATCAAGGATATGCGGGTGATCATTGTCAAGAGTAGAGTGAAATTCTTCCTTTTGTGGAACAATATCACTACAAACACCGACTACATACTCAATAGCATAGTAAAAAAAGGTGGACTGACGGTTAATTTAGCCGGTGATGGCAAAGCACGGATCACATTAACCGACTTGGAAATACGCGGCAATGTTAAATACTCCTTGGGTTTTTCTGGTAAAATCAAATTGAAGGAATTGAAAATTACCGTCAAACTGAATGGACTCGATTCGGACATTTCTGGCATCTTCGGCAGTGGAAAAATCAATGAGAAGTTCAATGAAATGCTTGCCGAATTTATCATGATCGCAATTAATGACAATCAGGAGGCTATCACTGAAAAGATTGAGAAGACCTGCTTGCCAATTATTAATGAAATTCTTGGTAAGAAATTGATGCACCAGATGATGATGATCGGTGATGAGGAGGCACCATGCAACCCGCCATCTAAGCATTGAGTTGAGATTGCTGAATACCTAATAACCTACTAGCATTAATGTAATAAAATGTTGATCTTTCTTTTGTGCAAATAAAAGAGCTACACAACCACTGTTGAACTTTTTTTTTAAAGAAAATTAAATCTTTAAGATCAAACAATGTACATTTTTTAAAACTCGTTAAACTATTGCCGATATGATGTTCGTCAAAGTTCGTCTAAGATTGTATTTTTAAACGCGATTATCTCGAAAAATGCTCTTTGATAGATTTTTTTGACCAATACACTATTAAAGCCTATTCAATTCCCTACAAGTCTGTGGCACAATATTTTTGCATTCAGTCAGCAGGAGCAGGGCTAAAAGTAAAAGTTTGTTAAAGGAATTGTAGCTTTCCAAGTCCCTTTGAGGCAGTGCATTGCAATTGTCTGAGCTGCATGACCAATCCTACTTCTTAGCTGTTCAGCTACCCTTCATTATTTGCCGCGACCGACCATTGCTGCTCAGGGCCAAGCTTCCATTCGTAAACAAATTCGTAGAAGGGACATACTCGTACAACTTAACACCGTATCCAAAACGTTTATTGTGAAACTTTGCATGACAGTTATTACTCTCGGACGTTTGTCAGACATTGGCGAGAGGTGGGACCGCGAAAAAGGTTTTTAGTGTTTTGGTGGGATTCGAACTTGAAACCTTCTTGCTCAGAAATTCAACCATCTAACCACTAGAGCCATGGCGACCACCATTAGAAAACCAAAAAATCATCACAAAACTTATATCTCTGCTGTGTTCTTAAAAAGTCACGGAAAGTCTCACATACGAGCCTAATAATTCTTCTTGGTTCTTTCTCACATACGAGCTCAATAATTGTTCTTCGTTCGTCCTCACATACGGAGCACGGTATAGTATGAAATGATCTGATGCCGGGAAAAAGAAATTTTTATAGCAGCCCCCCGATCCCGCAGCCCGATCACTTTCAAATTTAAATAGAAAGTGTTGTCACCGGAAATATACATGTGTGCAAAATTTCGATAAAATCTGGCTTTAGGAAATGGGCTAAAAATTGATCACAAGATCTGACCAGCCAGCCAGCCAGTCCGTCAGCCACGGGTAGAGAATTTATAAAAACAACCCATAAAAATTTTCATGTAAATTCTCTAAAATTCGAAGGAAATCGGGGGTAACCACTCGTTCCCACGTCAATTCAAAAGACCTCAGACCCATTAGCCTTTCGTCATTGCTTTTAAAAATATTGGAAAGACTGATCGAAGTCCATCTTCGTACTAGTATTGACAAAAGACTTCTGTCTGTCGATCAACATGCGTACTGCAAGGGAAAATATGTAGAAACAGCTCTGCAACGCTAGTACGTTCCATTGAAAACTCCTTCCATCACAAGGAATACTCAATGGTGGTTTTCCTGGACATAGAAGGGTCAAAACATCTGCGATCACGGATGCGCTGTCGACTTTCAGGGTGAATGACTCACTGGGTGAACTGATTGATCTTCTACTCACAAGTAGGATCATAAATTCAAGACTTGGTTTGTCGTCTGCCAAAAAGATTTGTCTGCAGAGGCACCCCGCAAGGAGGTGTCCTGTCTCCACTTCTTTGCAACCTGGCGGTGAATGAGCTACTGGTACGTCTGATGGGGGAAGGACTGCGGAGTGATCGCCCATGCGGACGACGTTGCCATAGCCGTCTCAGGAAAACAGCACCCACACACCTTGAAAGAACTTCTGCAGAATGCTCTTAATAAGTTAATAAGCTGGGCAGATCATTGTGGTCTAGGGGTAAACCCCAAAAAAAAACCGAACTTGTCCTCTTTACGAGGAAGTACAAAATCCCACTCGTCAATCCTACGTCCATCAAGGGCACAAGCTTGACTTTCTCCGATAAGGCCAAATGTATTGGTCTTAATCTGGATAGGAAGCTGAGCTGGAAACCCAACATACAAGAAAGAGTCCGTAGAGCCACAGTGGCACTCTTCTCAAGCAAAAAAGTCATAGGAAGTAAATGGGGACTTCAACCGCATATCATTCATTGGCTGTACACAGCAGTAGTCAGACCTATTCTGCTATACGGTTTGGCTGTTTGGTGGACTGCATTAGATAAAGCGATCAATCGCGACAAACCAAGCAGAGTCCAAAGATCAGCTGGTCTTTGTGTGAGCGGAGCGCTTCGTACAACTCCCTCTGCTGCACTGGACATTCTGCTCAACCTTGCTCCACTCGACATCTTCGGCAGACAACTGGCTGCAAGCGCGGCTACTCGCCTCCGAGCAATCTCTCAGTGTACCGTGAATGATTTCGGCCACTCTTCTATCCTGAATTCAGTCAGGACTCCACTTGTTAACTTAGACTACACCATTCCGCAGTTCCACTTCAACAAAAACTTCCAGGTCACCATCCCTACCAGGTCTTCTTGGGAGGAAGGTATCTACTTGAAGGAATTCACTTCTACACAGACGGGTCGAAAGCTGATGAAGGGGTGTGCGGAGGTGTCTTTTAAAAAAAAACTAAATCTAAGTCTCTATTTCCGTCTTCCTGATCACTGTAGTATTTTCCAAGCGGAAATAATGGCTATTAAGGAAGCCTTGTCTTGGCTGAAGAGTAATGTCATATCTGTTAAGGATATCCACATTCTCTTGGATAGCAAGGCTGGGCTAAAGTCCATGGAATTAGTCTCCACAAATTCCATTCTAGCCCGGAATTGCCGATCGTCTCTTGAGGAGATGGCGGAGAATTTCAACATTCACCTATATGGTGCCGGGGCATAGAGACATTCTTGGTAGTTGTATGGCGGATGAACTCGCCAAACATGGAACCACACTACCCCTATTGCCTGAATATGGTTCACTAGGCATGCCGATCGCTACGTGCAAACTCATCTTTAAACGGGATGCTATAGTAAAAACTAATTATAGATGGTGATACGGTACAACTTGCATAGCAACGATGCAAATCTGGCCCAAGCTAGATCCGAAACGCTCCAAGTGTTTGATCTCTCAAAACAGACTGCACATTAGTGCCATTATAGGTGTCATAACTGGACACTGTCTCATAGGCATGCATGCAGAAAGACTAGGAGTCTTTTCCAACGATTTCTTCAGAAGCTGCATGGATGAGGAGGAGGAGGAAACCACTCTCCATCTACTTTGTACGTTCACAGCTCTCTCGAATAGGCGGAAGCTCCATCTGGGAGCGTTCTTTTTCAACAATCTCACTCAAGTTGACATTAATAGTCCATTGCACTTCATACGAAGCTCCAAGTGGTTCAACGAGTAGGCGTGGGATTTTCTAGATCCTTGTGGTATCACAACGGACCTTCTTGGTCTTAGTGCGTCGGTTTTGACTGACGGCCAGCTAACCTAACCTAACCACTCGAGCCTCAGGGCCCGTTCACTCCGAAAATTTTGCAAAAAGTTTTGTCCATCGGAGATGCACACGTGTTTAAAATTTGAAAAAAAACGGGCTATTTTTAAAAAATTTGTGGGGCCTCACGACCCTCGGGCCCGGAGTCTCAAAATTTAATCGCAGGGAAATTGAGTCAGGGACACAGCCAATTAGTATATAGAGGATAACTTACTTAGGTGGTAAATATATATATACTCGCAAGTACTTTTCAATTGGTCTGTTCGAATTCCAAATAATAACTAAACTTCACTTTCAAAAAATTTTTTTCTATTTATACCAAATCTACTATTTCGTGAAAGTTCTTTTCTAGAGAATCATCTAGCATACTACTGGTACATACTGGTAATTTCCTATATAAAAAAACATTTTGCATTTTTCAATAAAATGCGGCTAATGACGAGACGCTTTGTGTGCGAAAGGCCTAATTTTCTTTTTTTTTGCCTCACTGTGCGCGAAGCCATAAAATCCACATCCAAAATATGGAATTTATTGCCTCGCTGTGCCATCTTTTGTGGAAATCTTTATTGAAAATACCCCATTCCTATACATCCTATATATAAACCATTTCCTTATTTAGAAATTTATCTAAGACGCGATCCATATGGAATATTCTCTATCAATTATCAATAATGCCCCATCGATGAAGGAATATTTTTCCTTCGTGTAGAAATCGCATTAAATCAAAGACACCAACCTTTAACTAATGGCTATTATTAAATATGTTTTTTTGTATTTTTAGTACATTAAATACGAAACGAAATATTTAGACTTTAATGGAAAATATTACTAGGGATAAAAGACAGCGATTGCAGCTTAGTGTTCGATTCCAACAAACAGCAATAAAAAATGTCGTTATTTGATGGTTATTAGTTCAGTGTACAATTAACAACTTGTTTGCTGGAGATAAATGAAACGCAATATTTAGATTTCACAAGAAATTATCGCTACAGATAAGTAACTGCAAGTGCAGTTCAGTGTAATATTCCGGCTGTTAGACTGTAATTGCAAAAATCCCCCGCATATTGACCACAGCACAGCTCAGCACAGCAGAGAACAGCGTAACCTAAGCTGTATTTTATTTGAATTCGAATTGGGAATTACAACAACAATTGCACTGTCGAATTCCTTCTTTGGAATTTGAAAACCTGCTGTTTGGCTGGTTTTGACATTCCAATTCGTATTCGGATTCCAAATAAAATACAGCTCTAATGTTCTGTGTCGCACAAGTTAGACTGAACACTGAACAATGCACGCAGCAGAGGTAAAACACAGACGCAAACCCCTTTCACCTCTGCGACATATGTAAAGCAAATACAATTTTTGACATTCCTTGAACATCTAGTATGGCAGCTCTGCTTGTTTACATATTCCCCGAGATGTAAATGCAGGTCATTATCATGCTGGTCTATGGCCCATGCCGGGAACTGATATCGAAGCAGATGGTCATTTGCTTTTAACTCCTGAGTCATCTGGACCTTGTTAGCGAATAATCCGAGGTCTTCGTGCAGTATTCTGCTCAGGCTGGTGCGACTAATGGTCAGTTGCTGCGATTGGCGTCGAGTTGAGATCGATGGATTCTGTCCCGCAGAAAATTTAATAAAAAAATAACCGAAACGTAATATTACACTTCAGAGGAAAACTGAACTGAAGATAAACAAAAGTGCAGTTTTCCAGGTTATAGACAGACGACTGACTGTTTCCTTTTGCATGCAAAATTTCCTCTCAACAACTACTATTCATATAATTACTATTACCATGCCTCATGCCCATCAATCATTTCAGGCAAATCGAATTATTAGATGGGGCACGTTTGGGGCACGTTTGCCCGATCTATAATGACTTTGAATAATTTGTGCTTGATAATTTGGAAAGATCTGTGTCCCTCTCTATAATAAGTACTTGAGTGTAGATGTTATATGGAACTCGAATTTTAGATGTCGTAGTGAAATATACTGGATATTAAAAAGGACAAATGTACTTGAGTGTAGAAGAGTATATGAAACTTAAATTTTAGGATTATTTGTCATTACATTACGACAATAAATGGCTTATAAATGCAGAAAATAATTTCGTGAACATAACATCTGTCCATAAGCGTACGTAAGACATCCAGATATTTATTATCTTTGCTACTAAGATACTAAGAAAAAAAAAATTCCGCTGATTTGAATAAAGAGCCGGGTTATTTTTTGAAGATTCTTACATAAAAGATTTGCATGACCATGAGTACCTTTTTATTCACCTTCCCTGGTGTTTTAGTGCCCGAAAGTTCAGTTCTTAAGTGAAACATTAAATCAAAGGACGAGTAAGCGCAGTAGGGAAGCAAATTATGCACAGCAGTCAGGCAAAAACGAGAATCTTTTATTCATCAAGTCCATCAAAGTTATAACTAAAGAACAACAACAACAAAAAATGGGCGAAGGAATGAGAAGAAGAACATAAAGAAAGAAAACACAACAAGTAGAATTAGAGTGTACTTTCATGTGCTCCCGAAAAGAACATGCGGCGGTAGGCCATCATACGGTTACTTTGACTGTTGTTTGCATAAACTTTCCAATCCACTCCATTCTAGCTTCCTTGCAAAATCCACAGCAGTCCAGTCAACAGCCAGACTAGGACAAGGGAATTCCATTCAAGCAGCAGACATAAGACATATACTCGCAACATAAATATGTCGGCGGCATAAATCATTTTTGTGTTTAATTTTTTGTTGTTGTGATATTTAAGGGTGGGACGATGACTAAGAAACATTTAATGTCTTTAGTATTGTGACGTATGTACTTGATGTACAACAGGGAGGCGGAAGGATGTGATGTTCTTCCTCTCTTCATTGTTAGGTTTGCTTTGACGGATTGACCGGTCTATGCACATATTCTTGTGTGTTGGTTGACAGACGATGTTTGCAGGGCCAACCAAACTCACATGCTCCCCAATCGGGAATAAGACTGCCACATCTACAATGGCAGTGCTCTAAGCAGATTACTGGCAAACGCCTGGAAGAAAATGTATAGAAGGCAAATGACCATCATTCATAGAAGAGCAGCTGTCAGGTTGGCAGCTTTTACCGAACTGCGACCCTGCTTGTAAAAGTCTTGATATGTAATGCAACAGAAGAAGGTTCCATTAGAAAAAGGCAGGAAGAAAGGTAGCATTTATATGGACACTGGATGCAGACTTTTGCCAGAGATTATAGACAATGGACGTTGGATGACACTCTCCGAAAGAGATAAGTGTGACAAAGCGCCGAGACAGTGTTACATAATATATACATCAAACTAGAAGAGATTAACGTTTAGAACATGTAAGGTCTTTTTTCAGCTGAGGTAGCACACAGGGGTTTCCAAAGGTTCAATTAAAAGTCTCGTTACAAATTGTTTTTACTAAAATGTTTTTTTTTTATTTTCGCTTTTGTTTTTGTCCCTGAACTAAATATACTTAACATGAAATACAACTTAGCTAATGATACTAGCTACATATCATCACCAGGTAATATATCTATGATAGAGGTATCGCTTAGGCTTAGTTGCAAGGTCCTTGCGCGTACTAGCGAGTGTGTCAACTGGTGATTACCAGAACACACTCGCAGGCAAAATACCAGCACCTGTGTCCTTAGCTTACTGGTGAATATCAACAAAATGAGGCGGCTGAGGATCACTGCTTTGGAGTCAATATATCACTAAAGAGTTGGGTGATGGCAAGGAATACTTGATATATAACATACTTACTTACTTATGTCCTATATCCCCTTGTGGGTCCTAGGGCCTCTACTACGCATATACGCCATCGCGTGCGGTTCCTGGCAATGAGCTCAAACTCTTCCCCAGTTGCCGTGACTCCTCCTCAACTGACATGTATTTCTCGGACGACCCGTTCTTCTACCATCCTGAGATAAGGGATTCCATTGCATTGCATAGTTTGCTATGGAACTGTCGCCTTTTCGGAGTGTATGACCAATCCACTGCCACTTCCGTCGTTGGATAATTGTGCCTATTGGTTCCTGATCCGTTCTCTGGTAAAGATGTTCGTTAGAGATACGGTTAGGACAGAAAACCCTTGAGATGTTCCGTAGGTACCTATTTACGAACGTTTGTAATCTTATTGTGATAGTAGCGGTCACCTTCCAAGTGCTGCACCCATATAACAGAACAGATTCAACTTTTGAACGGAACAGTCGCAGTTTGGTGTTTAAGCTGATCGCATTGCTTCGCAATATCATGGACATCATTCCAAACAATGATTTGGCTTTGCGGATTCGGTTGAAAATGTCCTGTTCGGTTCTACCTACTCTCTACTCACTCTACCGACTGTCCAGCAATGTTAATTGAGTTACTGAGTTAGTGCCGAGGTTGATGGTTTTGGTGTTGGCTGCATTAATCTTCAAACCCGCTACATCTTCCTCCCTGTCCACATTTGCTGTCATTTGGTGCAGCTCCATAATCCTGTGTGAGAGTAAACAAACTTCGTCAGCGTAGTTCAGATGTTTGAGTTCAGATGTAAGAGTCCAATGAATTCCTCCGTTTCCAGTATAGACAAAGCTGCGCGAAGCACATCGCTAATCACCAACCAAAAAAGTATCGGCGATAGAATGCAACCTTGTCGTACCCCACTTAGGATCTCGAATTCCTCTGACAGCTTTCCTCCATACAGCACATGACATTTAGAGACATCATAGGTTGCTTTAATAACAGCTATTAGTTTATCAGATATACCTCTCCTCTCCTCTGTTGACACTGCCTTCTCAAAATCCATGAACAGCAGGTGCAGTGGTGACCGAAATTCAACGCACTGTTCAATAATGATCCGCAGGGTGTTGATGTGGTCTACACAGGAGGATCCAGTGAGGAAACCTACTTGTTCGACATCGAGTGTATCTTCCTTAATTCGCTCGAGTACTACTTTGCCTATTACCTTTACAACTGCAGGAAGAACGCAAATGCCTCTACAGTTTTCGCACTCCATAAGACTACATTTTTTAGGGAGCTTGACAATCATTCCCTTGTTCCACTCGTCGGGGAAAGTTTCTGCCTCCCAAGCTCCCAACTACAAGAGGATATAAAAGCTCTGCTGAAGCTCTGCGGGTATACCATCTAGTCCTACTGACTTGTTGTTCTTTAGTGCGTTGATCGCGGTAGCGATCTCATCTTTACTGGGAGTTGAGGTGCGAATTCGGGAAATTGTTACTTCCTGCAGCTCCGTTTGATTTTGGTGCATATCGTTGACGAATACATGGTAAGGGACCGTAGAAAAATGCTCCTTTCATAGCTTGAGCTGATCCTCATCTAAATTGAGTACGGCACCATCTAGGCCTTTCACCAGATGTTGGCTAGAGCGGTAACCACCTGTCAGCTCTTTGGCGATTCTGTAAACAGTTCCGCTATCGCACCTGTTCGCTGCTTCCTCTGCTTCTGAGGCCAGGTTGTTAATATAATTACATCCTACACTACGATGCACTTCTCTAATTTTTCTTCGATACAGGGCTCGATCCTCGCTGCTGCTGGGCTATCTACAATACGAGCTCTAAGAAGCTAACGTTCTTCAATCCGCCTCCATGTAACTTCGGTAAGCCACGTGTTGTGCCTTGCCTGGCTTCTACTTACAATACTTTCTGCTCCAGATGTGTAAACATTCTTTACAGCTTTCCAATGTTCATGGATGGTTGTCGGCAGTGAGTGAGTGAGTGAGTGCTTCCACTCCTTGTGATAAATGATCCCTTAATTGTTGGCGTACTGAGGGGATCTTTAGCCGTTCGATGTTATACGAAGGCATTCGGATGATATTGCAGATTCTTTGAGCTGATGCAGTACGTAACTGGACAGAAGCTACAATAAGGTAATGATTCCGTACCATACCCATGTCGGCTCCTCGTCTGCAACATCCCTTTAGCGTGTGTACATTGTAAAAAAATCACTAGAATGGTTCGCAAAGTCAAAGCTCGAACTCAAAGGAGCCACGTCATCGCGCAACAAAATTGGCTAAAAAATCGACTCGCGTATACTGAACTCAAATTGAAGCCTAAAAATATACAAAAAGTACAGAAGACTACATTTTCAACAATCAAAAGCACTGCAAGCCCTACACGCAATCTGTCTCTTCGAAAATATTTGAAGGGTAAGTCCAGCGACAATTTAGACCGAGTTGCTAGGCTACACAGAGTTTACAATGGACGATGGATGGTTTACGACTGACCTCTCTATATGAGCTAAAGTATCACCAAAAGCAGCCCGTCCGTTAAAATTACCAACGAATTCCACAGGCTTACATTTGTCAAGCCTGCAATGCCTTCATCGGCCGACTTTATGTCATCATCCGTGCCAGAGGTAACCACATCGAAATAAGTGATATGGTTTTCATGAAACTTAATGTATTTTCAGCATTTTCTTAAAATATCTAATAAAAAGATTCATTACTAATGAAACGACAGCATTTTTAGTTGGTAACACTTCGAGTGACGAACTTTTTTTTACCTGAAATTTTTATCTTGAAATTATGATTTTTTTATAATGAGATTGAAAAAACTTCAATTTGGATTGCTATCTGCTCTTGAGAACAAAACGAATTATCCGTCGAGCACACATAATTCGCGCTCCTACCAAAGTGTATCTGTAAGCAATTTAAAGCCAAAGCTGTAGTGATTATTTATATTCCTGAGTAGGTTTTTCATATACCTCACCTTTCTATATTCCTTAGATTAACCGTATATTTCTTCTATTCGTTGCCTTCCAGGAGAATTGTTGTAAAATATGGTACAATATTCATCTTGTCAGTTTCGATTTGAAGGGAAATGGGCTTATACCCTTTCGACACAAATCTCCCAAGTAAATTCACATTACCGCTACTCTGCTTACTACATTTACACCTTACTCAATACTATGAGTATACAAACTTGGTGAAAGGTCTCACCCAGATCAGAAGCCATCCTATCCAGTCAGTTTTTTTCTAAATGCAGACAAATCACTTGTTCCGTCGAGACAAATCCTTTTCGATTTAGTCTACGAACGCGCGGGAATAGCGAATAAGTGCCCTCTCCCAGGACACAATATCGCCGTCGTAATCGCGAAGTACCTACATACACACAAACAGAAGGCACCGACAAAAACAGAAGTGAAAGCGAAAGAAATTTGTCTGGCTGGATTGTGTGTTTGTTTGATAAATTCACTGACAGTGAGAATAAGAACAGTGGTGGCTGGTGGCCTTTCATTCTTCCCATTATTCATTTCATTTCAATAAAATAAAATTCAAGGACTTCGTCTGTCTATTAGATTCGGTATAAGGAATCACTTTTCTTTTATCAGCATGTACAACATGCAGACATACACTGCCAATAGAAATGTTAAGACCATCACATAATTTCGTTTTTGTGTTGCTTCCGTCGAATCTGTACCAAAATCTTCTTGAGTTTTTAACCAAAATCTTGGCTAAGCTTTCAAAGTTATATGTCGATCGCCGAATGGAATGGGTTATCAGAATGTGCAACTACTCAAGAACCCGCATATGGTCTGCCAGTAGAAGGCAAAGCTTAAACCAAGCTGGCAATTTTGGTTGGCTTTATTTTTGTTTTTATAATTCCTGCCGTATATGAGAAAGAAGATTTCTCAGGTTTTAAGCTGTCCGTATAACCGTTGCTAGGTTTTGGCCGTGCACATGAAGCTTCATTGATGATGATGATGGTATGGGGGTGAAAACAATGGCACTGCGACCCTTGTGGATCTATTGCGCCCCCCTCCCGACCTAGCGCTGTAGGGACGGTGCCGGCCCAACCCTAGAGCACTCCCTCCATACCAATGGCCTTTAAGAACCTAATGATATGAAGAGGTTCAATGAATGACGTTCAAGCTCGGAGAATGCGTGAGTTCCCAGCTGGTCCCTCCTCTGGCGGATCGTTGCTCCGCAGTCGTTGAGAAGATGCCATGGGTTTTCCTCCGCTTCTCCACATAGCCTCCACATCCACATCCTCTTCTAATTTAATTTTCTTTAGGTGTCCCTTCAGCCTGCAGTGCCCTGTTAGGAACCCCGTAATGATTTTAACATTATTTCCACTAAGTCCCATTATTGATCGGGACCTCTTTGGGTTATAGCCACCCAACATTTCCTTCGCTTGCCGTAGACCTGGGAGTTCTTCCCACCTTAATGAAGCGGTTTATTTACCTATATTGCGTAATTCTTCCCGCATAATACGGTACCCAATTCCACAAAAGGGTTCCGGCCCTACTAGCAGAGTCTCTGCCCCTTTGTTTGCGAGCTTGTCCGCTTGTTCATTACCTTCTATACCGATGTGTCCCGGCACCCAGTACAACTTTACTTTGTTGTCTACACCAAGTTTGTTTAACTTTGTTTTGCATTCTTCCACCAGTCTAGACGTGGTGTGGAATGCATCTAAAGCTTTTAGCGCAGCTTGGCTGTCTGACATGATGGCTATTTCCTGCCTCATGTATTTCCTATCCAGATTGAATTGAGCGCATCTTTCGATGGCGTGAACCTCTGCCTGGAAGATACTCGGATAATGATCCATTGCTTCAGAGTACTTGGTTCGTTGCCCTATTACCCTCGCACCTGTGCCATCCGCCTTCTTTGATCCATCAGTATACCATTTTATAGTTCCTGGATGTATCTTGTAATCTGTTTCAGACCTGAAGTCCGTCTTGGTGCTTAGTTTGACCTCATAGTTTTTTTTTAACTCAAGCTTTTGCACCATGTTGTCACATGGCATGCATGCCACAGGGGTTAGCTTGGCTAGTGATTTCATTAAGCTCCCTGCTCTGCTGCCCGTGAAGCAGCCAACCTTGGTCAAGCGTACTATGGTTTCATTGGATTTGCCCTCTACCACTATATGCAGCGGGAGTAGTCCAATGATTACCTCCATACCCGCCGTTGGGCAGGTCCTCATAGCTCCTGTGATTAGGATACAAGCTAGCCTTTGTACCTTTTCCAATTCTCTCCTTGTGGTGCTTAGCTTGGTTCTACCTGTCCATGCCACTGCTCCGTAGGTGATCATTGGTATAACTATCATAGTGTACATCCAGTGCATTATTTTGGGGCTTACTCCCCATGATTTGCCTGCCACATGAAGCTTCGTTAGTCGACTGCCAAGTTTCAATAACTAGATCCGGATATTTGATCCATCTTTCTGCGATATTGAGATTTTTTTTATTTATTTTATTGATCACATTTCATAACACTGCAACTAGTTTACGCTAATGAGTAGATCAATTTTTTTCTTATCCACATATTTTAAATACAGAAATAACTTATTACTTCTTTACAAAAATACAAATACATATACATATATATATATACAAATGGTAGCTTTAGCTTCGAGCTATTAGTTCATGTGGTTTGATGCGCTTCAGTCTTCAAGTAAGTCCGGTTGTATCGATGCGTTTTACTGCTTCCTGATTTAAATAGACAGACATGATCTGTTACCAATGAGCCAATATAGTTTTCTGTGTTTGTTGTTAAGTTCTTAACATTTCTTTTTTATATGTTCCCTCCATCTTAGTTTTGCATCTAAGTTCATTCCGAGATACTTTGTTGTGTTCGAGTAGGGGACTTCTCTTCCTGAGATGGTAATCGGGATATGTTGCATTTTTTTTGATAATGAAATCGACGTGAACAGATTTAGTACTATTGGAATGTATTCACAATTTCTTGGTCCAATTTACTAGATCGTCTACAGAACTTTGAAGAATTCTAGTTGATGCTTCACTTCACTTTTCCCGACTACAAGTATCACGGTGTCATCGGCAAATGTAGCTACTGTGCTGTTTGGAGGGACTGGGATGTCCTTTGTTAAAAGTAAATATAGTATTGGCCCTAATATACTTCCTTGTGGGACTCCAACTTTAATTTCTTTTAGGTGAGAACTAGCATCTTCTTTCTTGATACGAAAGTATCTTTCTGAGAGATAAGTCTCTAGTGTTGCCGTATATTCTTTGGGAAAGAGTTCCTTAAGTTTATATAGCAATCCTTCATGCCAAACCTTATCAAACGCTTGAGCCACGTCTAAAAATATAGCTGAACATACCATGAACCTACTCTATCGTTGAGTGTTTTTCCCTGAACCCAAACTGATGAGATGGAATCACGCCTTCACTTTCAAAGAACGGTTTTAGCCTCTTGATTAAGATCTTTTTAAATAACTTTGACATAACGGGCAACGGTGAGATGGGTATGTAAGATGACGGTTCACTAGAATCCTTCCCTGCCTTCGGAATCATACTTTGCAAACGCTTAGGCTTAAAAGCCAATTGTTTTAAAACAAGTCCCATACAATTTTGACTGGTAGAAGCGGAGATATACGACACGACAAACGTACAAACGTACACATGTTTGCTTTGCAAACGTTCAGGATTAAAAAAAAAATCGATAGCGATGCTTAGATTAAGTATTTTTTTCAGTTTTCTCAGGCGTAGTAACCCCTGACGCTATCGCACGCCGGGCGCTAACCAATTGTTTTAAAAACAAGTCCCCTCCAATTTTGACTAACTTAGAACTCGGCGAGTACTACTACTGATGTGCTAATATCAATTTTGAAATATGTCTGTCACCCTTGTCTTGTATCCGAGTGTGTAGTACCAACATTTAAAAATATTTAAGGACACTAATTGTTAAGAGTTCCGTTTTTTGCATCCAACAAGGAATTCACAGGGCGTGTAAAAATTTCATGAACGAGCACAGGAAGTGAGCAAAATCGAATCCTAAATCTAATCGTTGAAGAACCCAAAACTAGCTCTTTTCTGTCCGTAGAAGTGCGTATGCTTCCCTCATCCAAGTAAATAAACTGTGTGTTATTAGCATTACACATTAGAGAGGGTTGTTGTCACTTTTTTGACTAAGAACTGTTATTTAATTGAAGAAGAGAGTGTGAAATTGCCTGTTTCAATAGACAATTTCCGGCTAAGTACTCATGTCCTTTTAATGGGTTGGGTTGATAGATGATCCTTCCACTGACACTTCCTTTTATGCAGACGCTTAAATTTAATACTCAACTCAACGCAAAAAACTTTCCTACTGAGTAACACACATGTTGGATAATTAATAAAAAGCTAAGTTATGCTTTTCACAAAGTTAGGGTCCTCCGCTCTGCAGAAGGGAAATAAATTGTGTCGAGACGCATAACACTCACTCGTAGCACCAGCTTCGCTTAACTCAGTTTTGCCAACATAAAAAGGTAACAAATTTATTAAGGAAGTTACAGCTTCAAAAAAATAAACTCAGTCAGCATTATAAGGACTGAAAAGGATATACGCCTCCTAACCCCGAAATCTGTAAGTCTGGCTGTTTTTTTACGTACACTCTGTACACTCTGTGCGATAAAGTTTCACTTTGAATTTAATAAAAACTCTGAATGAATTAGTGGCGCCATCGTGTGTGTGTTCGTTCACTTTCCCTGTCGCTATAGTAGGATCGACTGCGTCTGGCGCAACATCCACCTGCTTGGTGAGGGAAAAGAATATTTCCCAACGAACAAAGTCATAACTCAAATGTAGAAGGAAGAAATAAGGAGACAGAGCAGACAAAATCCAAACTCAAACGCGAACTGTTGATGGGTGAGGTTTTTCTTGTATCTATAGGCAATGTAGGAAAAGTCTTTGTGCTTTGTGGAGTTGGAGTTCTGGTGTTCGGTCAATAACTAGCTCTCTGGGATGACATTTTTACCTGTCTGTCTGTGTGTCTGCTAGAGGTTCTTCCATTCGACTTATGAAGTTCTTTGCGGTCGCGATAGTCGAGTGTATGCTAAGTTCGTAGTCCAGCTTTGTTCTTGAAGACGCTAAGTAGCAGCAGCATTTCAGGCAATTGGTGGGTGCGGATGATGTCGTCTGCCATGCCATTTCAATAGGAGGACATATTCTTCTCTATTTGCGTAAAAGGTAAAATTGTGCACATCAAAAAAAGTTATAATTTGTCGTTGTTCGGCGATGTGCACCAAAGAGTAGGTACTATGTAACTTTTCACAGACAATATAAAGCCGATAAAAAATTAGGATTAAAAATTAAATTAAAACCTTTTGGTTCCATTCTAAGAAAATGTAATCTGCTAGCAAAACTCAGCAATGACTTTAGGAAAGTTAATTACGAATTATTGCGAGCCCGAAGGGTGAAACATATATTCAGAGGACATGAACATTTTTCAGCGAGCGTGTGTATATTTGTACGTTTGTTTGTCGTGTCGTATATCTCGGCTTCTACCAGTCAAAATATTATGGGACTTGTTTTAAAACAATTGGTTAGCGATCGGCTTGCGATGGCGTAATTTTTTCATTAATAGCGGTTATCACTCCTCAGAAAACTCATTCTACGCATAGCTATCGATATTTTTAAGCCTAAACGTTTGCAAAGTAAAATGTGGTTTTCTCAGTCTATTTCAGAAATCACTTTGGACTGAATGACCTACCGCTTATGAGTGAAAGACCTACATTTAACGTTGCATGCTATTATTTAGTGGAAGAAGGGAATGATTGTCAAGCTCCCTAAAAAATGTAGTTTTATGGAGTGCGTAAACTGTAGAGGCATTTGCGTTCTTCCTGCAGTTGCAAAGGTAATAGGCAAAGTAGTAATTGAGCGAATTAAGTAATATCTGGAAGATACACTCGATGCCGAACAAGCAGGTTTCCGCACTGGATCCTCCTGTGTATACCACATAAATACCCTGCGGATCATTATTGAACAGTGCATTAAAATCCGGTCACCACTGTACCTGCTGTTCATCGATTTTGAAAAGGCGTTTGACAGTGTCAACAGACAGTTTATCTGGCTTGCCTTGCATAGGAGAGGTATACCCAATAAACTAATAGCTGTTATTGAAGCAACCTAGGGTGGCCTTAAATGTCATGTGCTGCATAGAGGAAAGCTGTCAGAGGAATTCGTGATCCTAAGTGGGGTACGACAAGGTTGCATTCTATATCCGATACTTTTTTTGTTGGTGATTAGCGATGTGCCTCGCGCAGCTTTGTCTATACTGGAAACGAAGGAATTCGTTGGATTCTTACATCTCAACTCAAACATCTGGACTACGCTGATGACGTTTGTTTACTTTCACACAGGATTATGGAGTTGCACCAAATGACAACAAATGTGGAAAGGCAGGCAAATATTGCAGGTTTGAAAATTAATACTAACAAAATGAAAATCATCAACCTCGGCACTAACTCAGTAACTCAAGTTTACATTGCTGGACAGCCGGTAGAGAGAGTAGAGAATTTCCAATATCTTGGGAGTATTGTCTCGACAGAAAGTGGAACCAAACAGGACATTGTCAACCGAATCGGCAAAGACAAATCAGAGTTTAGAATGATGTCCATGATATGACAAAGCAATGCGATCAGTTTAAACACCAAGTTGCGACTGTTCCGTTCAAATGTTGAAGCTGTGCTGTTGTATGGGTGCAGCAAGGTTACCCCTACTATCACAAAAAGATTACAAACCTTCGTAAATAGGTGCCTACGGAACATCTTAAGGGTTTTCTGGCCTAAACGTATCTCTAACGAACATCTTTACCAGAGAACGGGTCAGGAACCAATAGGCACAACCATCCAACGACGGAAGTGGCAGTGGATTGGTCATACACTCCGAAAAGTCGACAGTTCCATAGCAAACTACGCAATGCAATGGAATCCGTTATCTCAGAATGGTAGAAGAACGGGTCATCTGAGAAATACATGGCGCAAAACAGTTGAGGAGGAGTCACGACAATTGGGGAAGAGTTGGAGAGAGCTGAAGCTCATTGCCAGGAACCGCACGCGATGGCGCGAGGCCCTAGGACCCACAAAGGCTTATAGGACATAAGTAAGTAAGTATACTATTAGGCTTCTAAGATAAATTAGTCTTCAGGCTGAATTACAACTAAATATACATACACGGGTGTGTGTGTTCAGTCGCATAGCAGAATACACTAGCTCGTGTGTCTATAGAAGTGGAAAGTTGTTGGTAGGAACTTGTATATCTCGGTTTCTACCAGCCAGAATTTAATGGGACTAGTTATATAAAAATTGTGACACGTGTGGCGCGTGTCGCGTGGCGCATGTAAAAAAATTGTTTAGATAATTACTAAAAAAAATGAATAAGTTATAAAACAGTTGTGACGCGAGTGGCGCGTGTCGCGTGAGGCGCGTGTGGCGCGTGTAAAAAAAATTGTTTCAAAAATTACTAAAGAAATGAATTCTTATTATAAGTTTCTTTTAAGGAAAAGTGGATTAAAAAAACTTTTCTTCGTTTTGTGTTACGTCTCATGTGAATGTGTGATTTTATTCATATATGCCGCTTGAGTCGGTTTCGTCGGCTACTGTTGCTTGCTTTTGGTATTTGACTGTCACAGAGCCTTGATTGTAAAGCCAGAAATAAATGATGATTATGCTAACACACCGCAATGAATCTGAATTTGTTTCATCAAACTTTCTTACTAATAAACAATACTTGCCGAAATAAAAAAATAAATTCAGTTACGAAAGATGCAAGAAACTTCTTAATATAATCAATAAGATTATGTTTCGTACGTCTCTTATCTCGTTGTTGTTAGCGATTTTTCGGTCGGTTTGCAATTCACGCGTCCTTGCAACGCTACCGCAAGCATTACGTATGACAATTTCCTTACTTGGATTCGGAAAGACACTTTTTAATTAAAAAGTTTTCTTATATACGATAAAATTCATTTCTAACTGTGTGGTGAGTTAAAGAAATTTATCCTCTAACCATATGATAACTTTTGCTCTGCAAGGATGCAGGCGGCGTACGTACGGACTCGCAGAGAACTTACGAACTAAATGATGTCCTCGGATAAGACGTCTCAAGACAAAGATATTCCCTTACCTGGAAAGAGAATAAAAAGAAGAAATTATTAACAACGATTCAATTTTCAGATTCAGATTCAAAAGAACTTTATGATATAGTTAAGTGAATTATTATTGATTCAACCATATTTCAAAGGACAAACTTAATTTTTATTTTCATGCTATATATAGTACTTTAGTTAAAATCATCAAACCAAACAGACACAGTGTTCATTAAAATGCAACCATCTCTTATCACTTTGATCTTTTATTTTCAACTTTGCTATGCTAAAGGAATGAAGGACAGGAAGGACAGGAAAGAAATTGAATGCCAATAAATTTTGTCATAAAAATTATGAATTCCTTTGATTTTTTATTATGTTTTTTAAAAGCATACGTAGTCAAAACAAACCAAAGGACCGGACGGACCGGAACTACAATTTCAAGTTGATTTGAAAGATAAACAGAGCGCGGCGTTACAACAGCAAATAGAATGTACTCGTATCAATGCTCAATGGAAATCTAAGCACACGAAGGACGGTCCAGACAGATTCAAAAGTTTAATGGTCTCTTGACAAATTTGTGGGGCCGGTTGTTCGATGGTGTCACCGGCAAAAGCCCGGAAAATACTTAAAAAGTAGAAAGAAAGAAAAACTTTGAAAACTTTGACTTCTTCTTTTCCCGTTTTCTTTGTATAAGTGAGTCATCTTGGACGACAAAGTGAATGGCTACTTACATTAAGTAACAAAAGCATACGCACACTTAACGAAATTTCAGTGGAAAGATGTAAATTACCAGGATATGAAAAATTATACTCGTAAATTGGCCTCTTAAAGGAAGTCTTCCTTGAGTGTACTATACGTTCTATTAGTGTTTATTAGTATTAAATAAAAACTTTTACATTAGAAGCAAAACTTTTAAAACCTTGACATTTTTTTAAAACTTAGTGGCGTCAGAATGTCAAATAACTGACTTCTTGTTAAGGAATTAAGCAGAAGATAGATAGTGGACTTGATTTTGTGTAAAATGTAAAAATCCAAATCTTAGTTGGGGAATCAGAAAACATCATGAAGCATAGAATATCAATGAATGCTCTAAAAATGTACTGCATTACCTCCTAAGATAAGATAATAATAATATTCGACGTGATAGACCGTTGCGGTCCAAGGCCTAGCTTCTCGCGACCATTTGCACACAAATGGAAGCGACCTACAATTGAATGCCGTATCCGAACGGCGAATTGAGAAGCTTTCCGTGGCGAGTTATTAATCTCGGACGTTTGTCAGACATTCGCAAGAGGTGGGACCGTAAAAAATACATTTTTTGGTGTTACTGGGATTCAAACCAAGAACCTTCTGCTCAGAATCTGATGCACTTATCCACTGAGTCACGGCGCCCAAGATAAGATACCTAAGCTAAAGATACGAGTGACTAAGGTAAACTGTAAATATACAGGGAATGCCGCTTATAACTGACTGAAACTATGCCCAGATCTTTAGAACGCTTCCTATGATGAGATTCTACGCATTGAGATGACAGAAAACTCCCGCCTGATTGATACACAGAGGACATCGCTGTTGTAATTGTCTTGCGGTACCCTCAGATAAATACCAAGAACATAGGAAGTAGAGGATGGTATTTAATCTTTAAGATTATTGAAAGCGAACTGGGACTGGGAGCCTGGGACTTTCGATTTTCCGAGAAACAAAAAATTCAACGAAAAAATCGTCCAGTCTCGAGAATTATCGGGAGATCACAGTCCATAATAGGGAGGCGCTACCATTGATGATGTACGGATGTCATTAAGTACCAAGAAGTCAGAATTTGCAGAAATCCTGTTGGGAAAAAATCCCAACCACTTAAGAGAAGCCTACGAATGTGACTACTGTGTTAATCCGCAGTATATTTACCATGGTTGCAGTTCTGACGTCATGCCAACAGCCATTTCTGATAACAGTTATACACTCAATGTTACTGTGTAGATTTCAAATCTTTGCCAAAGCTCACAAGAAAGAGAATTGCAGAAAGTAACTAGCGATCGTACACTTAACAAAAGGTCTTATGATCTCTAGGATCTTATCGAATGTTTCCAGCTCTTAATCCCGAGAATGAGAATGAGAAAAATGGAATCCTCCATTTCGAGAATTATCGGAAAACCTCTAGTAGAAAGGCGCTTGATTGAACTGGAGTCCTTTTTAAAAACTTTTATTTAACTTGACTTGAACCCTTTTTTTCTGTATTTTCGACCACTTTAAAGTCCTTTTTAACTAACATCCACACGATCAAGAGAGCTTAAATTTTGTGAGCGTCTTTTTTTTTTTTTTTTCTCGCGCACGCTTCAAGGGGTCCAGAAAAGCATTTGTAACATTCTGAGTATGACGCGTGTCGCGTGTGATGGGTTGAGCATTTTTTTTTGACTTCTGTGAGGTCCTTTTTAACCAACTTCCACACGACCTAGGTTAGATTGCGGTGGCAGCTAATGCTCACTTAGACCATTCGCGGTCCCTTGTACTACAGGATCTTATACCTTTTCCCTTTTCAGAAGATCCATTCAGAGCTCTTAATGAATCGAAGTATATCTCGCACTTTGCCGTTTTCGAGATCTCCGCTTACCTGTGTTTGTGCCTTCTGTGCAGTAGTGCCGGGCATGAGCAAAGAAGATGTTCTATGGTCTCCTCCTCCTGCTCGTCCATGCAGCTTCTGCAGAAGTCAATATATTCGACACACATCCTTCTCGCGTGTTTTCCTAGCAGTTATTTGTTATTGTATCTGCCTTTTTCCGAAGCTCAAATTTCAGTGTCGCGATAGGACTCCCTACCTCTGCCTTTTCCGGTAGCAGCTGGAGAGTCGTACCACGTCTAGTTAACTCGTCCGCCCTGCAGTTCCCATCAACATCTGTGTGGCCCGGGACCCATATATTGAAATGTTCACTCATCTCGTTAAGAGAGGAGTGTCAGCTCAACGCCACCTTAGATTTTAGTGAGACCGCCTCCAACGATTTTATGGCCGCCTGACTGTCCACATAAATGATAATCTTCTTTGAAGATAGTACATTATGCTTCAGCCAACTGATAACCTCTTTTTTAATCGCTATCATCTCAGCTTGGTATACGCTGCAGCGATTAGGTAGACGGACAAAGATACTTACTTTGAGCTTGTCACAGAAGACTCTTGCTCCTATTTTACCGTCTAGCTGAGAGCCATCCATGAAAAGCTGTATTGTTTCGTTACGGTTACGGATCCACTCTTCCAGTCTTCTGTTGTACGAAAGCCTTTTTGAAAGCATAACACTGGTGTTATGTAATCAAGTTACGTCAGCTCTTGCTCTAGCGATTTAGTTATGGTGTATTAGTGCCCCTTTTGAAGACTCTTCCACTGATTGACAGCTAACAGTCGCGTAGCTGTAATTGCCGCTTTCTGTTTTCCAAATTTATCTAGTAGGATAAGGTGGAGCATTACCTTTAGAGCGCGAGTTGGTGTAGATCTCAGCGCCCCGCTTATAAACAGACAGGCCGCTCTTTGTACCTTCTCCAATATACTTTTATATGTGCTTTTTTCAATAGCTGGCCACCATACGCTTTCCCGTACAGTAACGACCTAGAGAGCTGAAATTTTGCGAGTGTCATTTTTTATACATTCTGAGAATGACGCATGTCGCGTGTGGCGCGTGTAATGGGTTCACATTTTTTTCGACTTCTTTGGGGTCCTTTTAACCAACTGAGAGCTGAAATTTTGTGATTGTCTCTAAGTCCAAAATTGCATTTTTAATATTCCGAGTATGACGCGTGTCGCGTGTGATGGGTTGGAATCGCGCCATTTTCTCGTTTTTGAGGTCTTTTTTAGTCACCTTTCGCACAACATAGAGTGCTGAAGTTTTGTAAGCGGCTCATTGTCAGGGGCACATCCTGCTTTTGACGCATATCGCGAGTCGCGTGTGGCGCGTGTGAAGCGTGGAAAAGAGAAAATTCTTTGAAATAACTCCGACTTCAAAAACAGATATTTTGGCGATTATTACCAAATAATAAACGACTGTGTGGCGTGTTTCGATGTATATATAAATCTTTGTACCAGAAAGACCAAGTTTTTTTACATTTACTTGTTATTAAATACCTAGACCAACGACCAGAGGAAATATATAAATAAAAGGCAGCTAGACCCCCAAATGATTTAAACGATTGGTTGAGTGGTTTAAGCGTGAATACTTCCTCAATTATTTGTTAAAATCGCAATGCTTTTTCTACTCCTAATAGGGTAGAATGGGAAAAGCTAAAAGCCTAACATGGTAGTATGCAGACTAATGACGGAGTCCAGATGGGAATAGAGAGAAACGCGATAGGTATGGGTTTTTGCGATAATGCTCTGCGGAAAACTCAAGTAGGACAAAGGCATACCACTATCCTACGTGCAGCTTAGAGAATAGCACATAATCAAAAACAGAAAAAGAGATTCTAATTTTTCTATTGGATTGTTCTCAGTGCTATACGCCAACGTATACAAAGAAAATGAAACAAAAACTGCTGCAGGCTTCAACAAATTAAAAATTAGAAATATTTAAAAACAAAATACTTTTCCGATTCCAGGTGGATTTCAGGTGGAAATGGAACCATTGATTACAATAATACTCGTAGTTAATAACAGCAATAAACACACCGATCGAGTTGATTGCTATGTTTACAAATTTATTTCCTATTCCGGCAATAATTCCCTATGTTACACAGGATGCACTCATAAGGTTTGGCGCTCAAGTTTATATTCCAATCATTCCCTCGGTCGGGAGGGAGCCCTTTTGCACCAGAAATCAATAAACCACCGCAAAACAATAAGCTACTCCGTATATCCCACTTTTCTATGCAATCAAATATTTTTTCATCATTTCTCGTTCGAAGCTCAGTCGGCAGGCACGTTGTCCTGATTTCGTTTGTTGCTCTGGAATTCTAAATTGTTGTGTGTTAGGTACTCTATTCATTTTCGCCATCACCACATCTCAAAATGGTTGCCCATTTTCAACAAAAAGCAGGCGAGAGCGCAAAAAAAAATCATCCGGTTTCAATAATATTGCATTTTCCTAGCATTTCACCCAAAGCACCGAGCTATCCGTTCAGCGGTTTCCAGTAAAATGGGGTTGCAACATTTTCCCATGCTATGCTCACACAAATTATTTAGGTGAAAAAATAAACAGAATGCCTACATTCAAGATCTACTGCAACTTGCCTTTTGTTCAACCAGTCAAAATGCAGAGAAAATTGAACAATGGGCTAAAAACAAGATAAAACGATTAAAAATAAATTAAATGAAAGCCAGCAGCTCGTGTTTTTTGTTGTTTGTAATGGCATAACTTAAATTTGGTCAACCCAAATACTGTCGTGTTTCATGACCCAAACCTTATATATAAAAGACTTTATTTTTATTAAGCAAACAAAGCCTACAGAGCTTACTTTTTTGCATCGTTTATAGAAATTTTGCTTTTGCAGTCTCTATATTTACTCGTGCCATCAATATTTTCTGTCTTTTAAGCGAAACTTTGAAGTTGTTTAACTTTTTAGCGTATGTGGTACGAGGGTGGGTCAATAAGTCCCTGAAAAATGAAATAAGGCACACTCTTTTCGGCATAAGAATATTTTATTTTTCAACATAGTCTCCTTTTAGGTCGATACACTTCATCCAAGGTTTCTCCAATTTGTTGATGCCCTCCAAATAATACGATTTCTCGAGCCTCTCAAAATAACCGTTTGTTTCAGTGATGACCTCTTCATTCGACCCAAATCTCTTACCTCCAAGCCATTTCTTCATGTTTGGAAACAAGAAATAGTCGCAGGGGGCTAAATCTGGGGAATATGCTGGATGAGGGAGTTGTTCGTAGCCTAACTCATGCAATTTTGCCATTGCGACTGCGAACTTGTGCGCCGGTGCGTTATCCTGGTGAAAAATAACTTTTTCTTCGCCAAATGCGGCCGTTTTTGCTTTAAATCGGCTCGAAATCAATCCAGGAGCTCTGCATAGTATGCGCCGGTGATCTTCTTACTTTTTTCAAGGTATTCGATGTGAATAACACCGCGCGCTTCCCAAAAAAACTGTCGCCATGACCTTGTTTGCTGACAAACCAACCCACCTTTGCCCTCTTCTGCTTCGATTCACCAGGAGAAGTCAATTGTTTTGACTGTTCCTTGGTTTCTGGTATGTTGTGGTGAATCTAGGTTACGAAACTGCGCAAAAACTCAGTCGAATTTTTCTGGAACATCGCCAAACACACCTTTGAAGTTGTCAAACGAATGCGTTTGTTGTCGATTGTGAGCAAACGCGGCACCCATTTTGCGGAAATCTTTTTCCAAATATTTATGTAAAATCGAAATCACTGAGCCATGTGATAAGCTTGTGGCCTCTTCAAACTCGCGCACTTTCACTCGTCGACCGTCCATTATCAAACCATGGATTTTGTCGACCATTTCCGGTGTGGTGACCTCAATGGAACGACCGCACTGAAATTGAGTAAGCCAGTGGTGAATGGTTCCAATCGATTATGAAGAGTCCTCATAATATTTGTCAAGCTTTTGTTTGGTTTGTGTGATAGTTGACACACCCGTATGTCCAATGAATTGACTCAAAGATGTTAGGAGCCTTGACCGAATTAGAGTAGTAGACCATGTTGCCTTTCAGAAATCGTTCGCGTTATTTTCTTTCCATGCTGTTAACGGATGCTATAATGGACCCGAATAAGAAAATGAATTGCTTTCGAATTTGATTGAGGGACGTTGGATCTTCTGCTCGCAAACGCTGCTACTATGTACTTTGTTTTCCTCTCATTGCCCAATTTCGTGCCAATTGCTCCAATGAAATTGTCAATATCGTCTGCGTAAGCCAGTACGCAGCAGGAAGCAATCGTGATCACCATCAGACGATGAAAATGGAGCTGGATTGGACACACCCTGAGGAAGCCAGCGGAATATATTACGAAACTAGCGATCGACTGGAATCCACAAGAAAGCCGCCGAGTTGGCCGTCCTAGCAAGACATGGAAAAGGACAATAGAAGAGGAAGTAAGATCCCAGGGGACAGAGTGGCGTCTCTTGAAACCTCAGGCGATAAATCGAGTTCGTTGGCGGGCGTTTGTAAAAGCCCTAAGCTCCCCCGCGGAGTAAAGGAAGGAAGAAAAAGCCAGTATCTGGATGGACTTGTGGACTTGTATATTGACTTGTATATTGCATTAAAGGTTAAGAATCACGGAAAGAGTGCTGAAATTTCTATTGTTATCATTCAAAAGTTTGAGAATCATCATTCAATTAGCATACTGATGATAATTCAAAGTTTGAATATCACAACTGTGCCGTGGGTGCATGCGTGCATGAGTGCATTCAGTGACATGGACATTTATTATATTGATTGTTCCCTCGCATAACATCGGATTGACGGATCACTTTCTCAAACGCCGCAGGTTGAAGAGGTTACAGGCCAGTCCATCGCATTTTTGGAGAACGTTATAAATACCCAATGGGGTTGATATTGGTCGAGATATCATTACTTGGATTATAACGGTGCCGTGACATAACGCCAATTGCCATAAGACCACATATAGTATTATGCTTTATATCACTTTGCAAAAGCGTCATAGGGCCCATTTATTTTGAGACATAAGACCAAGTATTTCTCAATAGCAAAAACTTGGTTTTACAAAATGAAAGGAGCGTATATATAAATCAGGTAAGAATAAATCAGATAAGAAGTGGAAAGTGACCTAAAGCCAAATTGGACTTAGGTCGCTTTGCAGAAGTGTCATAAGACCAAATGCTATAATTTGGCCTTATGTCACTTGGCCTTATGTTATGGCACCGATTATAACATAGTCTTGTCAATTTATTTTGAGATTCTCTCATAATACTTCAGCTATGCTGTATAAGCGGCTTAAAGTCTGCAAGCAGATGGTGTAATGAATTTTTGAACTCTTACTTTGGAACAAAACATAGTCTCCCTAAGACTGGAAATCTGTTCACTTGATAATTTGAGTGGGATGAAGCCACACTAGTATGGGACAATAGTGAGTTTGGCATATTGGGTTAACCTGTCTTGAAGAAAAGAAATGAAAATCTTATACGCGATACTCAACAACGTAATACATTACACTACGATAATTGATGCACGTTGTTATATCTCCTTCAGTCTTCTGGCATCGTTCCTTCTTCCCACACTGGCAGTGTACTATTAAGTCATGAATTCCTTCATATAATGCGGGCCGTCAATATTTAATCAGTTCCGCTTGAATGATATTTGATAGTTAGTGCCAGCGGCACAGTGTAGTCATCGGACAGTGGAGGAGTCTCTCATTCCTCAGTTAGCTGGCTTTTTAGCAACTCATAAAAGTACTCTTTCTATCACTCTAAGATGCGTTTGAGATCGACGATCTCCGCATCCTGTGCGGTCCTTGCTCTCTCTACTGTTCGAGTTGAGATTTTTCTCCCAAGCTGATTTCATTTTGTAGGGCAGTACTAGAGAACCAGATCTGACGAATAACATATTAAGATCATAAGGATCAATATTGCACAACCCAGTAGAATTTCCAGCACAGACGTGTAGATTCCTAATATTTTCCCCCAAAGATCTTTAGCTAGAAGCCCGCCATAAGACTGTTGCATTGCTTAGGTTCAGTCGCTAACTTAGATTCACCATACGAACTGCCTAAGATCGGATGGTGAAGTAAGAAAGAAAGTACTGCCTCCGGTATACTGGATCCCGACCTAGTTCCACATTCATATCCCGAGATTTTCACAACAGACTGAGGGCATGCATGAAGTTCCCGTTCGACTGATTCTATGAATTTGTCATCATAATTTTGGTCGTCTGGGAAGTTCTCGGTAGGTGACGAAGCATTAGGCTTATGTTATGAAATTAGCCGCACACGCGAAGCGAAGTGTCTGTTGCCTACCCGTTTATTTATTGCTTCAAAGCCGATAATTGTTGGTTTATTTTTTCACCCGACTAGAAAGCCCACCACCTCAACTACAGTCTTCATCATCTGAAGTACGATTGACCCTTCAAATCTTCATCATCATCCCAAGCTTTTCTATATTCGTTGTAAGCTTCTTTACGCTTTAGGGCAGTAACACAGAGCGCTTGTTATCGTCAGTAATTTTTTCAGTCTCCCACTCTTTATTGAGTCAGTCATTTATCAACACAAAGAAGATTGCACTCCCTATCGCTTCAAGTCGACTTTGTTCTCATCCCCTTGTTGAATTGAGGAATTGCCATGGCTTTTAGCTTACCGTTAATGTTTCTGCCCCACAGTGCAAACAACTTTTGCCATATGCTTTAGTAAAAAGAAAAAACAATTCAAATTGACCCAAATATTTCCTTCTTAAAATTGCAAAATAAAATTGGGACGAGAAGATTGAGAGAGTGAGTGACCTGTTTAGTCCGCTGAAATTGCGGCTGACGACTCAATCACTTTGATTAACTTTTTTATGGTTTCTTTTTCTTCCTCTTGTTAATGATGCTTTGAATTCTTCCAATCATCCTGATGCAGACCAATTACATGACTCACACGAAATAATGTCGCAGCGAATCATCACTGCAATGCAGGACCCACTCGACCCAATGTGGAATTCGATTTAAGTCAATGGGTAGTTTGCCATAAAGGTTCAGGCTGTGAGTTTCGTTGAGCTGGCTAGTTTTATGGCTAGCATTTCTACGTTTGGGTGGTGATACTTCTCTGTGTCCTTGCTGCTTTCTGGGGTAGAATTGTATTAAAACCTTATTGCTATGCATAACAGCTTCACTGCACAACAAGTCTGTTGTCCTTCTCATTTTCTTCTATGGCAGGATTCAGTTTTTATCGATTATTCTCGCTCGTGTGTCTTGCTATGTGAATTTATTCATATGCGCACACATATAGGATGTGACCTGGGTACTTGTCATATGAATGAATAAATTCTGGCCTCTTTGTGGATAATAACATTTTCCATTTGCGTCAATCGAATATATCGATTCCCATCAGGTGAATGGTGCTTGGATGGTCATGAAATTAAATGGAAAACCTCAATGATTCAATCAATCAATGGATTTTTTCTTCAAACGGTTATTATCCGCTTCACTGTTTGCCTTTACTTGAAGTTTTGTTTTTATAAATTTTGTAGGAACATACTCTCAAGGGATTTGCATGATTTAAATAATCTTATAAAGGTTTGTAAGTCTTAAGAAATTTTCAGAAATATCTGGGTTTGAAAATAAAATGTGTATAGATATAAAAATGTAAGTTCTAATAGACAGTTAAGATAATATGTATGGATATAATGGAAAGATAATAATTTTAGTTTTAAATAATTTACAAAGATAATTTTATTATGTGGCGAGGTGGGTAAGAAGAGAAGTTCTATCGCTGGAAACCGTCCGAAATGCACAGGATATTCTGAGCGACGGCAGTATGTACGCTGCTGTAACTCCTTTCATGTAGCTGGCGCAAAAAGTCGCCGGGTGCCATATAGGCACCGCATACATTAATATCAATACCCTTGCCACAGCAGTTATCTTATCGACCACCAGTATTGGGCAATATCCTCGCAAGAGCTATAACTCCACGCGATGCCTTTCACTGGCATATCTCAGATGTTCCTTGAAATTGAGCCTATAATCCAGCAGGACTCCGAGGTATTTTATATGTGGGCTCGATGTGATGCTATGTCCGCCGACTCGGATTGTCACTCTTTCCACCTTTTTCCTGCCACTTATCAGCAAAGCTTTGCTTTTGTGATCCGCTAGCACTAACATTGCGTTAACTTCACGAGTGTTTTAGCAACAACCACTATAGCTATGTCATCCGCGTATACGACGAGTTCTACTCCAGCAAGTCGTCTAATTGTTAGAATGCCGTCGTACATCACATTCCATAGTAGCGGTCCAAGTACAGAGCCCTGTCGTGATCTTCCGGTGATTTTTTATTGCCTGTGGCCGAGCTCGGTGTCATACAACAAGATTCTGTAACTGAAGTAGCTCGCGATGATTCGTAGCAGATAGTCTGGTGCCTGCAGTTTGATTAAGGAAAACAGCGTTTTGTCTCAATTCGCGGAGTTGAATGCATTTTTGACATCGAGTGTCACCTTTGCGCAGTATTTCTTATCCCCGCCTTTCCATCTCGTTCCTGCAATTGCATTGTGCGCGATATCACATACTGCCACAATTGCATTGCATTGCACGTCATTATTGGAATCTTGATAGGCCGCGAGGTTCTTGTGTGTTTTTCAAAGCGGGCGCATATGATTCTTTCTAGCAGCTTTCCAACTAAGTCCAGCATGCACAAAGGTCGGTGCGACGACGGTTTCTCTGGTGGCTTGTCACCTTTCGGAATGAGCACTAACCGCTGACGCTTCCATCTTTGCGGAAATATTCCATCATTAATGCACGTTGTGTTCACCCTACTAAATATTTCAGGCCTAATTATCAGAGCAGTTTGCATGACCACCACGTTAGGAATACCTTCCAGACCTGGGGCCTTGTGTGTCTTTTTATTCTGGTGGCTGCGTCTAGAATCTCTTCTTCAGTAACCGCGGGGATATTTTCTTCGTTGAGCTGTGTCTCGTGAGAAAAAGTTAGTGGTTCATTTAGCGGAAAGAAGGCTGTCATTATCCTTAGCATATCTTGCGGATTCACCGGTGCTGTTTGAGAGCTACTTGTGACCTTGTTCATAACTATTTTGTAGGCACAGCCTCAAGGGTTGTTCTGCACATCTTCGATAAGATCGCGGCAGGCTTGGCTTTTGCTTCTCGAAATGTCCTGTTTTGATTTCGCCTTATATCGGGATTTATGTTGCTCATACTGTTCATCTCTGTCCCTTCTTTGCTGCTGTCTCCTACGTATCCTATCACATTCTGTGCGCAGGATAGCAATTTCATCATTCCACCAGTAGACTTGTAGGTAGAAAATGCTGACTGACCCACATTGTACTCAGTCCACTATACACCTTACAGATAGCACTATTTGTATGTGTGTCACAAGAAAGCGTACGATTAAAGATCAGTCCTAGGTTTTTAGCTGTATCAGCCCACATAATCGGACTATTACCAATTTTGACCGATTGAAATTCATATACATGAAGAACTGTACGATGTATAGCTAGCGTCGGGGACTTTTTTGAGTTTAAACGTAGCTCATGTTTTAGGAAACATTGATTTACGCTTGACAAATCATCGTTTATTAGATGAATAGTGTCATCAATCGCATTGGTGGGACAACTCATGAAGAGTTGAACATCGTCCGCATACTTGTGAACTGAACAATGCATAATTACGAAAAGAGTGTTGGGCCTAGGGTTGATCCTTGCGGTACACCGTTTCGAACTTTTCACCAACTACCACGCGTTGTTGCCTTCCTGCTTAGAATGAGGAGACAAGTTTTGCAGATAGAAATGAAAACTTAAAATCCTTTATTCGTTTATTGCACAGAACCGAGTGAGTAGCTAATAACAAGTCTATATTCACTACCAGACATATTTCCTACCCTTAGTGCTAAAAACTTGAAAAATTAATTCAATTTCTCTGAAACAAATGATAATTTCCCCTCTCAATTCCAAATGACAAATCAAAAAAAAAAGAATCCAATACGTAGACTCAATTATGAAAAATAATAACAAACTTCGAACTTTTCCAAGTGGAATTTCCTTAATCATTTCGATGCAATTTAAGATGATGAGGTGAGAGCGAACGTCTATCTCTATCGTGGCAGAGGGAAAATTCACAATTCATTATTCACCGAAGAAATTGGACGGCGAAACTTTCACCCAAAGTACGAGTATATATAACAATTTCGTAAGTGGTTTCCTCTTGGTCTTGTTACAGGATGACTTTTTCACACAGCGATATGCCAGGTCAGGACTCAGTAAGCAGTAAGCGCACAAATATAAAAAGTAAAGAAGCCCGATGGAAACGAAATGATTGCATTTAATTTTTTTTCACATTTCTATATTGTGAGGTAAAAAAAACTCATTGAAGTTCTCCTGTACTTTGTTAAAGGAATCTCGATTTTTGTTGCTTTTTTTTTGTTTGCATTAAAATTTGAATAACTTGCTATGAAGCTGTGATTTCTGTATGGTAGGAAGAGTGGTGGAAAATATCAGAAAGACCCTGGACACACTAAGACGACAACATAGCGAAACAGTGTTTTGAATGGAATCCTCAAGGTGCGAGGCGAGTTAGTAGAACTAGCACAACATGGAGGTAAATTGTTTTCACAGAAGCTCAGTCCCAGAATTTGATATCATAGCCACAGTCAAGTGCTGCGAACAGAGTGTGATGAAAAGAACTGGTTATTGCTCGATGCTCCAGAAGAAGTTTAAGAGAATGCATCCTCTTGGGATGCGACTCCAATGCCAGGTATTCCCTCTGGGGTAGCTCGAAGGAGGAGGAGTGAGTCTCTTTTTGATTTTTTTATTAGCAGTAATTTCAGCATTTGTAAATCTGGTAATGCTCCAAACTTCACCATCCCAAGTTGGGCGAGGTTCAATGGTTGGGAAGAGGAAATAGACATTACCCTGGTTACTAATTATAAACTCTTTAGGGTTGATAACTGGACAGTGACCGATTCCTATTCTGACCATAAGTATATAAGGTTTGATCTAAACTTCCAGACGAAGCCGGTCGAAATAATATTAAAAGAACTGACTGGATGAAATTCGGTAATATCATCCAGTCAAAATTAGGCAAATAACCTAATATTGAGATAACTTCGGCTGATGAATTGGACAAGAAAATTGAAACGTTCGAGAAATCAATGAACGTGGCTGTTAAAGTCTCTTGCGAAATCCGTTGGAGCAAAAAATTTCACCCTCCCTTAACACATCTATTAACTCCTGAGATATTTATCAAGTATGTTGCGGCGAGCAGTGCAGAATCAGAGAATCTCGGTGGTTTGCTACTAGACCATACGGGCACTGCAGAGAGTACCTGAAGGCATGATACCATCATATACTGACTAAGCTAAGCTTCACCTCCTCATTCGGCGTCAAGTTTTTTACCAGGGCAAATTGTAAAGATGGGGCAGTAACGAGGCAATTTGACGCGACAATATTCACTGACAGATTTAAGATGAAGGATGGAGTCGGTGCAGGTATCTTCTCGGATGATCTAAATCTGTCAAGCTCATACAATCTACCCGATTCAGCAAGTATCTTTAAGGCAGAGATTCTAGCAATTAGGGAGGTCTGCAGGCACTAAGGCTCAGTAACGCACAAATCGGAAGGGTTGGCATATGTGTTGATAGACAATCTGCCATAAGGGCGATTTATGCGACCACATTAAAGTCGAAACTCGTACAACAGTGCCAAGAAGAATTGGCCTTTATCAGTCGATTCTTGGTCATCACTAAATTATGGGTGCAGGGGCACAGTAATACAGAGGGAAATATGAGAGGGCGGACGAATTGGCTAAGATGGGCGTCGCTATGGACACCGGCTATATAAAGAGGGTTACCTGTCCAATGAGCTCAGTCAAGGAACAAATCGCGGCTTGGCTGTCTGTCATGATAGCTATTTCCTACCTCATGTAGTTCCTTTCCAGATTAAAGTGGATGGCGTGTACTTCTGGCTGGAATATACTCGGGTACTGCCCCATTGCTACAGAGAACTTGGTTCGTGGCCCATAGACTCCAGCCTTCAGATCTCTTTGATCCATCCGTTACCACTTTATGGCAACCGAATGAATCTGGTATTCAGTCTCAGATCTGAATTCCTTCTTGGTGCTGATTATTACTTCTAAATTCTTTTGGAACTGAATTTGAAACAGGGCCAGCCTCTGAACTTTTTCCAATTCCCTTTTTCGTGGTGCTTAGCTTGGTTCTATCCGCTCCGTAGGTAATTATTGGAATTACTATCATTGTGTACATCCAGTGCATTATTCTGGGACTAACTCCCCAGGATTTACCTGCCACCCTTTTGCATACCTTTGATTTCTGCTCTTTTTGATTTTTTTGGTAATGCTTTCTGGTGTTTGTCCAATAGCAATATCAGTCCAAGGTATTTAATCTCTTTGCTGATAGCTATCTCTTCTCCATTAATGGTAACCGGGTGTATTCGCCCGAGCTTCCTTTTATTGGTGAATGGAACTATTATGGAGTTATTACCACTTCTTGGCACCATCTACTCGTGATATTTAATCCGTTTTGGATTATGTCACAGAGCACTTCTTCAAATTTTCCTCTTGCTACGACTACTATATCGTCTGCGTAGCCTTGGGCATAGTCGCAAAAGTAGTTCATTTACAAGGATGCTCCACAAAAGGGGTGACAGTACCCCCCCCCCCCCCTGTGGGCATCCTCTTGTAGTGTTGACCGTTATATGTTTATCACCGACTATACCTAGTCTCCATTGTTCTGGTGCCCAATATCTCGCACAACCATTTAGTTATTGTGCTGTCTACATTTTTCCTCTCCACAGCATTTCTTATCGCCCCATGGGAAGAATGCTTCTTCGATATCAAGGAAGGCGCATAGAGCGATTTCCTTCGTGACAAGGGACCACTCTATACTTCCCATCAACACCCAGAGTGCGGTCTCCGTAGATCTGGCCGCTCTGTATGCAGGCTGACTCGAGTGTTGTGGGGCTCTTTCCAGTACTTTCGACGATAACCTTTTCGATAGTCTTTAGAACGAACGAAGTTAGGCTAATTGATCTGGATGACTTTGGATAGGTAGGATATTTCTTCCCCACTCATACCTATGAATACCCCCCTTGCCCTTCTCCAGCTTATCGGTAAATACCCGAGTGTTGAGTCGCGACTTTATGGATGAATAGGTCAGGAGGTTTGGTTGGTGATGAATATTAAAATCGAAATCATTGTCAGAAAACTCAAACATCTACCAACATTTATACCTCAGATTATAAATCTAAATCTAGTTTTGTCACAGTAGCTCTAATGTACAAATAGCGTTACACTACTTAATTAATTTTTTTTTAAAGAAAATAACTTTTTGAACTTTGTCCACCATTTACTGTCCACTGTCCAGTTATAGAAAAGGTTAATATAAATTGAAATATAATGCAACTCTACGGGGGTCAACGAAGGGCCAAACAAAAAATCAACTCCTTCTGGTTTTATAAAAACATTATAATAAATTAAAATGATCACAGATTGATTTGTTATTTTTGATTTGCATAATTATTTGCTTATAAAAATGGACACTACAAAGAAACAAAGCAAAGTCCTTTCCCTAAGTGTAGTGAATCCAAACTGGATGGACTCCAAATGGAGAATGGTGGAAAAAGTCAGAAGGATGGAATAAAAAAGAACAGAGCAGAGATATTTCTGCTTCGCTGCACTCAATTCACGCAAGTATTTTGCTACTCAAGCGTAAAACTTTAGGATTAATGGAGTGAACGAGATGACGATATTTCAAGCAAAATGTATGATAATTTATTAATTTCGCTGGCGTTTATTATCGTTTCTCTCGACAAAAGCAAATTGCAAGTGGAATTTTGTGTTGTTTTCCCAAATTTGAATAATTAAATGACCCACAAACAAGCAGAGAAAAACAAAGCACTCATCTTGTAACTTTTAGTAAATTGTCCATCCTTTCATTCATAATCACCATAATCATCATTATCATCATCAACAGGAGAAGAAGTATTACAAAATGAAGCCAAATTACAAACCGCCTTGATACCCTAATATATTATCCTTTCCATCGCATAAAGTCACATTATCCTTTGCTGTGAGTAGACTTCGCATTGGCGCTCCCACAAAATGTTTTATAAAATATCGACGACAGCGAAATGAATGACGAAGAAGGCAACCCCAAAAGCAGCCAAAATACCACGGCCGGAAGGAAGGAAGGTAAGTTTTAAATAAACACAGCAATCCTTTGTCAGGATGACGGACGCGGCGCACAGTATAGCACAAAACATACCAGAACAAGCCAAAAATAATGTTCTTCAAAATTTCTATAGCTGCGATGTTTGTGTAATTTTCGGTTCATCGCTGTCAAAGGGAAAGAAAAGCAGGCAGTACTTTTGCCTCCTCAAGCCCCCTCCTTGAAAAATATTCATAGTTATACATTTATTCGCCTGAAGAGATGTAAAGTTGAAGAAAACTAAAATAACAAGCGGTTTTGTTAACATTTAAGCTGTGCTTCATGGGCAGCATATACATGGTCGTTGTGGTGAAGACGAGCCATACTATCGGGGCTTTTATTTAAGTTTATTGCATAATGATATAAGCTTATTGTAAGTTCTACATATATGGCAACGCAACTAAGGAGGAGGCTGCCCTTGAACGGTGAACTTTTCACTCTTCGCATGCTTTCAGTTAACGTACGCGTAAATGTTTTAGTTAAGTTTAGTTTTAATTTTACTCTCAAAAAGGAAAAGCTAAATTAGTTGCTTTGGGGTAAAGATTTGTAGGGAATAATGCAATACTTTTTCAAATCTGCAATCTGAGTAAAATTTCGGAGAATATGTTAACTAGAAGGAAATCGAAGCTGAACTATTTATACCAACTTAGCTTCAACAGAAGTGGAATCATCATCATCATCATCAGGATCCGGGCCTTCCGCAAAAAATCTCTCCACCGGTCCCAATTTCAAGCCGAAGTCAGCCAATTTGGCATCCCTAAGCTCTGAGCGTCCTGCTCTACGCCATCCTTCCAGCGTAGGCTTGGCCGGTCTCGCTCTCGTGTTCCATAAATCCTACCGCAAAGGACTTTCCGAACAGGATCCTCTTCACTCATGCGAGTTAGGTGTACTGCCCACCGGAGCCTACCGAGCTTAATTTTCTTCACGATGTCAACATCGCGGTAACGCTCGTAGATCTCGTCATTATAGAGTCTCCGGAATCGTCCTTCCTCATATACGGGGCCAACAATTCTCCGTAAGACTTTTCTCTCAAACGCGGCTAAGAGGTCAGAATGCTTTTTGCTAAGCTCCCAAGTCTCGGATCCAAATGTAAGTACTGGTATTTCCATTATCGTATATACCAGCAGCTTGGATGTTTTGGTTAAATTCCTGGATTTGAAGAGTCTTGACAGACTTTGGCTTTGTTGGCCGTGCGCGTATTTCTGGTTCCATGCTGTTATCGGCTACTACAGTTGACTCGAGATAGTTTAAGGACTGCACTACTTGAAATTCGCGCTCCACTATTTGAATTGAGGGACAAATGTTGGATCTTCTACTCGCAGACGTGGCCACCATGCACTTTGTTTTGCTCTCATTTATGTGCAGCCCCAGATTTCGTGCCAACTACTCGATCTGGATGAAAGCTTCCTGTACAGCTCTTCGGTTTCTACCAACGATGTCATAAGATCGTCTGCCTAAGCCAGTATCTGAATAGACTTATAGAGGATTGCTCCTCTCGCCGTTACGTCAGAGTCTCGGATCACTTTCTCCAACGCCAGGTTGAAGAGGACGCAGGCCAGTCCATCCCCTTGTCGGAGCCCGTTATAGATGTTGAATGGGCTTGATAGTGATCCGCATATTTTTACTTGGCTTATAACATTGGTCGTGGTCAACCTACATAGTCGTGTCGGTTTATTTGGGATGCCAAAATCTCTCATGGCTTTATAAAGTTCTACTCTGGCTATGCTATCATAGGCGGCTTTACAGTCTATAAAAATATGGTGTAGTGAGTTTTGAAACTCTAGACAATTTTCCATCACCGGCCTAAGGGTGTAAATCAGTTGATCAGTTGTTGATTTGCCTGGGATGAAGCCAAACTGATGTTGACCAATGATGACTTTAGCGTATGGGGCTATCCTGTCCTATAGGATAGAGGAGAAAATCTTATACACGGTACTCAACAACGTTATACCACGATAATTGCTGCAGGTTGTGATATCTCCTTTCTTATGTATGGGGCACAGGATGCCTTCTTCTTCTGTCATAGCTTCTTCCTCCCATACTTGCATTATTAGTTCATGAATTGCTTGGTGTAATGTTGGGCCTCCTATTTTTATCAGTTCCGCTGGGATCCAATCTGATGCCGGGCATTATTATTTTTGAGCCAATTTATCGCTCTGATGACTTCGGTGTATATTGCGTCACACCGCGGACTCTTTGGTAGAACTTCCGCGCCTAGTGCGGTCCTCGCTCACTGTACTATTCTCGTTCACGGACCACTGCCATCTGCTATACAACAATTGCCACTGAAATTTCCAATTGGCATCATGTCTGATGTACCTAAGCCTATACTCAAGTCGGCGCAGGGACATAAGTTCCAATATTAACTTTTGGGAATTATGACGCACTAGGGATTTATGTCCGACGAATTAGGGATTTATGTCCTAACCGATTGAGACATAAGTCAAAAAAAAAATTGTCGAAGATGGGATATAACACATAAGTCCCAAATCGAATTAGGGACTTATGTCTCAACCGATCGGGACATAAGGCCAAAAAAAATTTTTGTCGAAGATGGAATTAATAAAAATGTGTGGACTATCATTACATTACACTAAATGGCTCATTATAAAAAAATACGTTAGGTGGGACATAAGTCCCAACATATTTTTTGGGACGTATGTCCTGATGTGGTGGCACATAAGTCCCTTATTTGATTTGACTTTTTTTTGGAACTTATGTCCCAGGGACAATGGGACATAAGTCACAATTTTTTTTTGCGACTTATGTCCCTGCGCCACTCAAGGTTGTAATAGTCAGTTGAATTACCAGACATGCCTTCAGTGAACAAAAATGAGTTGCCAACGTCAATCGTGATATATATGTGGCAGTGGCCTATGAAAGTTTTCAAGTAAAAAATTCGTTAATAGTTTTTGCTTTCTTTTGACACGAACACAGCACAGTCATGGTCACGCTCATTAATTAAATAAATCCCCATTTTCCTTTCTGTGTACTGTTGTTGTATGCTTATTAGTGTGCCACTAATAATCCTTTCAGTTCATCCTCAGACTCTATTTTTTTTTGAATAGTTAATAAAATCGACAATTCAAAGCGGACAAACAAACGAAACTACGTACGTTGGTGTAAAAAGTGAATTACCCTTTTGGGAATGAGTCGCTCCAAATGAAGTATTCATTATACCGGATCGGAACGTTGCCAACGCTATTTCCACTTTCTATTGGTTGCACTTATTTATAATTCACTGAACGAGAAGACAAACAGAAAGCTTTACGATGCATGTTAGATGGAATCGCCCGTCTAAACCCTTAAAGGCAGGTTAACTTTGTTTTTGTTACGCGATGTTTACACAGCGTTGGTTCGAGCAAAAGGGCGCATGTTGAGTTGCCTCAGGAATTTAATTTAAAGTTAGATATTCTCTCGATGTTCCAAACTAAATTAATTACTATCATTTAACAAGGAAGTCGGAAAGCAGCAAAATATCTCGCTCATTCAACTCATGAAGTTATTGTAGCTATTTAGTGTAAGGATACCAACCAACCAACCACCATCAACGGTTAGGATATTTGGTAATTTTAAATGCTGCTGAGAACACTCACTTTCCCCAAGGATAACAAAACAAGAACTCTGAGGAGTTTTGTTTTCGTATAGCTGTTCATTAATATCATTGCTAATAATAATGGCATTAAATTAGCAACGATAAAGACGTTTTAATAAATAAACAACGCCTTTTAAGCAAACAACTGTTAATAAAATAACAAAAAAAAATTGTTTGTCTTTCGTCGTTGTCGTCGGTGGTTTTTGTGGAAAAGTTTTCAAAAATTCATCAACCGCCGCTAGGCAATCCTTTTATTCGCTTGAATTGCTGACAGCTTGGAATTTTCATATATAACGTATTCGTCGGTGTATAGGTTTCATAAATTTCATGAATAGGAATTTAGTTTCCAACTTTTAAGAAGGAATTTCTAATGAAGTTGAGCCGTTGAAAGTTTGTATTTGCCATAAATGGCAGGCAGGCAGACCCAGACAGGTTGTTTGCATCAGATCCTTTGACGAATTTTGGTAGAATTTTGAATGGGAAATGAATCTCGCAAGAGTGAAAAACTTTGAGCTACCAGCTTAAATATTAAGCTGTCGCGATAGTAGACATAATATACTCGTACAAATAACAGAGTATGAAATTCTTAATGAAATTTTAATCCAAAATTAGGAAGGGTTTTACGATGGAAGCAACGACGACGAGGACTTAGCGTATTTGCATGAAATTGAATTGAATTGAATTGAACATTTGGATTTTTTTAGAAAGGTTTGATATATTACAAAATTTGAATTGGTTTTAGTTAATAGTTAAATTAAGTCAATTTGACAAAAAACACTTTTAAAAAAAAATTAAAGTAAAAATTAAAATAAAAATAAAAAATTTATAAATAAAATTAATGGAGATACGTATAATTAAAAACAAAACCAACGTAAAAAGTAATGTTGATAAATTTTGTTATCTATCATATGCAGGAATAATAGATACACTAAAAAATTAACATAAGAAGTCAATATTTGTACTGCTATACAATTGACATGATATTTATTTTCAACGTTTTTGACATAAACATATTTTAAAGAAATATATATGAAAAGGTGGTATAAACTTGTTATAACAAACCAGTAAAGCCATGTGGAAAAAGAAACAATGTGTCGACTTGGTAACAAAGTCGACACAATTACGAAACATTCAAAATTAATGATTAAATTCTACATTTTAATGAAAATCAATATACAATTTATTATTGCGAGCCCGAATGGTGAAGCTATTAATCAGAGGACAGGAACATTTTTTCAGTTTGTAAGTTTGTCAGTTTGTCCACACGTATATCTCGGCTCAAACCAGTCAGAACTTGATGAGACTCGTTTGAAAACAACTTTTTAGCGGTCGGCTTGCGATGGCATAGCCAGAGTAGAACTTTATAAAGCCATGAGAGAATTCGTCGGCAGCCCAGATAAACTGACACGACTATGTAGGTTGACCATGACTAAAGTTATAAGCCAAGTAAAAATATGCGGATTACTATCAAGCCCATTCAATATCTATAACGGGCTCCGACAAGGAAATGCACTGGCCTGAGTCCTCTTCAACCTGGCGTTGGAGTAACTGATCCGAGACTCTGACGTAACGGCAAGAGGAACAATCCGCTATAAGACCATTTAGATACTGGCTTGCGGAGACGACATTGGTAGAAACCAAAGAGCTTTCATCGAGCAGGTGGCACGAAATCTGGAGCTGCACATAAATGAGAGCAAAACAAAGTACATGGTGGCCACGTCTGCGCGTAGAAGATCCAACATTGGTCCCTCAATTCAAATAGTGGAGCGCGAATTTGAAGTGGTGCAATCCTTTAACTATCTCGGGTCAACCGTAGCAGCCGATAACAGCAAGGGACCAGAAATACGCGCACGGTTGCTTAAAGCCAACAACGCCAAAGTCTGTCAAGACTCTTCAAATCCAGGAATTTAACCATAACATCCAAGCTGCTGGTATATAAGACAATGGTCATACCAGTACTTACATATGGATCCGAGGCTTGGGTGCTTAGCAAAAAGCATTCTGACCTCTTAGCCGCGTTCGAGAGAAAAGTCTTACGGAGAATTGTTAGCCCCGTATGTGAGGAAGGACGATTCTGGAGACTCTATAATGATGAGATCTACGAGTGTTACTGCGATGTCGACATCGTGAAGAGAATTAACCTCGGTAGGCTCTGGTGGAAAGTCCTTTGCGGCAGGATTTATGGAAGACAACCTAGAAGGATGGCGTAGACCTGGACGCCTAGAGTTTAGGAATTCCAAACTAGATGACATCGGCTTTTGGAGGTGAAGAGATTTTTTGCGGGAGGCCAGGACCGGACACCGGTTGTAGAGCCAAATATGATGATGATGGGGTCTTAAGAAGGTCTTTTGAAAGTTTTTTGGGTGTCCTTTTGGAGTCTTTTGAGAATCTTTTGGTGGTCTTTAAGGGTTCTTTTGGAAGTTTTTTGGAAGGAATTTCGAGAGTGTTTTTGCGGTCTTTTAGTGGCATTTGTTGGGTCTTTTGGGAGTGTTTTTGGAGTTTTTGCGATTCTTTCTTCTTTCCCTTTCTTTTGTGGGTGTTTGGCGATCATTTGGGAGGTCTTTTGGCTGGGCGGTAAGAGATTTGGGTCTAACGAAACGGTCATCACTCATCACTGACACAAACTTCTATTTTGAGGGCCTTGAGAAAACCTTTTATTTGGAAGGAATAAAAAAATTGAAAAAACGCTGTATTAAATGTATTAAAGGAGACTATGTTGAGAAATAAAACGCCTTTTTGTCGAAAAAATATCTTTTATTCAAAAAGTCACTGACTTATCAAACTACCCTCGTATCTATCGCATTTATTTCAACATAGTAAACTACTTTGCTTAACATTTAGTTAAAAATAAATTCAAGTACTTCTTAGCAGCAAAACAAACATCACTCACAACAAACAAATTTTATTGCAAGTAGTTATTGTACTACGCACTTCGCCGATCTTGCTCGCCAGATCTATTCGCTGATCAAGCTCAGTTTATTTATACGAGTATTCAAAAGTAAATATTTCTGCTCGCATTCTCGCTGTAATACTTCATTCCAGATTATTGGGGGTATTCGTCATCCTTTCCATATATAAACGAGTACTCGGAGCACATCGCGAGCAATGAGTCTATTTTTAGATAAAATATTTGCAAATTAAATTTTGTTTTGCCATCACACACATCACTTTTAATTATAGAATAGCAATTGGAAAAGAGAAAAAAAGGAAAAAGCCTGGAGTTTCGAATATGAACAGCTGTAGTCTGGAGGGATTAGTTTTGAGTTGTTGGAACGACGAACAGTGGCAAATGTAAACTGATTGCTCTTTAAGATACAAGTGTTGTCATGGCGAATCGGTTCATCTACATACTCAATTTCTATCTATGAAACAAGAGAGTGAAGTAGAATTTAAGACTTATTAGTGTGGGGCGATATGACAACGACTACAATTTTAATCCTTTCCTTAGGCCATTCAAATGCTGCCCATACAAATATATCAAGTTTTCGTCTCCATATCTACAAGAGCCAAATAGAAGGAAACCTCACACAATATTCCGTTTTCCGAGATTACACGTTAATTTGAAAATTCATCCGATTATCGAGTATTGCGGCAGTTATGGTCTGCAACTTCTATGTACGAGTATAAGCAAGGATGTGAAGAAGTCATAATATGCAAAATTTCCAACACAAAGTCCAGATGGACTCCATCGGAAGTGCCATTACATTTATACTGCAATACCTTCGCTTGAATGGGTTTCTATTCCCGCACTTCATACAAAACACTACTGAGATAGATTTTCTGGACTTTTCTTCATGCATGTACACAATATCCGATAACACATAGAAAGGAATATCCATTTTCAGCCTCAATTCTCGTGTTGCTCAGATTCTCGTTCGGTCCCTTTATATAGCGTTGTGATGTCGAGGGAATACAAAACGAGTGTTATTATGGGAATTGTCTTTGCCAGGAAACCAGAAACCCTACACCGGAATAAATATTTACTTTGTTCAGTAGTGATAATGCAATGGGGTAAAAGCTCTTCGCCACAAAAAATGTAAAAGACACAATAGAAAAAGGAGAATTAAAAGCGTGCAAGTTTTAGCACACAGCACAATCTATTCTTGGTCCCTAGTCCTTAATACCAGACTATATACCATTTGAACAGAAACAGGAAAAGGAAAAACAAAGGAACCTTCTTGACTTATAGCCATCTATAGATGGTGAGTGATTTCAAAACAAGGATGATGGTACAGAACAAAAGTAATAATTGTTTTTTGTTCTGGCCAGTCTGTGAAGAGGCTACCAATTTAGCCTTTAAATGAATGCTCTCTTCAGTCATACAATTTTCAGATTTGATTTTTAATTGCATTTCAAATTGCAGGCGACTTCGTACACCTGTGATGTGATGCTCTTTGAAGTTGCTACTGGTTTTTAGTTCCTTTGGTAATCTGAGCCGATGGACTATTACGACTGGAATTGTAACAAAAAAAGCCGCCTTGTCCTCCCAGCTAAAATCAAATATAAATGATGACATACGCACTCGACAACAAACTCATGGTTCACGTTACGAAGAGATCAAAGAGGACACAATTATTGTGACGGAAATGATTTCGCCAATGCGATTCTTTGGTGTTAGCATTTCATTCTCTTGTGTGGTTTTGTATCAAATGGGAATTCTTAACTCCAATTGGTAACAAAATCGAAAATTCCTTTTATAGAGATATCCCCTAAAAATCGAGTTTTAATCTTTGATCTCTGATTTTTCGGTTTTTGATAACCTTTGACCGGGGTAGGGATGCAGTTGAGAGTTGGAACAAATTCCTTAGCAATTCTAATGTACCATGCATTTGCCATAAAAAGGAACAAAAGCAAGTTAGTAATGAAGTAGTGTTCTTAAAGGTAATTCGATAGATCACGTCTACAAGAATTGAATTGAGCAATGTTCATAAAATAAAGACAAAGATTTAAAGGTGTTCCTTAGGTATCTAAAAGACCACAAAGCTATAAACTTTTGACAGACTCAAATGTTTTCAAATACAATAACATAATCTTACAGTATCCAAGTGGCTGATTTAAAGACTTACTTACGGTCAGGAAAAACAACTCTAACTCTAATTGTCTTAAACAAAATTGTGGCTATGCATCTGAGTAGGTAAGATTCTGAAAAGCACATATCAAAGCCATACCTCTAGGCTCTGGTAGTCAGAACTCACCTAGATCACAGCGACAAAGAAGACACGAGGTAAGCATATACCAGCACTTACAAAGATTGTGGATAACGTAATTTTAGAAGATCATTTTGTAAATTTTAAGGTTGATACATAGAAAATCGACCACGTAAGGAAACAATGAAGAAGTAATCGGCAGCAGAGATGCTCTGGTAAGTGCACATGATGAATTTTAAAGGGTACAGATGGTGGGGAGAGTAAAAAGGTGAACACTAAAGCTGTAAAAAATAAGATAGGTACTAAGAATCTTCAATCTTCATCCAGGTATGATAATAAGGGTTGACACTTTTGTTATGGAAGATGCCACAATAACCGCAACTTAGCTTACAGAGTTGATCCACAATTTTTGATATTTATCGCCTACATGTTAGGTTTAGCTTAGCCTCCAATATGGTGGTTGATAAGATGAAGAAAATTGTGGTAGTTGTTGATCGTGGCCCCACTGAGACACAGTAAGACCCTCATCAAGTACCGCTTTTAGTTGCTCCAATCGAAGCTCAAGCAATAGCTTTAGCTGATATGCCCAAACCTTTGGAGATAGGGTCTGTAGTTTTTGGCACCACAGATGATGGTGCCATCTGGATGACTGAATGGCAGTGCGAATTTAGGGGTCAACCTGTGGATAATCTTATGATGTCAGTATACGTTGTCTCATAAATAGTGCACTGGTCCGCAAGGCATTAAACTAACCGTTTAAGAGTCAACAGTCTCATCCCAAATTGTAAGAACCTCAATTACAGTAATTTACAATGAAATCTGACCGGAGATTTTTCTGGTACTATGGGAGTCGGAGCCAGCGAAGCACTTTTCCGTCGCCGACTTTAGTGAACCTCTTTGGATAGTAAGGTAGTGGCTGTTGTTGATGCACAAATGTAAGAGGAGTTTAACATGGCGTGGAGTAGGAGTGCCGAGAACCAGAGATCAACATAGAAACTGATCCCTTACACTCAGTTATACTACATACATCTGCAATACTGCTATTGTGCGTCACAAAATCTATCCGCGTGGGAGGAGGAAAAGGAAGGTAGAGCCTATACCGCGATAAACATCATCACGACATATTATCTCCATTCTAGGATAGCAAAAAAAGCCGAGGTTTGTCACCATCATACTGAGACGGAAGTATATTGAAGAGACTCTATGATTGCTGAGTGGGAGTTTTTCGATGCCGCGTCGATCTCAGGAATCAGGCAGTTTGTGACGAATTTTGCCTACATCCCTATACGGTCGCTTTGACCCAAGAACTCATCGACTCGGACCACTATCTTGTTGGTATGTTGCTCAGAACGCGGAAGGCATCATCACGAAAGATTGCATCCGCGAATCAGATTCGAGTCAACACGGCTGCTTTTCGCAACGAGGAGAACAGAAAAAACTACGGTCAAGCGATAGGACTCGCCCTGAATGCAGGGAGAGTTAGTCCTTGGGCTAAGATGTCGGTCCTAGACGAGAAATGGACACGCCTTAAGAATACTGTCATTAGTACTGATGACTCTATCTTAGGCAATAGTCGTAGAGATCGGAACGACTGGTTCAATGACGAATGTAAGGTAACGACTGAACGTAAGAATGTTGTGTGCAATGCAACAATCTCATAGAACGCCGGAACGCGAAGATGAAAAAAGATATGAAAAAACAGTTCACCGGCAAATGAAAGCAGCCTATAAGGCCCGCCAGAGTCTCGAAACCATGAAAGGGAATTCTAAACTAGATTAAGTAGAGAGCAACAGATCTCTCACAGTTCACTCTCAACTAAACGGGGAAAGCTCGGCCATACGAGGGGAAGGGGAACCTCTCCCTATCGAGGTTTTCAGGGTCTTGAGATTGAGTCATATAGGGACCGCCAGAGTCTCGAGACAAAAAAATGGGATTCTAATGCTAACTCACTGGGGAATTTGGCTCACCTGAACCTAGCGCCGAAGAACGTTGGTTGTACCGTATCCCGCCTTCCAAATTCCGTCTTTAGCTTCGTTGGTAGCTTTGGTGTCAAATATGTTGCTGTAGCGTCCCGCCTGCGGTGAACACTTTTGTGCAATTTACGGTAGTTGTCGATGCTGTCGATATTCTCCTTGAGGTGCTTGTTTTTGTACTGTTCACTTACCGATTTTTGTTGTCTCGTTGTCGAAGTGAACAGTCTCACTGATGTCGCAAAAGAAGAGATCACTTCTTCTTGTGTTTCTCCTTTTATGAAATTTGCCTCTTGGTGGACTTTGCAGCTCTCTCAGCTCTCTCGTGTTGTTGGTGTATTCACATCTGCTTATGCATTGCAAATCTTTTGGGTTTTTTCCATCTGGCATTTTGTCACCTCCGTTATTTCGTACATACTGCGTTGCCTGTGTCGCTACGCTGGATTTATTTCCATGCATGTGCTGTGTTGCTATGCTGGACTTGTTTGCTTGCATTTGTACTCAATTAGTGGTTGCGGGATTTTTTCTCTTATGTGTGCACAGTGGGTCTAAGACGAAATTTGACGCTCAAACTCAAACAAACTGCAGTGTATGCGCCTTAATTAAAAGCCCTTCTCTACACTAAAAACAACCATATTAGCGGGCGCCAAGCAGTCAGCGTTTCGAGGTTTATTTGGACAAATTTCTATTTTGGTAGAGTTTGATAGAGGAGAGGACAGGGGGGGGGGTTCGATGTTCGATTTCAAATTAAAGGTAATATAGGTACTTTTTAAGTTGGAAGAATCGGCACCTACTTGTATGTGGGAGAGGCAAAAAAAAAAAAATTGATACAAATTCATTTTATCTCAAGTAGCGGTCTTCCACAAAGGTGTCAAATAAAAGATAAATATCTGTATCTATAAATAAAATTGTGCTTCTCCAAAATAAATCATCAAAGGTAGTTCTATCCGAACAGCTGAAATTGAATAAATTCCACAACAGTTAAGCAGCAGCCAGCACTACATCTCTTAATCGAGAATCTAATAATAAAAAGGAACGATATTCAACGTACATACATATACTGTTTTCCACCTGTTCCACCAGCAAATAACTCGTTGTTGTCTGAATCTTGTTGACAAGTGTTATTGTAAGGTGACAAGGGCAACCAAATTGTCTCCTAATAATGTTTTCAATTTCGTTTGTGTTTTTGATTCAACAAAAAGCACAAAACTACTAGAAATAGAAGTCAAAAAAACCTACAACCAATAATATGTGATCTAGTGTGAGTTATTGCACGACTCCAATAAAGACTCGTTGCAACTCTATCAGCGTTACATGAGATTTTTCTGATTTCCATTGATTTCCACTGAAAAACTACGGCAAACTACTGGCAATCACGATCACGTTTAACAGCAAAGTTATTACCTTTGGCTTTGTGCACTATGCTCGAGACGATCTTGCGGTTTTAGATAAACGAAAAAAAAAACGTTTTTCTACAGATCACTTTGCACTTTTTGTTTCAAGGCTTTCACAGACTTCTACAGACTCTACAGTCTTTATACAGAGATAGACCCAAGAAGAGGGTTCTGATTCAGTAAATTAGCGACGAACGACTTTGATCGTTTGAAGCTGCTGGAAGCACTGATCTCGTTTTAAAGACAAAAAACCTTCAAGTGTTCAGGCAAAGTGTAATCATTTGGTTGATCATTAGATCGGTTCGTAATGATCGCTAAAGAGTAATTGCGTTGCTTGGAGATTTGTAATAACTTCTTTGCAATACAAATTGCAGGGCAATTTGTTAAGAAACCTATACAGACTGCCATTAGTTGATTATTTATGTGCTTTCAGGTTGTCAGTTTGTTTTTAAGTGCCGCACTTAAGACAATTTGAGAGTATAAGAGGCACTTTATCCCAATTTATGTCTAATATTTTTCCCATTGCATTGTCGTTGAAGAATGCCCTATCACTCGTCGCACAAAATGGACAGGCAAATGCGGTCTTGCTGCCAAACCGAAACAAGACAGACCTAGTCCTTTTCACCAGGAAATAAAGAAGTTGCCTCTCCCACTTTGAACCAACTTAGCTAATGAAGCGATATTTATACGGCCGTAGTTAGACCAGTAGAATGGAAGACGTAAGTTGATCTGTAAATGTGGGGAGCCAGTGCCTGATCGCTTGATTGACACGAACATTAACTTTCTTTCTATTCCATAATTCATAATGAAAGAGCTGCTGATAAAAGTACCGACCGAGAGGGGAATCGTGTGTGCATACTTCCCCAGAGACGACGACATTATTCCGCCCTCAGAGGTCCAGGAGGGGATAGAGCACTGCCGGAACAGAAACCTCCAGCACATCATAGGATGCGATGCAAATGTACATCATGAGGTAGATATATTAAATTAAGTCTTCAAACATACCTTCATAAATGCGATTCCCAAAGAGTTACTTGACCTCACTCTCGCCAGTCTATTTATCTCCAAATCTATTAAAAACTTGCATGTGTCCGACGAAGCCTCCCTGTCAGACCTTCAACACATCAGGTTTTATATTCCCGGCAAACTGGCACATACTTCTTCTAGATACGATCCAAAGTCAACGGACTGGAATCTGTATCGGTGACTTGTCCTCTCTATATTGGATATGCTTGTTACATCAATCGAGTTCACGGGGGACCTAGATGTAGCAGCTTACCAATTTAATGATGTGTTACTTACTCCCTGTTATAACAAGTGTATTCCTAAAACCAGCCTGTGCAAACGTGAGGTGACAAGCTGGCTAAACTTAGGAAGAAAGTCAGAAAACTCTTCAACACTGCTGAACGCACGAAGAGTTGGGAGGCTCTCACAGAGTACAATTTAGAATTGAGACAATCTAAACGGGCCAAATGGACGAAATATTGCAAAGACATTCCTAAAATGCCAATAGCGGCAAGAATCCATAAGGCTCTAGTTAAAGATCAGACAAATTGTGTAGGTTTACAGAGAAAGACCGATGGTGCCTACACGTCGGACCGTGAGAATACACTTAGAACTCTACTTCAGGTTCATTTCCCAGGTTCGTCTACTCGTGCACCACACACGTACCCAAACGCATCTGGCCAAAGGATCCTCATTACTAGTAGAGTAAATAGTTTATCCGGCAAAATCTTTAGTCCGGATAAGGTTAAATGGGCAAAAGGCTCCTTCAAACCATTCAAGGCTCCCGGCAGTGATGGTATCTTTCCAGCGCTTATACAGCAGGCAATCGATCTCATCCTATAGGGTATGATCACTTTATTTAATGGGCAGCTACAACTGAGGGTACATTCATTCCCATATCAGGTAATAGGCCTAGTGAGCTGCCTAAATCATACAGACCTAAAAGACACTTATTGATGTTCATAATAGAGGCTGGCTAAAATATTTTACCCCTCTGCACTCAAATCAGTTTACATATAGGAAGGGCAAGAGCACAGACGATGCCCTTCACTATCTTGTTAAGAAGATAGAGGGAGCTTTTGTTCCAAGAAGGTGACCCTGTGTGCCTTCCTTGACATTGAGGACGCTTTCGATAACACTGGCAACGGGTCTATTGCAAGGGCATTCAGTAGCAGAGGCATCTAACGCTCGAGTAATCACTGGATAAGGTCGAGATATTATTTTCTCCTCTAAAGGAGTGTCTGTATTTATGTGACTACCGTTCTAATGCCTTTTACGAAAAGATCTAGGACCTATCACTACCAAGAGCACCAATTTAGCTTATTCCAGTGAGGTTATTCCTTGTTAAACGACTCAGCTGGAATTCTCATATCAAGTCCGCCATTGAACGCGTCACTAGGTAGACGCCTCTTTGGCAGAACTTGATGGGTTCTAAATCCTAAAATGATACACTGTATGTATACAACAATGATGACACCTATTATCACGTAAGCGGCCATCGTTTGTGGCCGAAAGTTCTTGAACGGAAAAGGGTAACTATGCTCCAGAAGTTGCAAAGACCTGCCATTCTTTTTATAACGGGTACCAAGCGTACCTGCCCTACGACAGCATTATAAGCTGTCATATGGCTTTACCCTCCTCGATACCAATGGGAATTAGTCCCACTTTATTGCAGGCGAAACTCCATGCTCATTGAAATCTGCGCCTTATCGTAGTAAAAGCATTAAGGGCGCGTTAATTTATATTATCTTTTCACATAGCTAGGCAGCACTAAAAGCAATGTCTTCCAACGTAATGGACTCTTTATCAGTTAAATGCTGCTACGATGCACTGCAATCCCTTGCCAGACATAACAGAGTGATGCAGCCACTATAACCTGAAATACTGTCGTTGAAGAAAGTGCGAATATTGGCTGTTAATACAGAAAAACCTTTCGCTTCCTTCTCCCAAAGAAATTTATCATCATCATAATACCTAAAAACTTGTTATCAATTCTGAAGAATATTCCTTAACACATTCAAAAAAAAAAAAAAAAATTAAAAAATGCAGACAAGCTAAGCGTTTAAGAGAGAAAATCCTGGCATCCAACCAAACGCCAATGAAGTTATCCGTTTCCAGTGGGAGGTTTGTGTTGCTGAAACGAACAATCTGCACAAATCTTTTGCTTATTTGGCACTTTTCCCTCTTAACAAAAAGGAGAAGTGTCTCATTTTTAACGGTTGGTCGACGTCCTGTATATAAAGCTATGCGGCAACTTTCAGCGTATCTATTAGACTCATAAATTTCAGATTAAATGATTTTTGAGAAATATTAAAATATATTATACCCACCCTTCCTCGTGTCTGGATGATTATGGTGTGCAATCACGTACAGTCCTTATGCCACAAACAAAAAAGAAAGAGCTCAGTGCAATATGAATATTTCCACTAACAGGCAACTGAATACTCGACTCGAGTCGACTTATTATCTTATACATATATAAAAGAAAGTTATGCCCAACTGTTGACTTTTTTCTAATTTCGGATTAAATCTTCTCTATTGCCTTAGGTCAAATAGCAGCTAAAATATGTATTTCCCAGATGTATATTTTTCGTTCCTAATACAATCATCTTTCATCTTTCAAAAAGTTCATATTTACAAAAACAACCACAATCATCTTACAGATAACGAAAATTACCGATCAACCGCAATTGAAATGAGTAAATTGAGTTACAACAAAACGGTTAAGCATTCAAACCAAACGAACCGAGTTATTCATGAAAATTACTCGTATATAAAATTAAGACACATCGCCATCGCGTGTCAACTCACCCAAGGGCAACAAAAGAAAAACACATTTTCCGGATTTAATTTTAGATAGATATCGCCGCGTATCGCAATAATAATAATAACGAAAAATTCCTTCTCTACATTCTCATGTCTCATTTTATTCGGGTTGTATACAAGTGTGTGTCATATCCGGCTGAGACATGGAATTCCACTTGTGAGGGGGATGAGCTAAGCTGTGATGTTCGCTGCCAATGATCAAATAATGGGGTAAGCTATGATGGCCCCTGCCAAAGAACGCAAATAATGTGTTGGGTTTTGGGTGAAAGTTGTCGTCTGGATGTCATGTTTTTTTCTGTGTGGATATTGGCCCAAGTTAAGTATACATTGAGCATGAGAATGATGAATGATTGAAAGTGAAAAATCCGACTGACAACGGCAACTTTAGTCCACTTGGTATAAAGAATTCTGTATTTAGTATCAGTAGTATGGAAATCGATTAGAGTTGCAGTATGAGTATTCAATGGTTTTAAGGGAAAAGTGCTCTGAATGCTAATCAATATTTTAAATATGACAAAATTAAAAATTATCACAATTATAATAGTCATAACATTTTATTAACCTATAAACCTAAATTTTTGTTCATTTCCGTATTTGTTACCATCTGGTAACTTTGTTTCGACTCGGTAACATTGTTACGTGCTGGTAACATTGCCAGAAATAAACTATATTTTCGTTTTTTAATCCGGAAATATTCTTATACAATGGATGTTACATTTTCATTTAGTTTAAATGCCGATTTCATGAACAACTTGACGTTTGCCATTAACTTCTGCTTGAAAGTTTAGGGAAAAAAACGTTTGATAGCCAGGCAATCGTAAGCAAATAGTTAATTAATACAGGGGCCGGCAATCGAAGTGTTACTAAATCAAAAGGCTGTAATTTCGTAATTTATGAATATTTTTATTAATTTTTTAAAGAATGTCAAAAATCATTTCAACTTTATGAAAAACACTGTTCGGATGAAAGCGTCGAGTCTCTTTAAAAAGGCACTGTAAACTGCACTAACGTGACCTGTTGATATTTTGGTCGCTTCTCTTCGAAGAGCTGTCTCAATGCGTGCATTCTTTCATATATTTTTTTCGATACCTTGGCCTCCAAAATGGACAATATAAAGAGGTCCATTGTACTCAATTCTTGTGAGTATGGCCGCCATTGTTGTGAAGAATTTAAATTTGGAACGTGACTTTGTGACGATTGTTGTGTCAAACGAGCTTTATTTGATAGTGCTGAATCCTGTTGGTTGTTATCGAATTGTTTGTATGCCCAATGTAGCAACGCATCATTTAATACCTTTTATAGGTACACTTCTTGATTCACTTGACTCCCTGATCGATAAAGACTAGCGAATTACGATCATTTGCAGTTACAGCTGCCCAAACCATCGCAGAAGCCGTTGTTAAATCTTGCACTTTTTGTATCTTGTAGGGCTTTAATTGAAGTTAGATGCTTCTATCGGACACAAGCAGATTTTTTGTCCGTTCGTGCTTTCACTTTGCGAACTAGTTCTGGCGATGTTGCTGCTGTTTTTGGAAGGCCACCACTATGACGTTTTGCGATGCTACCAGTATCGTTGTAACGTGTGATGGTCCGATACCCAAAAATTTTGTTCACATTCAAATGCTCTAGCTGTTTGACAATAGCCGGTTGTGACTTTCCAGCCAGAGAAACAGTGAAATCAAACTGTTGCGTTTGAATTCCACATTGAATATTCCTTTCAAGTACGACGTATATCGATATGCTTCCGTAGACTTGTAAACAACATAACAGAATAACATTTCTCAAAAAATAAGCGCGCTGTCATCAGCCATATGACAGATACAGCAGCGTGAATTTAGTAAGACTTCGACCGCCGGACCGGTGATTTTACCCTACCGTATTGGTACATGTAAGAATCTAGCATATTCTATGTGCTTTATAGCTTAAAATACCAAAAGAGAAACATGGATACAAGCTTAACAAACTATATCATGACTGAGTAGGTACCCAGCATTTTTAAATTAACAAGTAACACCTACATTTTTCTCTCATTTCCGTATACTGTTACCATCTGGTAACTTTGTTTCGACTCGGTAACTTTGTTTCGACTCGGTAACATTGTTACATGCTGGTAACATTGATAGAAATAAACATAATAAATAAATTCGTTAAGACTATAAAAAAATAATTTTAAATTACAGTGCAGTTTGAAAGTCAAGAGATACATTTACCAATTAGAAGACCACTCAGTTGGAAAAGTAATTAAAAATTTAATTAAACAAGTTGACTAGCTTTAAGAAATGCGTTCTTAGTTATTTCGAACGAGTTTTCTAAAGTCATTAAAATAGACAAAAAAGCTAGTAGGTTGCTCACTGAATGAGTCGGTGTTTTTGCAGTGGAATTGCATAGGATTTTTTTTCTTCAATTAATTGAGTTAATTAAGAGTAATAGCTGAGGGTAGTAATTGAATTTAGTTTTCCAATAGTGAATGTAGAGCAAGTGACAGTGATATTATACACAGTTAATTGCTTTAGCACACAATCACCGCTCATAAATCTTTAACACAACTGACAGAGAAGCGTGTTCGACAGCGGAAACAAATCCATATTCATGCGATGAAATATGCAATAGACCAATATGGGCATTCATGCATGCATTGCATATGCCAACAAATAGAGGAAGAAGAAAAAACGCTGCATGTTGTTGCAGCATTGAATTCAGTTGCGTGTGACATTCGTTGGTTCTTCTTTTGTGCTGCATGTTCCTAAGCCAGGATTGAAAGAGCCGTGCAGTAGACCGACATAGACATAGAGTGTCAGCATCATAGTCATTGTAAAGACATAGCAAGTGGTGTGCGGCATTAGGCGCAAATTATTATTCCATTACATACACTTTGTAGTATTGCATGTCAGTGCAATACCATGCCGCTGACGGAAAACTGCACTTAGTGGGTGAGTTCATAACTTCCGTGCATTGATTTTTTTATTCCATTAGTGTAGCTGGCATCTTCTGGTGCTTTTTACTTTGCTATTGTTAGCTGAGCGATCACGAAACGCGACAAATCCCTACAAAGATCCTTCAGAAAACGTTCTCCTGCAAGGCTCTTTCGCTTACTAATAAGATTTATTAGCTCAGTTTGATCGTAAATTTCATAACATGCTGTGTCAACGTTAAAATGTCATATAGAAATAACCCCATTAGCGTGGGACTGTAGTTTGTTTGGAGAAGAGTTATGGCAGATTGTTGCGCGAGAAAAAATCCAAGCCAACTAAAAGTGCAGTTAAAACGCTAATGAATTTATTGAGCGGCATTTATTACTACTGTGCACGTCAGACAGAAATCATTGATTCTAAAGGAAGAAAAGTCTTATTCTTATAGTGAGGTACACTTTGATCCTATTGCATGTTGATGGAATGAAATAAAATAAAGGAATCGTACAGCGTATGCTGTAGGAAGTTTATGGCAAACTTCAACACATCGACTTGAATGAATGAAACGAAGCACACTGTATCTTACAGCTTTTTCAATTTGTTCTCCTCTTTTTTTTTAAAAAAAAATAAACTTTTTAAGTATTTCGGAATATTTTAACCAAAACGCTTAGCACATACATGCACATTTTTTTTCTGAATGTGTTATTGCAACATTCCTTTAACAACCAACGACACAAATGTCAAGTCGGGTATGAATTATTTATTGTTTACGTGATATATTTTACTTATTCCGGCCGGCAAGTGTCGGTGGTTTTTTTTCCCGGGTTTTCTTTGTTGTTGTTGGAATGCACTTTGTGGAAATTATTCATTTGATTCCAACATGTGCTTGAGAGATGCCACCCAAAACATCGTACGAAAACAAAAACTCGCAAATACACATACACATCAGTGGCGAAGCGACAATGTAATGCGATTCCCACTGTGTCATTTCTCGTGATAATTTCTGCGTGCAGAACAGTACAGAAGACTTTTAGGCAAATCGTGGGAAGAAAGCCGCAGAGTAATGCATTGGATGAACACCAAGTCAAATTAACCAATTACCACCTAAGGATCAGTAGCATGGACCAAAGGACCAAGCTAAGCTCCACAAGAAGATAATTGGAAAAGTCCACAGTCCAGTATTAATACCCGTAAAAACGGACTTGTGGACCACACCACAGCAAATAAAGAGGCTATACTTAAACTCCCCAAACCAGGGACGGAGATGATCCGACATCACGTATGCCAAGGCAAAAATAGAAATGTACTCGTTTGGTATTATTAATTTCCGTATTTGTTACCATCTGGTAACTTTGTTTCGACTCGGTAACATTGTTACATGCTGGTAACATTGATAAAAATAAACTAACATACTATAAATCTGCTCCAGAACATTGATCTGGAGTTATTTTGATATTATATTGATATAACCAGAGTTCAAGTCGCTTTATGTAGATATTTAGGTTATGAGAAGCTGATTTGGAGTTGCTGTGGGTGCTAAGTATCGCGTTGTCGTCCCCAAAGTAGAGATGGTCAAGTTGTTGTCCATGGGAAGGTCTGATGTAAATAATATGTATAGGAGTGGCCCAGGGACAGTTCTTTGGGAAAGTGAAGTGAAAGTTCATTTATTTTATGGATGAGCACATGGCGCCAAACTTTGTCGACACTTGTGCAACGTCAACAAACACTGCCGTACAGTACTTTACTTCTAGCCCAATCTACTACCCTCTGGATCTGTTCAATAGTGCCATGAAGCTCTGAATCCGAACTGGTGTGTAGGCATTATTCTTTACTTTTCAAAGAACGGAGTTATTTTCCAGAGTAGAAGTTTCTCGAAGACTTTGGATAGTAAAGGTAATAGACTAATTGGTCGATAAGACGATACAAGGGTAGGGTCCCTGCCGACCCTACCTTCTACTAATTTACAAATTTTTTGCTGCAAGCATTCGTAGGGCTGCGTAGGATTGATTGGGTCGTGCTGCTTTGAAGGTAGGCTTTTCATTGCCGCTTTTGAGATTGAGTGAAAGTGGTGGTTGGTCGCATTTGGTGAGATGTCTCGAGACATTTTCTTAGGCTCTTTTAATTTTTCTCTTTCAGAAATCTTTGGAGGGCTCATGTCGCCTTCGTCAGCTGGGGAGCTCTGTGCTTTTGCCACTTCCGTCTTAATTTCCGTTTATCGCGGATCAATTCTTCAATTCTGGCTGATGTGCGTGGAGTATTTTTTAACTTTGTTCTGAAGGGTTTGGGTGAGAATTGCAGTATCTAAGTCCTCGTGTTGCATTATAGGAGTTAACGGGTTGATATGAGAGCTTATGTATTTTCAATATTCAAGCTCCATGCTTCTTAAATTTGTTAGTGTGATAACAACAGGTGAGTGGTCGGATGAGAGGTCAATTTTGTCGCGCGTACCAAAGTTGTCTGCCTTTTGGAGTTGTTAGCCTAGAACCACAATAGGTATGCTTAGCATTATAGTCGTCAGCTGCTAAGAACTTGTCCCAAAGGCTGCTGAAAAAGTTGAGCGATTGTTGGGTCGTAATGTTGAATTTATAGGGGGACAGTATATGGCTGATATTGTTATGTCTTCGATCTACTCAGTTAGACAAATAGAAGTTGCTTAGAGGTGTTCTTTGTTCTTCTGTCGCTCCTATGAAAGCAAAAATAACACGAGGATTTTTAACCTATTTTTGAGTTTTTGTGCGAGACACACTTTAAGTTTAATGTTTGAGGTAGGATGTGTGTGGTAAGATAAAACTCAATTATACCTTAAAGACAAGAGTTAAAAAAATTCAAAATAATGTGGGAAACAATTTCTGAGTTAAAACTTATGTTTGATTCAGTTATTTAGAAAACACTTAACCATAAAAGAAAACATTTTAGAAAATTTAAAAGAAATGAAATATTGCTTCTACTTTGTTGAAATATCAGCTTAAACCAAAGAGCTATCTAATACTATTTACCATTTTTGCCTTTGTGTTACCTTTGTCAGAATTTCACCCCTCGCCACTGATACACACTCATTCCTTGTATGTAAAGGAACACAGTAAAGCATTGTAATCGCGGTTAAACATTCATTTACTGTAGTTTCCCTACACGTCGTAATTGTGGTGTGCGGGAAAATTTCGCCATAATTTACGACACCAATAAAATGTAGGTACTTTTGTGTATTTGTGTGTGTCCCATGAATTTGGTGTTTTTTCTTCTGTTCATTCGAACAAATTGAAAATTGATTGCTAGGCATTATTCAAAAAAGTGTTCAGTTACAATACAATAAGCGGCATTTGTTGGTTTCCATATGAGATACGGACCATTTAGGTACAGAGCGCACTTGACAGGTGCGACGAAAAAAACTGTGCGAACGTCAGATGCATTTTTCTTTTATTATTCCATTTGTTTAATATAAATTGAACTTGAATCACATAACAGCATCAAAAATCGCAGGTGGACTTACGTCGAGTCGCAGAGTGTACCGCTCATCCGCTCATACAGAACACAAATAATTGTTTGCTTACATAATTATCTGATTAATGGTTGTTTGGTAGAGTGGAGCGGCGGCGTTTAAAAATTTAACCAATTTAATTTTTATACGAGTATCTATAGCGATGATAGGATCAAAACGTCAAGTGGAGAATGGGGGTTAGCATCAGCTCGAGTTCAAACCAGATGTGGGAAATGTTTTCTTACTCGATTTTCATTTCATTTCGTTTGTTATTCGCTTTTATGTAACGAGATGCAAGGCTGAAATAGAAAATAAACGTAATAAACGTAATTGATGGACGACGAGTAAGTAAACAGTTGACTGTAATAAGACGTCACAATGACAGCTAACTTGGAATGGGTTTTTTTTTATCAAGCTTAATTTATTTGCACGAGCATCTAATAAATCAAGATCAAGTTATGTTTTGATTCTTTAACTTAATGGAAATTCACGTTTTCTTCTCACATTTTGCATTGACATGAAGAGGCTGTGTTGGAAGCTTTCTTCCTAATCAAGCTGGTGGTACAAAGCTAGACATTCCCATGTGCCGCATCTGTGAACCACCATTTGGTCTTTTAATGAAGTTATTAGAGCAACTAGAGCAATTAGTTAACTATCTCAGGTCGATAATATTAAAGCTGCCATAGTCAAGACTCCTAAAATTGGATTATAAGACAATTTGATTGCTCAAAGATAATGCAATTGCAGATAATTAAGCCCTCACGAGCAATAGGATACTTCTATACATCAGAAGAGTTGCATTGTAAGAACAACTTCTACAGGTTGTAACATAGATTGCCTCATCCGGCAACGTAGTAGAAGCTGAGCGCGGAGGTACTTGGTCAGCTACTAAATGTAAAGGAAACCTAGATTGTTCGGAATGAACAGATGCCAATAAACGGAACCGGGTGCGGTATTTCTGCAGTGAACAAATGCAACGTAGTAGAAACAGAAACACTTCTTCAACTGCCAACTGCGAAGCAATTGGAATGTTCGAATAGAACAGCTCGGAGTATCTAGCAAATACAACGTAGTAAGAACTGAAGTATTTGTTAGTAGGCTATCATTTTCAGAAATGTATAAAGGCTACTAGTACTTAGAATGTCTAGAATGGTCACTGTCTTCGTATTTACTAGCCTGGTCGTGCACTGCAGGACCGTGATGTGCCTGCGATAGTTTCTATCCTAGGCCGCCTAGGATTGCGTGCTATCCTAGTGACAAATGATGGGGTTCAAGGACGATGTGCTGCCTGTGTTAGCTTTGTTTCGCCCAGGCACTCATACTAAACGAGCTGAGGCCTTTGATGTCAGATCTCACCATGGTCGCGTTGGTACTACGGGAGTTGGTTCCGCCCACAGATGAGGTTGATCGATCTCCTTGGAGATTAACTGAGTCTGGGCCAACTTTTGGTTGAGGACCATGTTTTGTTCTATAGGCTTGACATACGTTGTGGCTTGAGGTTTACTACCCAAATGCGGTTAAAGCGCTAGCATTGGTAACATCAGAGGTGCACTGGTGTTACCAAATTCTTTGGTTAATCAGTGGTGCCTCCTGATGTTACTGGTGCGATGATGTGCTCTCTGTGGAGTTGCATATCTCAACCGGTTGTCGTAAACCAAATATCTGCAAGGATTTAGGTAGGTCCTGCTCTAAGATGGATGTAGATTATCGTATACCGTATAGTCCGAAGAGGACCGTGGAATTATGCCCTCTGTTGGCGGTGTTCACGTTAATCATAAGACATATCTTTTCCAAAAATGTTTGTTCGGCGTTACCTAACTAAGAAGGCGTTTCTAACTTGCAGAAGAATCCTCTTCTCCCTTCGTCCCTTATTTGTTGTTTTAACCATCTGGGAATTATATTGCTACTGGCGAAAACAAAGCAGGCTTAGTACACATATATTCTTTATCTATTAACTCTGGCTACTGGCGAAAACAAAACTATCTTAGTATGCATGTATTCTTGTTTTGAGCTAATATTCGATGAGGAAAATTTGTCCTATAAATTTACTTTATAAAAAAAAAAAATTTCTTGGTTAACAACACAATCCGCGTATGAGATTCGAACTCGATTGCGATTTACCGGTAGTTGTGTAGTCCATAGTGCTATTGTTTTGTATTTTTATCATATGACTATATTTTATACTATGCTATGTATATATGGTCTGTGACGTAGTTAATTTAGTTAAGCTATATTAGCTTCGTTACAAAGTACAAAAGACAATATTTTGGAAATCGGCAATTCGGTGGTATTTTGGTTTACCCAACCCCAGTTTTGTAAGGCTCACAGAATTACTTAATGTCTGTCGACATGGTCCGCCGCGCAATCCCATTGATGCGAGGACGTCTTATTTTTTTACGATGACAAGTACTCGATAGGAACTTATCTGTATACATATCATACCTATCACTACACACAAACGTATGACATTGCGCTCTGTTTCGTTTATTCAGTTTTTCATTATCATAAAAGAAAGAAAGAAAAAGATTTTCAAATTAAGACGATGAGGAGAATATTTTTCTTAAGGTTTGTGTAGTTAACATTTTGTTGCTTGTGTTGTTGTTGGCTTGGGAGAAAACTGTGGCGGCGCGGTAGCAAAAGCAGCTTGACAATATCTTTCCTTTCTTGATACTTTTCAAGAAGTAAATCCGCGCTGTTTCGAAAAACAACAATAAATGAATGAATGAAAGAAAGAAGCCTGCAAAGGGATTGTGTGTCTTGAAGAAGAAACCAGCAGTTAGCAGCGAACGGTGATAAATCCTCTTCTGCAGGAAGAATACTGCACTCGATTACTTGCAGAAAATATCTTTTACTTTTGGATTTTCGCATCTTCCTTTGCAAGTTCCGTATGGTGTACTATGTGCTTCTTAATCTTCTACTTCGTACGTGCATATGTACATATATACGAGTAATTGTCGTTCGATATTGCTGTCATAAGACGCAACATAATGTGACTTCATAAAAGTGGTTGAGCTGGCTGGCTGGATGATAAAGAAGAGGACATAGTTGCAGTAGACTCATATTTCAAGAAAAGAATTAAAGGAAAAAAAGATATTTTCCAGTCGCATAAATATTATGAATGTACAATTACCGCACACATAAATCTCTCCTTGCAGTCATAACTCTTTTTTGCTGCCCATGTGTCCTTCGCAAGTCACCCAATGTGGTCCTTTTCCAATCCTAATCCAATTAAATAAACCGAAGAGCAACAAATTATGGCAGTGCACTGTACGTCGACGGTAAATGCAATTGAATATACACATGATATGACGGTTAGCAGAGCAGAGCAGAGGATTATGGCTGTACAAATTCAACATTGGGAATAAAAAAGGGTACTTTTCGAGATTAAAATGCTGTAGTATGTGTAATATGTTCGAGGTGTTTATACCACATGGCTAACATGTGGTAGTGTAGTTGACACCATTGAAATTTGACACGCGAATTATGAGGCATTAATTTGGAATTTATTGCTGAAAGAATGAGTGTGTGCCGCAGGGTTCTATATTAGGACCTTAACTTTTTTCCTATTTTGACGACCGATCTACTATAAGAATTCAAAAGAAATACTTTGAAGATTAAAGTATTGAAAGCGTATGAATTCAGCTTCTTGAATGTAAGTGTACCACAACGTTCTTAATTAAGTCGTATATCTGCTTAAGATCCTGCTGTAAATAATTATTTGAAAACAGTAACAGAAAATACATAAAGTTTTTTAACTTTCCATCTTTAAGAACGATCCCTCAATTTCTGTTGTGAAAAGTTGTCTCAAAATTAAAATTCTCATTCAAATTAATGAGAAATTTAATTATCTATTAAAAGAAGTATACCACAGCGTTCTTTTCTGAGTCCGTATTAGTTTCCACCATTTTGTATCTTTCTTTGCCTGTGGTAATAAAAACTTTGACATGCCTTAATAAAAACGAGTGTGGCTGCAGCCGTTATACAAATGAACGGGCCCCTTGTTTGTATTATCAAATTTAATGTCAATAATGTAAAAACAATTAAAATATTTGTCAATTTTATTTAAAAGAATTGCAACCATTATGTTTTATGTCTCTGTTAAAATTTGCGAACCGCTGAATTAGTATGCTGATAATATTTCATAACAGTTTTAAAATCACTTTGTACTTAAGGGACATAGCCAATTAGTATATAAAGGATACTGTCATATGCTCTCCTGCCATCATATTACACAGCAGTCGTAGTAATCGGAATGACTGTCTCAATGATAGAAGTAATCTACCGACTGAACATAGGAATGTTGCGTACAGAGCAATGTACGCAACAGAACGTGGACAAGCGAAGAAGAATACAAAGAGCTCTAGACATATGAAAAAAACAACCCATAAAAATTAAAATTTTTCATCTAAATTCTCTAATCGCAGAAATTGATATGGGAGCCCCTCGATCCTGGGCAATTTTTTTTTTATTGTAGGAGAAAATCATCGAAACAAACATTTGACATCAGATGTTAAAATTGAAAAAGCTCAGATCATTTTATTCTGAGCACTTAGAGCACGCTCATACTCTGAGCAAACAAGAAACACGAACATTTATCTTGAGAACTCTTTGACTGCTCTGAACTAATTTATGAAAACGCCAAATGACAGAATATTGTGAAAACTTGTTGTTCTATCTGTAAGTTGATATCGACAACAAAAAAAAACGACATCAATAAAAATACAATTCAGTATATAATAAAAATGTAAGTTGAAGTAAGCATAAAACATTTATGTCTCGTTTCATTTGCTGGGTTCATTTGTGCGTGCACTAAGATTTCTCTCTCTCTCTCCACCACCAACAAAACCATGCAGCGCAGCCGACTGCGCAGCACACACCGCACAAAGTCCATAAAGGGCGACGAATATCTGATGCCAGTACAGATATTTAAAAAATGTATAAGGGCCTTGCGGCCGAACCCGGGACCCGATCACTACCAAATTTTCGAAAAAGTATTGTTTATTGGGTATACACATGTGTGTAAAATTTGAAGAAAATCGGGTAAATTTTTTAAAATTTTTGTTTGGGAGCCCCCCGACCCCGCAGCCCGAGGGGCCTCAAAATTTAATAGAGAGTGTTGTCTCCGGAAATACACATGTGTGCAAAATTTCAATAAAATCGGGCCATGGGAAGTGGGTTAAAAATTGATCGCAAGAATCCACGACAGACGACCGACGACCGACGACCCACGGGCAAGTGAAGTTAATATAGAGAATTTAAAAAGCAGTTCATCGGTGAAAGAGGAATACCACAGCGTTCTATATTTAGTTCTGGACTTTTTCCACTTTTTTCATATTTTTGTTGAAATTTTCGATAAAATTCTAACATAAACTTTCATTACAGTCACGTCCTTTCCTTTCCATAAAATCACTCCAAATTGCTTCGTAGTTTATGTGTACAAAATTTGAAGAAAGTCCACATTTTAATAAAAAGTGTTGTCACCGAGTTAAAAATGTGTCACAAAATTCCACGACAGACAGACAGACAAACAAATAACTGGCACGCGAAGTTAATACAGAGAATTGAAAAAGGGTAATTGTACGACTATACGACCTAAAGAGATCTTTTGGGCCAAGGGCTGCCGATTTTATCCAGGAAACGGAAACACAAACTCCGATATTGCGTTGGTTCCCAAGTGGTCTCTTCCCTGACGGATCTTTGCTCCGCACTCGTTGAGTAGATGCCATGGGGCCTCCTCCGCCTCCCCACAGAGTCTGCAGCTTCCATCCTCTTCTATTTTTAACTTCTTTAGGTGCCCCTTCAGTTTGCAATGACCTGTTAGGAAACCCGTAATGATTCTTACATTACTTCTACTTAGTCCTACTATTAGGCGGGACCTCTTTGGGTTATAATTCCCCAACATTTCCTTTGCTTGCCGTAGGCCTGGGACGTTCTCACATCTCTCGGAAGCTGCTGCCTTACCCATACTGCGTACCTCTTCCCGCAATTTGCGGTACCCTTTGCCACAGAAGGGTTCTGGCCCTTCAAGCGGAGTTTCTGCTCCTTTATTCGCGAGCCTATCCGCAGCTTCGTTGCCTTCTATGCCGGTGTGTCCCGGTACCCAGTATAAACATACTTTTTTGGTTTCACCAAGCTTGCATTCCTCCACCAGTTTTGATGTGACGTGGAATGCGTCTAGAGCTTTTAAAGCAGCTTGGCTGTCTGTCATGATTGCTATTTCCTGCCTCATGTAGTTCCGTTCCAGATTGAAGTGAGCACATCTTTCAATGGCATGTACTTCTGCCTGGAATATACTCGGGTACATCCCCATCTATATGGAGTGTTTGGTTCGTGGCCCATATATTCCAGCACCTTATGGCACCCGGATGTATCTGGTATTCAGTTTCTGACCTGAATTCCTTCTTGATCAGCTTGGTAAGTGGTTCTAATATCCGCCTTGCCCTGCTGTCCGTGAAGCAGCCTACCTTGCTCAAACGTAACTTGGTTTCCATGGATTTGCTCTCTAGAAGTGTAGTGGAGAAGCCCAAGGATTGCCTCCATGCCCGCTGTTGGGCAGGTTCTCATGGCCCTGGTGATTAAAGTAAGTAAGATTAAAGACAAGTGGTCTAATTTCGACTGATCAGCAGCAGAAGTTATTCATAAAACGCTATTACACCCACAAATATTGATTGTTTGGTGCGGGTTTCATGCTGGAGGAGGAGGAGTTTGCCCATAGTTTTTCTTCAATGGTCTGGCAACGCAGTTACAGTCACCGGACTATGCTGACGGACTATTTTTGGGATAAATTAGAAGAAATTGACTTCGAGCAAATGTGGTTTCAACAACAAGACAACACCACAAGCCTCACAGCTGGCCAAAAATCGAGTTATTAAAATCAAAGTTTGGTGACCGTGTTATCTCCAAAAGTTACAGATTTGGTGCCTCAGGGATCTTTTCTTTCGGGCTATATAAAGTCCACCATGTACGCCAATAAACCAAAGATATAAGACAACCCCATGACCAACATAGAACGCGAAATTGCTGGCCGGTATTTATGCAAAAAAATCATAAAAATTGAGTTCAGGTCATTCACTCGTGGAGGCGTTTTCCAAAAGGGCATTTGAATGATGTTTTGTTTCATAATTAATAGAATCGATGGCACCTTAACCCAAAGTTATTATTATTTTTTAATCTTAAACAAAAGCTGAATAGGAAAAGCTGAAAGAAAGAAAACCACATTATATGTGATCGTATATTTATTAATAAGTAGTACTCATTGATAACACGTCGTTGACAAACAAGTCATAACATATAATGTTCAATTCATTAAAACGCTTTTTATTCTCAACAGGACAATTTAATTCCGGCGGTTAAACCACACAACCAAACGACGATTAGAACGAATTTTTAGAATTGAACATTTCAAGTATCTAAATAGACGCACAAACGTTCAATTAGTAAATTAATTAAATAATCAAGAGAGGCCAACTCATTCAACGCAGATGGGAACAAAAATTCAAATTTCAAGATAGCGAACAAAAATAGAATATCAATGTGGCTGCTCACTTCAATGAGCAAACAACCTCGTCGCTTTATGTCGTTGCTTGTTTAAGTGTCAGGATGGCCGAGCGGTCTAAGGCGCCAGACTCAAGAGAAATCTTGCCTCAATCAGAGGTACAACAACAACTGAGCGTTCTGGTCCTCTCTGAGGGCGTGGGTTCGAATCCCACTTCTGACAAATCTCTTTTATACAACTTTGTTGCATTTGTGTACAAATTACTGACAAATGTCTTTAAGGCAACAATATGTTAAATAATTTTACTAAATGCCAAATATTTATTTAAATTTTTTAATTATTTATCATAAATATTGCTATTATTATTTAGGTCTTTAGTAAAAAAAAATACATTTACAATATATCATAAATCAAAACTACCATTTCTGACAACTTACTTCAAGTGTCAGGATGGCCGAGCGGTCTAAGGCGCCAGACTCAAGAGAAATCTTGCCTCATTCAGAGGTACAATAACAACTGAGCGTTCTGGTCCTCTCTGAGGGCGTGGGTTCAAATCCCACTTCTGACAAATGTTTTTTTTATTGACACAAATAAAAAACGTACATCCATCTAAGTAAACAAAAATACAATTTTGTGCGGTTGTCAATTATGGAAACTTACATTTACCAACCGATTTTTATGAAATTTCCAATGTATATTATTAGAAGGTACAGGAAAGTTATAGGCTATTGTACACCGCCTACCCCCTACCAGGGGGTAGGGAAATATAAAATGTTTATATCAGATACATTTACAAACTGATTTTTATGAAATTTTCACTGTATATTATTGGCAGGTTTTAGGCAAGGTACACCCCCATTCCGTGATGGTAAGAGGTGCATATTTACGGGTAGCAAAGCGCCTTGGTGGGCGCCGTGGCTCAGTGCAAATGCGCGTGGATACTGAGTAGAAGGTTTGTGGTTCGAATCCCAGTAACACCAAAAGTATTTTTGACCCACCTCTTGCGAATGGGTGAAATAATAATAATAAATAAATATAAAAATGAATGTTTGTCTCTATGTCCTTTATAGAATCGTAAACTATGCATTTGATCATGTGATGATCTTTAGCAAAGTTGTTGTGCATGAGCCCACGAAGGTTTCTGAGTTTGTACGACCAATTTTCGACAGATGGCGCCACTGTCATTCCAATGAATTTCATATATTGCCGTGACGGTTCATGCTGATTTGAATTGAAACGAAAACAGCGAACGAATGATGACGGTTCGAGTTGTGGGTGACATAAGAATTTATGTAAATTGTGAAATTCCCGCTAGGTGGCGCTGGTGTCGTTTTTTTTCTCCGAAAATTCTTATTTATGGAACGATTTGGCTCAAATTCACACCATACAATATTTAAATAAAAAGAAAGTCGTTGACAAAATTTGGACCCGATAGGTGGCGCTGGGGTGGAAAATGTAGTTTTCCCTGTATATGATCTTCATATAAAGAATATTCGAACAAGTGTACATTTTTTGCCTGTATTAGTTAGTGGGATGCCAGTGGGCGTGACGTCAGTGGGCGGGAGGTCAGTGGGCGTGGCCTCATTGGGTGGGGGTCAGTGGGCGGGGGTCAGTAGGATGGGACAGCCGGGAAACGCCGGGTATTTCTGCTAGTAATAAATAAATGAAATCACATCGCCGCTATTCAGTTATAACAACATCGTTGACAGTTCAATTACCTACTCAATGAACTTCACTCAAAGACCAAAAACTCGTTTCAATTGTCTGTTGGATGTGCAGTTGTGAAGAAGTAAAAAATATATATAAACATATATATGAAAAACATGTAAGAAAGGAAAAACAACAAATAATGACATTTGTTTATTCTCCGCTCAAGTGGTTTGTATTTAATTTCTTGTCAAACAACTCAGTCGTTCCCGTTCGGATTCGGAGGCAGTGTGTAAATGTGAAGTGCTTACAATCCCGTATCGCATACTGAGCCATTTACATCTGTACTTGTCACTGAACTTGACTTTATTTCGCGTTTTGCAGCGAGCACGCTCCATATTTGCGCGAAGAATGTTGACAGTTGACATGAAGCCTTTCTGTATTTATTAATGCTATGTGTTATTGTAGTTATAATTATTAGTAATAATGTTATCCAATATGCAACTGTTTACCTATAGAGTTAGACAATAAGGTGTGGTTTTCTTTGGATTATCACACCTACCCACCAGAACTATACAAAAACACAACGAAATAGACAATAAGCTGTATATTGCTTAATATATAGGGAAAATATAATTATTTTATGCTAATAAGTCAGAGGACTTTAGACAACCTTGGGACCAACACCTCAAACGAACTGACCGGCATATCGCCCGCGCCCGATTCATGCGAAAAAGTAATGAAAAGTTGGGTTCAGAGAAATCACTCGTGCTGTCGTGATTTGGATGAGGAGGTTCCGCATATCTCAAAAAACGAGCTGTTCCATTGAAAAAACAAAATAGGAGGCTCTTATTGGAAAAACCTATAAATTCGGATTCCGCTTGGGCACAGTTCAATACGAGTGAAGATTGAATAGTTCGCGGTCCGACCAAGACGAAGGATTATTCGGAAATTTACAAGATGCTTTTATTTTTAAATTCTCTATATTATGCCCGTGGCTGGCCGGCAGACTGGCACACCAAATCTTGTGATCAATTTTTAACCCACTTCCTAAAGGTTTCGATTTTATTGAAACTTTGCGCACATGTGTATCTTCTATGACAACACTTTCTATTAAAATTTGGAGCCCCTCGGGCATCGTGGTCGGGTACCCGATTTTCTTCAAATTTATACGCATGTGTAGGTATCTTCGATGGACAACCCGGGATCTGGGGGCACCCATACAAATTTGATAAAAAAAAGTACCCGATTTTTTCAAATTTTTGTACACATGTGTATCTCCGATGGACAAAACCTCTTGTAAAATTTAGAAGTAATTGGGCCCTGGGGTTACCCATACAAATTTTGTAAAAAAAGAAGCCGATTGTTTTAGAATTTTATACGCGAGTGCATCTCCGATGGACAACACTTTTTGTATCAGGCCCGAGGGTCGGGTGGCACCCATACATATAAAAAGAAGTACCCGATTTTCTTCAAATTTTATACACTCCGCGGGGGAGCATAGGGCTTTTACAAACGCCCGCTAACGAAATCGATTTATTGCCTGAGGTTTCAAGAGACGCCACTCTGTCCCCTGGGATCTTGCTTCCTCTTCTATTGTCCTTTTCCATGTCTTGCTAGGACGGCCAACTCGACGGCTTCCTTGTGGATTCCAGTCGAGCGCTAGTTTCGTAATATCGTCCGCTGGCTTTCTCAAAATGTGGCCAATCCAGCCACATTTTCGTCGTCTGATGGTGATCGCGATTACTTTTGCTTAAAACCCACTTTGTTGGCGTGGACTTCTAGTGAGTCACCTAGCTCTATGTCACCTAGCGATTGTGATAGGAGACAGATATCATCGGCATAGTCCAGGTCTTCTAGGCGGTGAAAAAACGTTCCATGGCAAACCCGATGGATTAGGTACGGGTTACTGTTTTCAGCGCCCAGTCGATGACAATTGTGAAAAGCAATGGTGAGAGGGTGCAACCTTGCTTGACTCCCGAGTAGATGTTGAAAGGTGAGCCAAGATGAACGTTATGAATGATGCGGCATGTTGAGTCGCGGTATAGCTCCTTGATGATGTTGATGAGTTTTTCCGGAACACTATAGCTAGACAAAAACTGCCACATCATGTTTCGGCCAACGCTATCAAGTATATGACATAGTACAATAAAATTGTCCTCATTTTTGGTTGTGAAGGATCATAATGCAATAACTGAAAAAATGGAATTCTGAAAGTTTGAGTTGTATGCATTTAAATAGAAGTGTACCACATGGTTCTATGTAAGGTCCTCAACTTTTTTCTGCACAATATTAATATGTTTAACTACTGTAAGTTTATAAGTTAGGGACATAAATAAGGAAGTACTGATAGAATATTTGCAGTTCTCGGCGATCCATTATACAAGGTTCTTTGTTAGGTTATTTTCAGTTTATAAAACATTTACTAAATATTCGTTGTAATAAGTAAACAACCCATACAAATTTAAATTTGAATTTTCACGTAAATTCTCTAATCGGAGATAGGTACACATGTGTGCAAAGTTTAAAGAACATCGGGTTAATTTTTTCTTCTTCATATCACATATCTATCACTTCCAAACTTAAATTTAACAGAAAGTGTTGTCATCAGAGATACGCATGTGTGCAAATTTTGAAGAAAATCAGCCTTGAGGAAGTAGGTTAAAAATGGATCACAAGATTCCATGACAAACAGACAGACAGACAGACAAACAAATCCGCGACGTTAATAGAGAGAATTTAAAATGAGTTTCTCTTTTTTTCTCCCCAGGACTAATACACATTTAGAACTTGAGCATATGTCGGCAACCTGATTGACTTTTATTATTGTGGATTAAGGTCAGAAAAATCTACAATGAGCTGATCATGGAGCAAACCCAAGTAGAGGAGATCAATATTCGTAACGGGCATAATCGATTTTGAAGTCGCATATGACAAAATATATAGAAAAGGCCAGTATAGAAGCATTTCATGTTTTGCCATCACTACCACAAGAAGTCATTCTAATAAATAAAAAAATAAAAAAAATATTTCGAAAAGGTTCGATGCGATATGGTTTTTTCAATATCATATTAGAGAGGATTGTAAGAATTTTGTTTAAGTTATAAGTGATTTTATATATTTTTTTAATTTTTTATAAACAATAAGAAATACTGATTGAGATTACCCTCTTCTCTCTGCGATTTTAAAATCGACATCATCACCAGATTTTTGCAGTTGCTATCTACCTACTACTCATATTAAATATCTGTAGCCATTTATTTGCGTAATTGTTAGCCTCACGGCTAATTACCAACCATAGAAGATGGAAAATTACATAGAAGTGTATTCGCAGATTATAGGAAATAAACAACCAAATTATATGTCCAATTTAATTTCCGCTTTGATTTTCACGCACATATGCATTACGCCTCGCCGAACAAATCGCAAAAAACTCAACTCAAGTCGGTTTTGTTGTACGTATGTATGCATGCACGTACGTCCAAACAAAGACGGAACGTCCAAGAGGCGGATTTCCCTAAAGCTTACATCACTGCCATCATAATAGTGATCGTTATGATGTTGGCAGCCGCGCGGTGCTATCTGGTTGGTTGCCTCTAGCCGGCTATCGGAATAATTGCCGACTACAAACACAAAAGTCGTCCCCAGCTCGCATCATTTACTAACCCGAAGCACAGACCGTCAGACCAGAACCAAATGCATACATACACACATGATAAAATATAACGGAAAGAAGCACACAGATACGAAAGATACTCCGGCCATTGACTTGTGTTGTGGAACAGTAGAACAACCGCAGCTCAGCGAATGACACGGGAATGGCAAAAAAGTAGAACGATTTACAATGGCGATAAGACGAGAGTAAATAGAATCGGCCTTGTGCCATTTTATGCGTTTCGCATGGGTAATGATTAAGTGGATTGTGTCATTACCTACACATATGTATGTTTGTATATATATATATACATTTAAGGCATGTGTGTTGTAAAATTTCGAGTTGAAAAGAGTTCAATGGTATAAGGAAATTATTTATTTTATCTTTTATGCAATAAGCGAATGATGTGTCAACGTAGAAAAAAAAATTATGGCTTATGATTGAACCTAGTGGTTCTCCAATGTTCGTACAATTTTCCAAATAAGTTGAACGAATGAAACCCGAAGTTAAATAGTGGCGAATATAATAGTGAATAATATAAAATAGTAAACGGAGAGAAGCTAGGCCTATGACAGCAAAGGTCTGTCACGCTAAAAATTATTTAACAGAGAGGAACGAAATTCCCCGAAATCGCAGCCAGAAAGATCTTTAACGAGTAACTTGCGAGTATAGTGAGTTGAAAAAAAGAACATACCATAGTGATATAGCGCACTCTAGCTAGTTCGAAAGGAAAACAGTAGAAAAGAACCTTCGCGAAACTTTTCATTTACTATAAATATGCGGTGTTTTGTCGCAGATATGAATTATTTATTTAGGGTTCAAGCTGTCAAGTTGAAATAGATCTTGCATAGAGATAGAGCTACCACCAGAATGGTAGTGAAATGCAAGTGTTGTTGTTATAAGTGTTTTTGTGTGCATAGAAAGTAATCACCAGTGTAATTTGTTAACAATTAAATTTGTGTCTTATTTGCAAAATCCTTTACGAACTATAAAGCCTAAATTTCTTAACACCATAAATAGTTCCATACTAAGAGCAACGATTGGTAAAAGGAGGTTTGTCGAAATAGCAGCATATGATTTGATGAGAAGATAAATCTTTTGGTATGGTGACAATGTGGTTATGCAGCATTTGTGCTAAACATAAAACAGAGTTGTGCTGAGTTTGTTGAATGGACCATCAAGACGTTGGCCAATGGCATTATAGTTATCAATTTGGGTTTAGATCTGGTATGTCAACGGAAGATGCTATTCTCAGATTATGTAGCCAGATACGCGACAGTACTAATGTTAATTAATCTACAATGGCTATCTTTGTTGATATGAGAAAAGCATTTGATATGGTGGACCATGACATATTGCTAAATAAATTTTATAATGCTGGTTTGAGAGGAAGAATATTTATCTGGCTACAATCGTATTTGAAAAGCAGACAACAGAGAGTTAATATAAATGGAACATTAAGCAGACTTGCTCCTTTTAAAAAATGGTGTGCCATAGGGTTCCGTACTCGGCCCTCTTTTTTTTCCTAATATATATAAATTCTCTGTTCAATCTCAAATTGAATGGTTTCCCTACAGCTTTTGCCAATGATATAGTTTTCACTTACCAATTACAGACTTCATTTGAATGTATTGCCAAGATCGAAGAAGATATTGAAACCTTAAGGTTTTGGTTTGCTGCTCATAAGTTGATTATTAGCGAGAAAACTAAACTAATGGCATTTAAAATATCTGGAAATAGGTTTTACGATTTTAATCTTTATTTTCATGTTCACAACTGCAAAAAGTTTAGCTTTACCCGTTCATAAGTGAGGTCTAGTTGTCCCGAACTGTATTTTTGTGCCAAACACACACGAGCGACACGATACGGTGGTCACCACATTATACATTAGTAAGCAAAGTAGTCAATTTCTGGTAAAGCGAAGGTTAAACAACTAGAGATCAGTTGCCGGAAAACAGAAATACAAAATCCTAACAAACTTTATATTCAAAGAGCCACATCCAAAAACTGTAGGATACACCGAATTCTATTAAATGATATATGTTACGAAGCTAAATCTCCTAAAAGTATACAATAAAAAATTCAATGCTTGTTGTAATTTTTATTAACGGAGGAAACCCTGAAACTATACAATGAAATGTGATGACTGTTGCAATATTTATAAAAATAATCAACCCTAAAAGAATTTATAATGTAATGATAAATTTAATTTAATTAACTAAAAAATTAACAAAATAATTTTACCGATATTTCGAATACTTTTCCTTATATCTGCCAAAGCTGTTAGATGTGAGTCCGGGGTCACCAAATCACAGTTACTCTTTTTGCAGCTTAATGTGAAAGGAGCCTTTGTTCCTATACCGATCTTACTTTGGTTTATAAGCAAAGAATGGTACAGTTTAGACAATTCTACGCTCGGAAGACAATAAAGGATTGCATTATCCCGGACAAGTATTTGCGGGATCTGCTTTATTAGACTTCGCAGAATAGGTTGGTTGCTTCTTAAAGATCGGCAATTTATTACAAGAAAAGTAAAGATTTAAGAATAGACCCTTGTGGTACACCGCTTCTTACGTCTAGAGGTAGCTAAACTCCGACGTTAGGTCAGCAAATGTTCTTTGCTAAGAACCTTTGGTAATATTATACTATTATATTATTTTACTATTATCCTATAATATACTTATACTATTACTTTCAATTTGTGTTGAAAAACCCCTGATATTCCGTACTCATTCTCTTTAAACAAAAAGTGCACATTTTTTCTAGTCCCCTCTGTAAGAATTCATGATATAAATGTAATCCAAATATTGTCACAAACCGGTTTTGTAAATAAACAAAAAAAACCATCACTTGTTGCTCCAATTCAATTAAAGTTTATCGTTTTATCGCTTAATATGGAAAACTAATAAGCACTTCCCCATCAAAGCATTCGTTCAGATTCGAATGAATTGTGAATGCGAGTCCGCATACGAGTACAAAGAATAACAATTATATCAACTTCAATTTGTTATTAACATTAGTGAAGTAGAGAAACACATCAATATACTCGTACATATACTCAAACCTTATACAGTACATTCTCGATTATATGAATTCTCGATTATTTACTTGAATACCTCAAAGTGTTTACACTTAAACTCGATTAGCCTAATGTTATATTTGCACTGCATGTTCGTATAATCAAATTTCAGATAAAAATGTTCCCCAGGAGAATGACAGTTATTGTTTCAGGCGGCATTCGTATCTGTCTTAACAGTTCAAAATGTATCTTTAATCCGAAATCTGTTTTTTTTTTTTATATGTACTATGTACTCAATCCAAGTTAATTCGAATTCGTATACAGCACCCTCGATCATATAAACTTTTCGATCAAAACTTACCTTTTATAAGTTCATATAATCGAGATACTACTGTAATAGACAAATTCAATTAATCTCATGCACCGTCATCGTTTGTTGGTTAAATAAAAAGTTCAAGAATGTTTGACATTGCGAATTGCGATGCATTACCAGCTGGCTTGAGTTGCGTGTGTCTAATGAATATTCCAAGCTGTTGATGCATCGCATCGTATTGGTGATATCGGGCGCACCATATTTGATCGTCCCTCACAGCATGATCGCTGGATGTAAATTTTTTGTTGCAATTTTAATTATATATCTAGCGGATCGGCGCCAAAATGGAAATAAAATGAAGCGTGCGGCTGGGTGATTAGTGCATCTATAAATATTTATCGCCGCCGAATCAGGAAAACCCGTTTCATATCTGCTCGTATCTTTGTACGTACGATGGCTAATATATAAAACAACAAGATGTGACGACTGACGATGCTCTGAGACAAAGCTGAAAACCAGATGTGCCGACACAAGCACAGAATGTGGAACAACTATGTTAGCAGTCTTGCTCGCAGTTCAGTTAAGCTCCTCTCAAAAGCCATAACTTTAAATTCCGTCCGTCTGTTTTCTGCTTTTGTGATTTCTCTGGGATTTATGCAAATTATCTTTTTTCATAAAACTTTGCACCAACTGCTGTCGTCTTATCCAAGTGCCTGTCTGTCTGTCTGTCTGTCTGTCAGCCGGAGAGTGGCTGTTGCTCTGATTTAAAAAAACTGTATATGCTAAGTGATATATGTAGCTTATACATTTTCACACGACAGATAATAATGAGTTTGAAAAATCTAAACGACTTTTCTTTTTTTACTAATCTCTAATCGTCTATCTATCTCTGGCACATTGTCGTCCAAACCGTTCTCGTCATCAAAGCTGGTATACACTTGTACGTTTTGATGAATATGTCAGATTTTTGTCAGCCGTCCATATTCGCAAATCGATAGGCGCCATCGCGTTTTCATCCACCATAGTTTTACCCTTTCATTATGAGAGAACGTTCGCCTTTGCCAATGTGGTTGCACGTACTTTGGTGGAATGTTATTGCCATGATTGCCACCGTACGGATTAAATAATGTCAGAGATAGGGCGACGATGAGAAAAAGATGACATAACAGACTACAGACATCACAATGATAATTATACTAAAAATAATGATGGATGGTGAAGTATTGCCGGCGCTATAGATGACGGGACGGGATGATGAACGACATGGAAACAAGCTGGGAGAGAGAGAAGTGATAAGATAAGATGAAAAGTCAGCGATTGTTCGTTGCGTGTTAATGCCCATCATTTGACGACTGCTAAACTAATCGTAATGGAGCTTTTAGGTCATTATTATGCAATTAAATAGTTTAGTAAGTATTACAGTCTATAACTGTTTAAGATTTTGAAATAGGATGTTAAAGCCGGACTGATAAGGCGGTTATCATCTTGTACTCATCTGAATCAAAATGGAAAAGAAAGGCAAAGCGATCATAACTTTACACTTTCCCAACTTAGCCATTTAGCCAAGTAATAAAAATGTACGAGTATGTATGAAATACAACAAAAAAATATCTTTCTGAGAAAAATCGCAAGCTTAATTCAGCACAATTTCAGCACATCATTAAGACACAAATAAGGTTTAGAAAAGTTTTAACCAATAATTTCCAAATTAAAAAGTTATAAGCACTGCTTTTAAAACTGCTGAATATGCGCTGAATTAACAAAAAAAGCAAAATGAATCAAGATTGTAGACCTTAAGGTAACTTCCACGCTAAAAGCGTATATTCCGAAATTATTAAGTTTGGAAAGGGGTTTACTAAAAGCCAAATGTACCTTTAAACGAAACAACAAAAAATAAACGGATTTTAACTTCGCAAGCTTAATTCAGCACAATTTCAGCACTTAAGACACAAATAAGGATAAGACAAATTTCAACCAATAATTTCCAAAATAAATAGTTATGAGCACTGCTAATAAAACTGCTGAATATGCGCTGAATTAACAAAAAAACCAAAATGAATCAAGATTGTAGACCTTAAGGTAACTTCCACGCTAAAAGCGTATATTCCGGAAGTATTAAGTTTGGAAAGGGGTTTACTAAAAGCCAAATGTACATTTAAATGAAACAGAAAGCAGTTTGACTGCATTTTGTATGAAAAATCAGTTTTTCTCCCATCTCTCTCGTCTCTGATAGTACAACCGACCTTTTAAGGGATAGCACGGCCATAAATCGAGTTCAGTTATATAGGTTAGGTTAGGTTAAGGTGACTGTCAGTTAAACCGACACACTTAGGCCAGCAATGGTCTATTGTGATACCACACGGATCAGAAAAGTTTCCCTCCACCTACTCGTTGAACCACTTAGAGCTTCGTATGAAGCGAAGGAGACTGCTGATATCAGTGTTGATAAAATCATTAGTGTCGTTGTAGAAGAAAGCTCCCATATGGAGTTTAGACCTTTGGGAGAGGGCTGGACAAGTCCAAAGAAGATGGATAATGTTCTCCTCCTCCTCATCCATGCCGCTTCTGTAGAAGTCATTCGAGAAGACTCAGAGTCTTGCTGCATGCCTGCCTATAAGAAAGTGTCCCGTAATGACAATAGCCCCGTGTGCGATCTTTTTTGAAAGATCAAACACTTGGAGCGCTTCGGATCCTGGTTGGGTCTGCTTTGTCGGTATACAATTTGTACCGCTTGACCACCTACGATTAATTTTGTCAGTAGCATCCCGCTTTAACATGAGTTTGCATGTAGCGATTGATATGCCTAGAGAGCCATATTTTGGTAAGATGGGTAGTGTAGTTCCTTGTTTGGCGAGCTCGTCAGCCATACAGTCGGGAGAACACCCAACACAGGTGGATATTAAACTGCTCCGCCATCTCCCTAAGAGATGATCGGCAGTTAAGGGCTATGGTTGAATTTGTAAAGACTGATTCCAGGGATTTCAGCGCGGCTTGGCTATCCGAGAATATACGGATATCCGAGAATATACGGATATCCTTAGCGGATATGACGTAACTCTTCAGCCAAGATAAGGCTTCACTGATCGCCATAATCTCTGCCTGGAAAACACTACAGTGATAAGGAAGACGGAAGGAGAGATTATGGTTTAGCTTTTTTGAGAAAATACCTCTATCAACTCCGTCATCAGTTTTGGACTCGTCTGTGTAAAAATGAATGTGTCCATCTTCCAGGTACGAGCATTCCTCTCAGAATGATCTGGAGGGGAAGGTGACCTTGAAGCTTTTATTTAAATGGAGCTGTGGAGTGGTGTAGTAAATGTTATCTGGGATCCTCACTTAATTCAGGATAGAGGAGTAGCCGATTTCATTTCTAATCCACTGGGAGATAGCCTTGAGGCGAATAGCCGAGCTAGCAGCTACTTGCCTGCTGAAATTATCGCTCTGCTAACTTCGTCTATGCTTGGTGGCGGCATCATAGTGTCGTCTTCGGTCATTGGTGGAGCCTACAATTCCTCAGTTAGTTGGCCATTTAGCAACTCATGAAAGTGATCTTCTCCTAGGCTGCTTTCGTTTGCTGGTGAACTATTTTTTTTATATCTTCTGAGCTCTTTATATTCATCTTCGCGTGCCTGCGTTCTATGAGATTGTTGCATTGCTCGGTACGCAACAGTCTTACGTTCAGTCACTAGCTTACATTTGTCATCGAACCAGCCGTTTCGATACCCAGGTAGCTTTGTAGATAGTTTTATGCGCAAACCTTGTACTCTTAACGACCAAATTATTGCTTGCTTGCTTGCTTCTCGTGTAAGCTATGGGTGTCAATGTACTGCCTGAATACTGGCTCCCTACCTTTTAGCATTCATATCCCCCAGAACGATTTTTACATCATACTGAGGGCAATCATGGCAGGCTCCCGTTCGACTGATTCAAAGAATTCTTCTTTTTCATCATCTGGGGAATCCTCTTATGAACGTGAACGTTTATAAGGCTTACGTTTTTAAATCGACCCTGCACGCTAAGGGAGCATAGCCGTTCATTTAGTTTTTAAAAGGCGATAACTGTGGGTTTCATTCTTTTGCTGACTAGAAACCCCACCCATGACATGCATGACAGCTTTAATATATGTCATATTCTGATTTTTGAAAGACATCATTCCCCGTCCATCGCATCTCCTGAATTGCTGTTATGTCAGCCCTATATTTATACAGGGTATCGGCCAGCTACTGTGCATCTCGAGCTCTATACAGTGAGCGTACATTCCATAAGAATCGTTTAGCCGTTTTCGTTGCCGTGGTCGTCATCGTTCATCAGTGCATCCGAGGCTGATTATGGGTTCCGTAACAACTTGTTTTTACGGGTGCGGTTATTGGCCTCGCGTTAATCTTACTTTGAAGGGACTAACCATTCATTCAGCTTTTCCTGCATTGGAGGAAAATTACCGGCGGCCACCAAATGGAGGTTCGATCGCACTTTCACCAGTCAAAGATAGTTACGGCCACTTGCAATTCTGATGCATTTTGAGTTTTTCCCCCTATTCTACTGATGGCTGACTGTTTTGGGGCTCAGCTTATGTTTCAAACATAAGAAAATTGCAACGCATACAATTAAAAATTCAGCAAAGGATGGTAAACGCACCTTGGTACAAAAGATACACAAACATACAACGTGATCTCAACATTGAAACAGTAGCAGATACAATACAAAAATACATTAGAACAACATCCCAACACATTAGTTCGGGAGATATTATGAAGGTCTAGCTAACTAATTAATATAAAAAACTAACCAAATAGTGCAAAATAATAATAAAAATAAGAATTAACATAGGTTACGTATCAAGAAGTTATATTTAATTAGCTTTTGAGATTTGAAACCGTTTTGTGAGTTCCCCAAGATGGTAAAGATATAGGAATAAAGCCAAAATCAGTTTTAAAAAATTAAATTACATTTACATTTTACATTTTTGTCAATAATTCTAGCTTCCGATTAATCGATATTTACTGAATCAATTAATTGCGATACACGACATATCAGTTCTGATGGGAACTTATCACAAAACATCTAACAATAGCTACTATTCCAGGGGAAAACTTATGTAGCTAAAGGAAAATCGCTAAACAACTATGTCGCATAAGAGCACAAGGCAAGAAATTAAATAATTTATTCACAAAAGTCTCAATAAAGTGAATGTGGATAGAAATACGAAAATAAAGGCTAATGTCATCGTTATGGTCGCTGTTGAAAGACAACTTAAGAAACGGATAAAGAAGAATTTGCAGATACAAAAAAAAAATCAAAGCAAAACACAACAACATTTCTGGCATAATGCAGGTGGTTAGAAGAAATTTAGTTGAGAGTATGACGTCGAAATTACTGATGGCCGGTGACAGTAAGAGTAACCTGGAAGCCGACATAAACACATAGCTCCGTAGTGTCATTGATCTGTGCGAAGCAGCCACAACAACAGAAAGCATTAAGCAAAAAAAAAATCCCTTCCAATCGGATCGCGCTTGTATTTTTACATTCATTCCGCTTAGAGCAGCTTTAAGCTTTTGCTGTTTGCTGTCAGGAATATTAAAAAAAAGAATTCACTGTTTATTTTGTTGGTCAATTTTATACGTAATTCGTAATAGATACTTTTTATGATATCACTGAAATTGGATACCTCAGGTACGATAGTGCTGCTACCATTTTGCTGAACAAAAATAAGAAGATTGTAATTGGATTTAATTTTAAGAGGATTCCTTGTGGTAAGATGTGCAATATTTGCAGACAATTGAGAAGCTTAAAGTTATGGGCAGTTATTGTGAAATTTATACTTTATAAGCATGGAAGGGATTGCAGTTCTAGAGATTTATTATGTGCATCGCATTTGATTGCCACAATATACTTAAGGCATTTTCATAAGACAACTTATCTTTCAATATAAAATAAAGTTGGGAGGTTTTGGTGCCCAGCAGAAAGAAAACCAAATCTTTAGTTGCATTCGATAAAAAAAGGGAGGTGAAGAAAGAAAAGCCGAGCATTAGTAGTAGAGCTTTATGCGAGAAATAAACAAAAAACGAGATCTAAGGGAGTTTTCAGTTAGGACGCCCCATTTTTCGAACAGGGTTTTTTCTGCTATGCATTAAGCTACCTATGGTTTTTTTGACGTTTTACCTTTATATAAACTTGCAATTTACAAAAATTATACGCTTCAACTAATTATTTTAATTACACGCTTCAACCATCGATCAACGTGTGTGCTATTAGCTTCAAAGACCAGAGTGGCGCCGCTGAAGACCATATCCATTCCGAGGTTGAAGCTATGCGCAGCACACCTCTTGAGCAGATTGATGAGCACCACAATAGAAGCATGCGGAATGCAGAATGTGCCAATAACCTTTTGGACAGACTCAACAATAGTGCTACATTGGCTGGGCAAGATACCATATGAGCTGAAGAAATTCGTCGCTAATCGGGTGAGCGCCATCCACGAACTGGCAGGAGAGCATCGCTGGAAACATGTCCCATCAACAGACAATCTAGCAGACTTGAGTTCCAGAGGGTTCCAGAGCTACTTAATAAGAGCTTATGGTGGAGCAGGCCTTCCTGGCTCGAGCTCCCAGAATAACAATGGCCGAATGTGCATCCGACCATAAACATGCAGCAGAAAATCAGAGCGACCTCAGAAACGAAGGCAGCCTTCATAGGCAGCGCGAGATGCCTCTTTCCTACGTGCCTGAGCATCAATGGCGAGAGCTTTCTCGAGCGGAGATCAACTTTACCGAGCGTGCTGATTGTGACAGCCTACGTTCTCAGCCATGATTTTATATCACCCTTAGAGCGAGAGCAAGCGTTGGAATACTGGGTGCAGACAACGCAACAAGGTGCATATTGCCAGGAGTTAGAGCAAATTGGCAGTGCGAGCAGCATCATCACTCTTACTCCATTCACAGATTGTAAAGGGGTACTAAGAGTAGGAGGGCGCCTGCAGAATTAATCGCTGTCGTATGAGAACATGCACCAAATTATTCTCCCAGCGAAGAGCAGATTGAGGAGCCAGCTTCTCATTAGAGAGGCACCACTTGTTATGCGAAAATCCAACAGCTGATGGTATGTAGTTCTTCTAATATTTTTCAAACGTTGCAAGGTGGTGTACAACTCTGCATGCAGTACATCAGACAACATTTTTGGATAACCGGACTCCGCCGTTCAATTAAAACACACATTGGGCGCTGTGTCATCTGTTTCCGCCAGAAGCAGACAGTCGTCGAGCAGCTAATGGGCAATCTTCTTGAAGATCGTGTGCAGCCAGCAATGCAGCAATATGCAGGACCAGTGCAAATCAAGGCAAGAGCAGGCCGTTGCAGAATAATCGATACGGGCTATATCGCGCTATTTGTGTGCATGGTAACGAAAGCGGTGCATTTAGAGTTGGTAAGTGACGAGACCACAGAAGCCTTCTTAGCTGCCTTCCAGAGATTCAGAGGACGACGTGAGAGATGCGCTATGGACTATGGAGATGATACTATGGAGCGACAACGCGACGACGTTCGTGGGCGCCAACAACGAGCTAAGAAAGGCAGCCGAATTATAGAGAAATCATATCGTGCAGGAGCAAATCGGTGCAATGAGAACCGAGTGGAAATTCATCGTGCCCAGGAGTCCCACACACAGGAGGCATTTCAACTTAATGTGCGCTTATCCTAATCAGCAATGAAGCCTATTTTTGTCTGGGCGGCTTCATATTTGCGCAAGTCAACAATCTGAAACATTCACGAAATGCCATTACATCCACAAACACTGACTGTTTGGTGCGGACTTCTTCCTGGATGGGTCATTGGCCTATACTTCTTCTCTAATGATGCTGGCAACGGAGTGTAATCAATGGAGATCTCTACCGGTCTATGTTGACTGGCTATTTTTGGGATAAATTGAAAAAGCATATGTGATTTTAATAATAGGTCACTACAATTCCCACAGCTGGCCAAACAATTTAGTTATTGAAGTGGAAGTTCGGTGATCTTCAGAAGTCCGTCTCATTCGTGTGATTTGACCCCTCTGGTTTTTTTATGGCTATATCAAGTCCACGGCCAATGGATGGTATGTGCCAAAAAGCAAGACGATCTCAGAACCAATATCGAACGCGAAATTGATGCCATATCGCCCGATTAATGCAGTAAAGTCATGGCATGAAAAAACGGGTTATCGCATTTGCTCGTGCAGACGTTTCTGTGGAACATATTTGAATGATGTTGTGTACCACAATTAATGGTATCGACGATTCTTAAATCCGAAATTAATTTAAATTTATATCTCAAACAGAAGCTGTTTTAATTTAAAAAACAAAACAGGGCGCTCTTAATGAAAACCGCATTACAATAAGCGGTATCATGAATAGCTAGCGTACACCTACACCTACACCATCTTCTGTCAGAAGATAGACTTTTACCATAAAACTACGGGCTTAATTAAATAAGGAACGACGAAAAGTTATCGGTAGATGGAAAACATAAATAATTGAAACACACACACCGATCCATCTAATTGCCCTCGAAGGCCTACGGGCTTTACTCGATTCCATTCGATTCGATTTGGATTAAGTAGAAAACTTTTACTATTCACATAACAAATTCTGAAAGTTTCGTAGACGACGTTTCGAGTATTTTGCAAAACAAGTATCATTGCTCTTACCGACGAATCCATTGAAGGGGAGAATCTGGTAGGTAAATGGAAGACTCAAATCGAAAATGAAAAGAAAACAAAATCTACGAAATGGAGGTAAAGTTTTTATCTAAGAAAAAAAATCATAAATAGCCAAACAGCTCCCATCCTCCACGGAACCAGGTAGGTAAACCCTTAAGCCTATAAAGAAATGAGAAAAATAAACAATACTCGTATATAAAAGAATAAAGTGGATTGTGCCAACCTCACTTTTTATGGAAGAAAAACTTTTCTGTTCCATTGCCACCAAAACTAATTTAGCTCGGCAATGTGACGCAGCGCTAAGTGTGCAGAAGCCGTTAACGTTTTCTCTGCAGAAGTGAATTTTAATTGGAGGAGCTCTATACATGTATGTCTATATGTAGGCTCATGATGGTGAGATGATGCTGCAAAGAACGAACGAAAGCAAACTAAAGGAAAAACCCAACAAACGAAAATTTCCACAGGATTACCACATCAACCATAAGGATCAGCGACGACACCACAAGAACCAACCAGCAGCTCAGCTCCGCTTGGTGCTGGCAAATAACTTGTGAATGGAAAAATTATTCCGCAAATTGGGTTTTAGTTTATAACAGGACAGCAGATGTACAGAGTTAATGGTGACACATGGCGCGGGTTGGCATCCGTAGAAATTCTTCTCCACATTGCACAGTGTTCTCGTTTCTCGGAAAGGTAAACACTTATTTGCTCCTCTGGCCTCATTTCAAGGTAATATTTTGTGAAGGCCGCTTGTGATGATGTCGTAACAGAAAAACAAATAAGGTAATGAGAATATGAAGAGGATCTCATTAGGCACCGACGCTATTTATGGCGGTAATTGCCACTTGAAGCGATCCTTTCTACAAGTTGCTGAAGCTTGAGCATATTTCTTACTATTCACTGTTCTTTGCAATTTGTTCTAAATTTGTTTTTTTCATTCTTTTTATCAAGAAATGTAGGCAAAGTTTAATTACGATGACTTTATGTATGAGCCAGGAAAACGTGAATAACATTTTGCAAAGGTCGTTAATAACTAAAAACCCAATAAATTAAAAATGTTCATGTGAAGTTTCTATTCGGGGATACACTTTTAATAAAATCAGGTTAATTTTGAAGAAATTTATAACCAAACAAACAAACAAACCAAACAAAATAAACAAACCAAATAAACCAAACAAACAAACAAACAAACAAACAAACAAACAAACAAACAAACAAACAAACAAACAAACAAACAAACAAACAAACAAACAAACAAACAAACAAACAAACCAAACAAAAAAAGAAAGCAAAGAAACCAAAGAAACCAAACAAAACAAACGAAACCAAGCAAACAAGCAAACAAACACACAAATAAACAAACCCTTTAGGGGGCTAGTTATGCTTCAATAAAAGCGGACGACCGCCCTCAAAACCCCTCGAACGCTTTAAGGGGGTCTTAAGACCCCTTCAAAATACCCTCCTCAAGACCACCTAAAGACCCCTTCAGGACCCCAAAAACCGCCTTATGGCCCCCCGATCAAGACCCTATCATAACCCCTTAAAACTTCCTTAAGACTCTCTCAAGACCCAATGAAGACTATCCCAAAACGCCGCACATCCCCCATTCAAGCTTCACTTAAGATTCCTTGAGTTCCCCTAAATACCATCTTAAGACCGCTCTCAAAACCCTCCCAAAAACCACTTCAAGACCTTAAGACCACCTTACAACTCCACTCAAGACCACATAGGAACCCCTCAAGACCCCTCTCAAAACCCCCAGTCCCCGCTCAAGACTCCTTTAGGACAACCTCAAAACCCTCCTAAAACCCCTCTCAATAACCTCTCATACCCTATCAACACCCCTTCAAATCCCCTTCAAGACTACCTCAAGGCACCTTTAGGACCCCCTCAGGACCACCTTAAGACTTGCTCAACACCCCCCTTATTCCCCTCTTAAAACCCCTTTAAGACCCATCTTAAAACCTCCTTCAAACCCCCTCAAGATTACCTCAAGACCTCCTCAAGACCACCTAAGAACCTCTCTAAACCCTCTCAAGACCACTTTCAAACCTCTCTTTCTCTTAATTCTCTTTATTCTCTTTAGAACCCCTTCAAGACTCTCTCAAGACCCTAGTCAACTCCACCTAAGAACCTCTCAAGAAACTCTTTAAACCGCCTAAAGACCCCTGTTGTGATCAACATGTCTTATCATGTCTCAGTCTACTATCGCTTCATAAATACCCTTATCATGTTTCACTCTGCTATCTCTTCATTTCATATCTACATAAATAACTTTATCTTAACGATACAAGCTGGCAGTGTTATCTTAATTACTCGCTTGTATGTTCATTGGCATTATGCGGGAACCAAAGACCACTACAGGGCATTTTTAGCCTCTATCTGTATAGTGTGTTCTTATCTTGTAAAAATATCACTTGCATCCTAATAGAACATCAACCAAGCGAGCAATAGGCAGTGTATTTCCGGTATCAATAAAGACTATTATGTATGCAGTGTACAGCAATTTAATATAAGAGCATTTAAAAATTATTGACAGAAACTGCAATCTCTTTAGTTTACGAAATTCTTTGCAATTACAACCGAATCAACGAACTACCAAATCAAGGAATTGCAATAAATAATTGCGCAATCCCTTATCAATTCGTCGGCCGACGCCAGTTGCCTACTTCCTGTACACACGTACGTACACACAAATAGAGCATTAATCACTTAAATGAATTTGCGCTTACTTTCCGTTATTATTTGTTATTATGAACTCCAGAGATAAGAAAGGCAATCACTAGTGAGCGGAACTAACTCCCTTCGGTTTAAGTCGAGTGTTATTATCAGAGTAATTAATTATTATATTCACAAGCAAATATATTAATTTATAACTTTGCATACGCATAAGGACACATAATTGGTGGCACACACATACGCGTGCATATTGTGTACGTGCCAACACAATTATCAGGCACTCACAAATCCCCGAGCATGATAATTATGAAAATTACAAATTGCGAATATTCAATTCAATATTTCACTCCATGCAGACAAAGAGCCAGTCATGAGAAGTGTCCTTTTGATTTTGTTACTTGTGTGTGTGTGAATGCAAGGTGCACCTAGCAGACGGCAGCAAATCACTTGAATACGCAAACACCAGCCGCAAAGTGTACTTAGGATTTGTGCAGTGCAGTGCAATGCAATACAAATACAACCACCCACCCACCCAACTCATTCCATCCCTTCCATCGAACGGTTTCAATTGCAAATAACACCAAGGGTTGTCGTGCTAAGAATGCTGGATTGACGTCATAGGCAGGGAATTTAATAAGTGGGCGTTGATGATGCTCTTAATCAATCCATATATATATGGGAAATAATACGCCGTATCTGTTTGTTTTAAATCAGCCGGAATAATTACGTAATTCAATTTAATTTTGATGCGAACGACAAACACACACCCCCTAATGAGGGGGCAAGTGGCATGACGACGAAATGCTTTGATATTCTGGAAAATTGGGTGCTGCTTTTTTTGATGGTTGGCTTCATTTTCGATAATAACTTCTTCGATTTGTTACTCTCTGGTTGATTATTGTGATTAAGGGCAATAAGGGAAGTCAATTGTGGAGATAGACGGACCCAGCATAGCCAGCCAGACAGTCAGACGGAATGGCAAAAAAACAAACGAAGAACTCCGGACAAGCAAGATGCTTACAAAGATAAGCAAACAAACCATCCACTGGGGTTAGCAGTTTATACTTCTGAGGTATGCATTTTGGAATGCCTGGAATTTGCCAGTTTATTCGTTTCCGGTATTTTAGAGAAATTTCAAAGTAGAGTTGTTGTAGCTGTGCGTTGTTTGTGGATAATTTGTGAGGATGAATTGGGAATTTGTTTTGAAGAAGATGCTACAAAACTCGAGAACTCTGGACCAGACCAGACATTATGATTATTATTATAATAGGTGGAGCTAAAGAACCCTGTGCACTGCGACCTTGAGGTCTATTGTGCGTCCCTGATGTTTTACCACATTATGTGATTGCTCAGTTCCTTCGTGAATGCCACCACATATGACAATACGATTGGTCTGGTATTCGGCCAGGGCACTGTATAGGCTATAGGCCTTGAAATGTTTTATTCTTTTCTGGGTGAGGGCTACGCATACGAAGAGCTCGGACGTTTCCTTTGCCTCATTGCAGAATCGGCAGCGGTCCGATTGGGATTTACCTATTTTTAAAAGATGATGGCCATCTTTTATTAATAATGTCCTGTCAAATGCCAGACTAGTGTTCTTAATGTATGGCGGTCTAGTTTGATGGCTAATCTTGTATTTTAGAAGCTTCTTGGCTTGTCTCATACCAGGCGATGAATTCCATTCCACTTCGATAGTAGTGTTTTCTCACTCTTTGATTTTTCTATTGATATGGCATTTGGAATAGGCAATGCTGGGTTCTGGACCAGTAAAAATTCCATCTGCGCCTTCTCTTGCAGACAGGTCTGCTGCCTCGTTTCCTGATATGACTGAGTGTCCGGGAGACTACATTAGTGTCATTTTGTTGTCCTTGGCCAGTTCTTTTAAATGGCAGAAGCAGCTCCACGTTGTTTTAGAATAAAAGACTGGACATTTTAGTGCTAGCGGTGCTGAATGACTGTCTGAGATCACATAGATGTCGGCTCTTCTGTATCTTCTTTTAGTACATTCCAGGACGCAGGCTTCTATTGCTATATTTTCTGCCTGGAATACTGTTGGACATCTACCTAGGGGTATTCGTAGTGTAATTCTGGGTTTCAATACTCCTGCTCCGGTTCATGTGTTTGTTTTTGATCCGTCTGTAAGTTTTGCTAAGGTTGGTGGCGTTATACTTCTTCTTCATCGCTGGCCACCAGTCCACTGAACCATAGGCAAGAATTAGCCGTACAACAGCTGTGTACAGCCAGAAAGCCTTTTTTTGTTGAAGACCCCATTTCCAGCCGATGGTTTTACTGCTAACACAGAGAGCCACGCACGCTTTCTTAGCCCTGTTTTCTATATTAGCCTAGCTAATCTTCGTATTCAAGATTACTCCGAGATATTTGGCGCTGGGGGTAAGGCTAAGACTTTTCCCATTGAGTTTTGGAAGGAAAAACGCTGGTATTATGGATTTAGTGGCGAACAGTACAATTTCTGTCATCTTGGGTGAGATCCCAGGCAACAGCTTGTTGCCCACGAGCTCACTTTACCCAGGGCCCTTTCCATAACTTCGCTGATCACGGAAAGGTACTGGCCTGATACGAGCATCACCACGTCATCTGCGTACGCAACTACCTTCTCAAGTTTTAGTAGCATTAGACATAGTAAGGAGAGATGTGATCTGCTTGGGGAGTGCCTATGTCGACTAGTTTGAAAACGTTACAGCTGCCAAGGTTGGCATGTAAGGGGTGATCAATTTAGAGGTATCGGATTTTAAATTGAAATAAAACAACAAAAATTCGAATTGCTTAGGCAATCTTTATTATTTTTGTTTAGAACCATTCATGACATTTATATTTTGAAGATAATCCCTTTCAAATGTTGGCCGGAACTGCGTCGTAATTCGGCCATACGTAAACACCAATTTTAAATGATTCGCTCGAGGACTTCGGTCGGTATCTCGACAATAACTTGAGTAATGTTGGCTTCCAATGCCTCAATCGTAGCTGGTTTAACCACAAAAAATTTAGACTTTACATACCCCCACAAAAAAGTCCAAAGGTGAGATATCACACGATTTTGGTGGCCAATACACCGGTCCGAAACGAGAGATCAATTGCTCACGGAAACAAGGACGCAGTAAATCCATTGTGTCACGGGCTGTATGGGATGTAGCGCCGTCTTGTTGGAAACAAATGTCGTTGAGATCACGCGCTTCAATTTCCGGCATTAAAAAGTCGTTTATCATGGCGCGATAGCGTTCGCCATTCACTGTTACATTGGCGCCAGCCTCGTCTTTGAAGAAATATGGGCCAATGATTCCTCCAGCCCATAGGCCGCACCGAACGGTAGTTTTCAATGGATGTAATGGCAGTTCGTGAATGGCTTCGGGTTGCTGTTCAGCCCAAATACAGCAATTTTGCTTATTGACGAAGCCATTAAGCCAAGAATATTGCGTTCGGTAGGACGATTATGTACACCATAAGTTGGCCTGAGCGCGCGATGAATGCTTTTCACAGAGCGTCGATTTTTGTCATACAATTGTACGATTTGTAAACGCTGTTGTGGCGTTAGTCTTTCCGTGATGAAATGTCAATGAATACTGAATAAAATTATGCATTTAGTTTGACAGTAGTCACGCGTGAGATGTCAAAAAAATCCTATTGGAAAACGTACCTCCAATCTGATCACCCTTTATAAGCCAGCTACCGAGCATGAATGTGATCCATTGCGTAAGGAAGGATTCCACTCCTGACTGAGGCAGAGCTTCCTGAATGGCCTTAATGCGAACATTGTTGAAAGCCCCTTCTATACCTAAAAAGGTGGCTAACGTAAACTGCTTGTAATTAGTCGTTTTTTTGCCAGAAGTCCATCCAAGAGCGTCGCTTGGCTTCTTCTTCTTTGATGGCCTTCTTGTATCTTCCTAGACAGTATTTGTAAGGCTGCCTTTATTTATTAGTATAGCAAATATTGAAGATCAAAGTTGTCGGGGTTCCTTGATTTTTCTTCAACATAGTAATGTTATTACTTTTGACCCGAAGGAAAAAACTTAAACCAAATGGGACAAATCGAAACATAAGCCAGTAGCCATTTCAGTTTGGAAACTGAAAAACGTGCTTCTGCTCGCTGGAGTAACTGTCACTGTCACTTCTTTAACCACACAAACAGCAAAGCAAAGAAAGTCACTGTGACTGTCACTGTGACTGTCACTGTGACTGTCACTGTGACTGTCACTGTCACTGTCACTGTGACTGTCACTGTCACTGTCACTGTCACTGTCACTGTCACTGTCACTGTCACAAAGAAACTCACATTAGCTATCTTTGCAAATATCCGGTCCTACAGGGTCCAGGCCCCGTATACTGAACAAACAATTCTTTGACGACCTCAAGGATCATCCAATTGATCTGGTACACTTAAATGCTGTAGGTTGGCTTTAAAGACCTTTCATATTCACAGTCACGAGGACAGTGACATCAAATTTCCGTACTTGTGTGATAATTGAGGCTCTCGCAAGTACATCGAGTTTACCATAAAGAAAGCAAAAAGTTAATAACTCAGAGTTACGAGTATTTTCGAATAAGAGGAAATGAAAAGCTCCGACATAGCATCTTACAGAGTTTGCTTAGGAGACGATAATCTTCGAACTGAACCAAGTTTTAGTCTTTCGTCTCTAGAAATTGAAATGTGGGCGACTTCCCGCTCTGTGTTTCTGTAACCTATCCCGGGGGCTAACGTGTACGAAGCGTCCGGGAACAGCTAGTTTCAAATAAAGGTTCAGTAATGCATCGCAATGTATCTTCGTTAACCACACAAACAGCAAAGCAAAGAAAAAATCCGAAATCTCCACCCCTAACCGGCGCGTCGCCAACGCCAACGCCAATTCAATGCCAATAAAAAGGCAATCAGACCAGCTCTGAACTCGTGTTGCCGATTATTGCATATTATGTATGTACGACTGTACGTATTGTAAAATAAATAAAAACCACAATCACTCTCGTCATCCCGGTTCTCGTGTATAATTACGAAGTACTTGTTCCTGAGGGTTGTAATTTTCTATACGCTGTCCCCGCCGCCAATCCGCTAGAAAATTCAACCCTCCCGTTACGAAACAATCAGCTTGCAATTGAGTATTGAGCGACGACAACAAACGGTTCTCGGTCGTTTCTTTCATGCATATATTATTACCGCCACATCCACAACTTCATAACTCCACAGCTCCACAAACAGCGTTCGTGTTCATGTGTTCAGCGGGCGCACAATTGTTCCCGTTTGAAATGAATTGCAGAATTAACATGGAATCGAGTGTTGCTTGGTCCGTCCTGTCGTCAATGAATGAGATTTTAAAGAACACTCTAACTAACGTTCGAGTGAAATTAACGTCCAATTGTGAAAATCAGTATTTTGGTCCTTGATATGTTCAGGAACTATGCTGGTTAGATGGTATCATCAGACGAACATGTGGAAAGGTCTCATGTTGTTTGTTTGCTTGTTGTTGAACGCATAGGCAAATATTACAGTCGGTTGTCCTGCTCAATTATTGTGGCGATGTAACAAACGTTTCAACACGCACTTTTGTTTATTGCTTGTAAGCAGCTTGTAGCTGGTGGGGGGTGAAACAATGGGGGGATCAGACAGACAGACAAGAATACAATAGCTCTCATTTACAAAGGGCTTTATATTATAATCTCTACATATTTATGTAAGGATTTTAGGTGAAGGTTTATTAGAAAACGAGACGACACTACTTAAAAGCTCAAATACGAGTACATGTAAACGACTATCATTTGGTCAACGCAGAGATGTAAGACTTTCCATAACGTAATAAACACTGAACGATGAAATCGACGAAAAAAAAAGGTTTCAATTAATTTCGTGATACCTTCAAGTATTTTTCTGTAATTAATTGGGTCACGAACAAACAAACAAACCAAACAAACCAAACAAACCAAACAAACCAAACAAACCAAACAAACCAAACAAACAAAAATACAAACAAACAAAGAAACAAACAAATAAACAAACAAACAAACAAACAAACAAACAAACAAACAAACAAACGAACAAACGAACAAACAAACAAACAAACAAACAAACAAACAAACAAACAAACAAACAAACAAACAAACAAACAAACAAACAAACAAACAAACAAACAAACAAACAAACAAACAAACAAACAAACAAACAAACAAACAAACAAACAAACAAACAAACAAACAAACAAACAAACAAACAAACAAACAAACAAACAACAAACAAACAAACATAGTATTACATAGGAGGACTTGCTAGAAGCTGCTTATTTTTGATTTATTTATGATTTTAAGGTGAAGTGTAGTAATAAGGATATAGAACAATGGAACAGGAACAGGAGGATGAGTTAAAAAATAGTAAGCTGTATTGGAAAACATTCCTTGCCAAAAAATGAAAACAAAACTTCCTTCGTATTTCACTAAATCAATATTTTAACCCTTTCATTTTCTATGTGGATATTTTTCTAAGTGAAGCCGAATGACATCATGAAGAAGGACATCTCCTGCTTAATTCGTTTTCACCCCATTCCTACTTTTGACAATAACAACGAAGTGTCCTTCGTTCATATGACTGAACGTTATCCTATCGCATTGAAATGCGTGCATGTCTTTTTGTAAGGCCATGTCCTGTATCCTTGTTGTGTGTGAAAGTTCGACAGGATGATTGTTTGCAAACCGCAAGAGAAATTTCGAATGCACTTTTGCAATAACTGTTCGATAAATATCAACACAATCTGACTATACATCTGGTTAGTAGCAGGCAACAAATATTGGCTTACCAAAGTGACACTACTGCAGGAACAAGTGGAGGGTGGTCGATTGTCGATTGCCTAAAATAAGGACTATTATACAGGAGGACTAAATTTCAATTTAATTGATACTCGGCTGACGCTATTTGGTAATTGTTACTACACCAATAAATACCACTTTGTTTTCGACCACAGACGGTTTTATAACTAGAGCGAAAATTGGACAGGTTGGCTTGAAGTGTAATTAACTGTCACATAGTTGCGCCGCCGACATATATTCCGATGGGTAATTTCACCGCAAATTAGTTTGATAATTAGTTACATTTTTGGTTTGATTTCAAATCAGGGTAGAATATTTGTTAGATCATAAAATTTTCCAAAAATAATGCTTCAAAAGCTTTGGGGCGGATACTCTCTTTAAATCAAAGACAATCACATAAGTCCAGTTTCCATAAAAAATAAACCATTTAGACGACTACAACATCGCGTCTAGGCTATAGGCTGGTATACAACATCGTTCGCCTCCTTGGCTCATTGGACCAAATTTTATTAATGGTGGTGATTTTAAGATGAAACACAGTTTTTGGGACTTAAAATGCAATTATACGAAAGGCAGATTACTGTACAAAGGCAGTATGGAACTTCTACTCGACTATTGGCCAACTGAGAGAAATAAAACGACCTCTGCGACTTCGTTCTCGCAAAAGGAGTCTCCAAATATCTCACGAACGTCAAAGAATGCTATAAAATCTGCTCAGACCACTGTAATTTATAAGATTAACGGACGTCTAGCAAATGTTGCTTTAAATGTGCCACTTAAGACGCCGTTGGAGATAGAAGACAACGTTTATAAACTCGTGGAAGCCATTCAGAGTGCTGCGTGAAAAAACAGTCCCTTCCGAAAGACCGGAGTACGTAAGCCAAATACTAGCATGATCGCGAACAACTCATACGACAAAAGAGGAAAGATGGTAACAAAATCTGCAAAACTTGTCTCCTCATACCTCCTCCTCAGAAGGAAGGCAACAACGCGTGGTAGTTGATGAAAAGACTTTACGTTTTCGTAAAGTCCGGAACGGTGTACCGCAAGGATCAATCCTAAGCCCAACACTGTTCTGAACGCAATACCTAAACGAACGAAATACCTAAAGTACTTTGGCATTGTTCAGTTCACATGTATGAGGAGGATGTTCAACTTTTCATGAGTTGTCCTATGAATCCGATTGATGACACTGTTCATCTAATAAACGAAGATCTATCAAGCGTAAATTACTGGTCCCTAAAACATGAGCTATGTTTAAATCCAAAAAAGTCCCAGGCGCTAGCTATACATCGTAGAGATATTGATGTATCTGAATTTAAATCTATCTTTGCTATATATAAGCTATACATAGTATATTTTTTTAAAACCAGATATTTATAAAAATTGGTTAAGCCTTACAAACCACAAACCTTTATAAGATTATATAAATCTTAATTGTAAGTGACATTATGTTAAATAAATATAAAATACATATATTTAAACAAATTGTATGCGTCATTTGTATCTTTGGAAGATTCCTGCCCCTCCAGACACACCTAAAAAAAAAGAAATGCCGACAATTCATTAAAAATCTTCTTCTAAAACATACACTTGATCCTATCTGAATATGCAGAACGTTAACCCTTTTGTTTTCCAATTAAAAACTTCAGCAGTCACTTGACATAAGTAATCTCTAAAAAAAACAAAGACAGAACAAATTGAGGTACACATATACACTCACTCTCACTGCCCGATACCAATGACACCCCTTCAAAAGAAATCAACGTATCAAAGGCACTTTAGAAAGCTGATTGCGTCAATTTCAGCTTCAACGAACCACCATCAGCACCCCAAAAGGGTTGCCACTTACTTTACTCATACGCAGTATTAAGCCTTTTGTTCGTGATGCTGAAGAGATGAACCACCACCACCACCACCACCACCACCACCACCATTCACATTCACTTTGTAATTAAATGAATCTTCTAATTAATATGCGTCGTCGAGTGCGTCAAACCGAGATTGCTGTAAGGGGGAAAAATAGCAGAGTGCCACGGGGATATCGCCAAAAAATCGCAAGGGTGTTAGTTTGGAAAATTTTATGTTAAGCGAGACGAAAAAATGGGATTGCAAGGAACGCGTCTGATGGGGAAATGAAAATAGGGGATGAATTGCAAAAGCACGCGCAAGAGTTTAATGTTGTGATGCGACTGAGTTTGTTAGGCGTTGCGTTAATGTGGGGGGGGGGCGAGAGAAATTACTATCAGTTGCGCGTTGGAGGAGTAATATTTTGAGTGCTGTTTAATTTATTCAAGCGCGAAAGATTTCTAGATATTATCCCGTATGTATGAGAGTAATATAAGTGCAATGCAAACAGTTATTTATTTTTCAGTTCAGTGAATAAATGAAGCAATGTTATAAAAACCGCTAAGTTAAAATCAACACAAGACAGCCGCGGCGGGAGAAGAAAGTTTCTTAATTAAGACGATTTTTTCTCTTTTACAGAAGAACCTTTTTTTCAGGTGCGCCTGGTGGTTATAATGAGCATCAAGTACCTACCTGTTTTGTTGACTTTACAACTACAAACTAAAAGTGGAGTTTCTAAAGCAGAATAACTGAAGATATTACCTGAAACGAAAGAAAGAGAAAAGTTGTTTAGTAAGATGTTCACTTTGAATTGAATTATTTTATTTCATTAGAATAAATAAATAATTACAGGACTATGTGTTTAAAAAGAAATATTTAAAATTTCAAGGTTTATTTTTTGGGGTAAGAAAAATCAGTTGACCGTCAAGTCGTGTTCTTAATAGCTGTAGTTTCTCATAACCATCTTAAATGTCTAGAGGTAAGTTTCTACAAAGCCAAACGCACTTATTCTTTAGAAATTTTTATTTAACTTAACTTGACCCCAAATTTACTGTCTGAATTAAATTCAATGTAGCCGTTGTAGCCGTTTTTACTTTCACACGCCCTAGAGAGCTGACGTTTCTGGAGCAGCTCAGTTACATGGAAAATTTCTGAGATGCCGTGTGACGCGTGCGAAGCGTGTGACGCACGTACAATAGGTTTTTCAACTCAGGTCTTTTACTTTCTTTTACATAGTAAAAGGCAGTGTAATAATCATTAAAATTTTCGAACTCAGGATTTTTGCAGATTTACCAATTTCCGTATCTCCTGAGTCAGAAAAAGCGAAAAGAAAAATCTCTATCTGTGAGTCTGTCTGTCTGTGTCCACTCTACAGCCCAGACGGCAATTTGGAGGTCCCAGTTGATTTTGACGGAAATCGGCCAACCGGAAGAGACCGTTTACTTCGACAGTTTTTCGAGTTTTTGCAAATATTTCAAAAATCGAGAAATCTGTTAAGTGCAAAAGAAATAAAAAACGTATGTAGCGTGTCGCGTGTGACGCGTGGTAACCGTGTGACGCATGTTTTTCAGCAGACGCAGGTTTTTCAGCAAACTTTCAGACGTCCTAGAGAGCTGAAATTTGTCGCGCAGCTTAGACTTATGGAACATTTTAAGGCGCTTACGTGTGTAGCGTGTCGCGTGTTACGCGTGTAATTTTTTTCCGTTGAGGTCAACATTAAGACGTCCTACAGAGCTGAACTTTTATGCGCAGCTAAGTCTTATGGAACATTTTAAGGCGCTTACGTGTGTAGCGTATCGCGTGTTACGCATTTCAAATAGGTTTTTCAACTCAGGTCTGTTTTAGCCAACTTTCACACGTCCTAAGAAAGCCTGAAATTTTTCAATTATTACACAACGCAACAAGTGTAATTCCTACAAAGGATAGAAACCTTTCAAGGTGTCCACGTGTGTAGCGTATCGTGTGTTTCCTCGTTTTTGACCAACTCTCCCACTTCGTAGAGAGCTGACATTTTGAGGGAAGCTCATTCTTATAGATAATGTCTGATTGATATGGCGTGACGTATTTCACGACATGGCATCTCAGAAATGTGAATTTAGTTATATTTCAATTTCTTTGAGATCCTTTTTTTTTAGTGAAACTAAAGATTTGTTCCTAAGGAAATTCTGGGATATGGTCATTAGGGTCTGGAATTTTGGGAACTAAGCCTTTTCTCGACCAACTTGTTCGGTATGGTCTTTTGGGGGTCTTTTGAGGGTCTTTCGAAAGTCTTTTTGGGGTCTTTAGAGGTTCATTTGGGGTCTTTTGATAGTCTTCTGGGGTCCTTGGGATATTTTGGGGAGTTTTTTGAAGAGGTTTTTGAGGGTCTCTTGAGCGTCTTTGGGTGGTCTTTTGAGGGTCTTTCTATGAATATTTTGGGGGTTGGTTGGGTCTTTTGATGGTCTTTTTGGGTCGTTTATAGGTTTCTTGAGGGTTTTTTTGCATTAGAACATCAAGAAGGTTTTAAGGAGAACGTTTCGTTAAAAAAAATCATTTATTTCTGCAAAGTTAGTAGAACACTTCCAGTATCGATGATATACTTCCCTAAAAATTATACAAGTTACGAAATGATATCTTACGTAACTCCAGGTCAAGACGATGTGGATCGACAAAGCGTACGCAATTTTAAAATTTATTATTCAGGTCACATTTTTCAACCATCCGACGATCCAGGGCGTAGCTAAAAACTTTCCCTGAAATTTAGATAAATTCTGGATTGAAATATTCCAAAACAAATCATTTTCATCACCTATATCATACCATGTCATCATCAAATCTCAGCACCATGAGGCATTATTATTTAAAAGAAATTAGCGTTAAAAATTATATAAAGGGTGATCCATTTAGAGGTATCGAATTTTAAATTGAAATAAAACAACAAAAATTCAAATTGATTGGGCAATATTTATTATTTTTGTTTAGAACCATTCATGACATTTATTTTTTGTAGATAATCTCTTTCAAATGTTGGCCGCAGCTGCACCGTAATTCGGTCATCCGTAAACACCAATTTTGAATGACTCGCTCGAGGACTTCGGTCGGTATCTCGCGAATAACTGGAGTAATGTTGGCTTCCAATTCCTCAATCGTAGCTGGTTTATCCACAAAACATTTAGACTTTACATAGCCCCACAAAAAAAAAGTCCAAAGGTGTGATATCACACGATATTGGTGGCCAATCCACCGGTCCGAAACGAGAGATCAATTGCTCACCGAGACGAGGACGCAGTAAATCCATTGTGTCACGGGCTGTATGGGATGTAGCGCTGTCTTGTTGGAACCAAATGTCGTGGAGATCACGGGCTTCAATTTCCGGCATCAAAAAGTCGTTTATCATGGCGCGATAGCGTTCGCCATTCACTGTTACATTGGCGCCAGCCTCGTCTTTGAAGAAATATGGGCCGATGATTCCTCCAGCACATAGGCCGGCCCAAATGGTAGTTTTCCATGGATGTAATGGCAGTTCGTGAATGGCTTCGGGTTGCTCTTCAGCCCAACTACGGCAATTTTGCTTATTGACGAAGCCATTAAGCAAAAAATGGGCCTCATCGCTGAACACCATAAGTTGGCCTGAGCGCGCGATAAACACTTTTCACAGAACGTCGATTTTTGTCATACAATTGTACGATTTGTAAACGCTGTTGTGGCGTTAGTCTTTCCATGATGAAATGTCAATGAATACTGAATAAAATTATTTATTTAGTTTGACAGTAGTCACGCGTGACATGTCAAAAAAAGCCTATTGGAAAAAGTACCTCCAATCTGATCACCCTTTAATACATATATGTACCATCATTTTATACGATAAACGTGACCGTCACCATCATTGTCATATAAAAAGTATCACTAGTAGAAGTAGAACGTGACTCTCCCTTCGAATTGACACCTGAATTTATTTGACATGTTAGTTGCACCTTTCTAGGTGGACTCCTTCTTAACTAAGGGAAAGGCACAAAGTACAAGATCAGCCTACGACACACAGGTCTCTCATTCATTGAAGTGTTTGCTTTTTTTCCTTGTCTTTTGAATGGAATGGGGAGAACGCTCCAGGACAAAATATCATGAACCAGTGTACCATAAGTTTCATTTCATTTCAATCATTTGTGGGAGAGGGTGGCTTTTATAACATTTTCCATTCTTCGCTTGAATAGCGTAGGCAGGAGTTTGCCTGTAGCAAGCCTGCCCTTATTGTTATAAATAACCTAAATTCTTATACACATAAGTACGTGAGTTTGTGTGATTCAACTGATTGTGAAAATGGGATTAACAAAAGTGAAGAAGGCCAAGGGTATGCAGTGTTTTTTTCCGCATACAAATCGAGAGTGAAAGGTTAACGATTATGATGCTATATTTGATGCTCCTTGGAGTCGCCTCATATTGCCAACAAAATATGCTCCATGTGCGAGTATTTTCATTCTTAAGTAATTGACCTGATTTTAGTGTTTGTTTGCAATTTAAGGCTACTATTTGCTTCAATATGTGACCAATTTAACTGTGTGGGATGGGTGGTAGGTAAGGGATGATGTTGAGACCTTCATATAATGAAAGTTTACTGAAAAAACTGGTGGTTGAGTTGCGAAGGTAGAGAGAAAATAAAACTTTAAAAGGCTTTAATGGCAGTGATAAGAGGTATGATTCAATGATCAATTATAATGGGCTACAGTGGGATTATTCTTTCGACACCGAAATAAAAAGTTTAGCTAACTTCGCTTCTTGTTTACGTTACGTGGGATTAGCAAGGTATCAGTGTAGTGAGACATTCGGTGCGGAAATTTGAAAACAGAGAAATTGTGTGAAATACAAGTATGTGCTAAAGTCCATTATGGGTAAATTAAAGAATGAGGGAAATTAGCTAAGCATTTCGTTAGATTTTGTCGTGAGAATAAGCCCACTCCAGCCAATTATAGTTGGTCCTTTACTCCCACGTAAGTAAATGAAAATTTAACGAATGATTCGCATGTAATGAGTAAACGACTCATTATAGTAAATTCCACTTAAGTCCATTATAGTTGACGCTGAAGTCATAAGTTCATTCAGTGTTACTCAGTGAACTGATCTCCTCTCCAATCAGCCTGAGTAATTCCCAGCTGTATTCTCCTGTTAGTATTGGTGCTTCTCAGCAAACTGATCTGCTCTCTCAACAGCCTGAGTGCTTCTTATCGGACAGCTTTTTGCTTCCCTCAGCTTAAGTGTTTCTCAGCGGATTGCTTTCCTCTCCCATCAGTCTGTTTCTGGGTCTGGGTGTTTCTATTCCAAGTGAAATGATGACATCTCCTTGAAGCCAGAGTGTTTCTTAGTTGACAGCCCTCTTTTTCCATTAGCTAGCGGTTTGGCTTACTATCCGAAAAAGTGTTAGTACTTCTCAGCGAACTGATCATCTCTGCAAATATTTTGAGTGCTTCTCACCAGACGACTCTCTTCTTACACAAGCTTGAGTACTTCCCACTAGATGGCTTTTAATTTCCTCCCCCATTAGTAAGGGTTCTTACAGGCGAACTGATCTCCTCTTTTAAAGGTTTCTTAGCGGTTTGGCTTACTATTCCAACAGTTTAGGCACTTCTCAGCGAACTGATATACTCTTCCATCAGCTTGAGTACTTCTCAGTAGATATGGCTTTTGCTTTTCTCTCCCATTAGTGTGTGTGCTTCTCAGCGAACTTATCTCCTCTCTCATCAGCCTGAGTGCTTTTTACTAGACAACTCTCTTTTTCTATCAACTTATGCACTTCTCAGCGAACTGATATCCTCTCCCATCAGCTTGAGTTCTTTTCAGTAGATGGCTTTTTCTTTCTTCTCCCTTTAGTGTGGGCGCTTTTAAACGAACTGATCTCCTCTCTCATCACCTTGAGTGCATCTTACTGGAGTGCTCTCTTTTTCTATCAGCTTGAGTGCTTCTTAACGGTTTGGGCACTTCTCAGCGAACTGATCTCTCCTCCGATTATTGTGAGTGCTTCTCATTAGACGACTCTTTTCTTCCATTGGCTGGAGTGCTTCTCAGCGAGGTGCTTTTGCTTTCCTCGCATATTAGTATGAGTGCTTCTCAGCTAACTAATCTCCTCTCAGATTATTCTGACTGCTTCTCATTAGACATCAAAAATGCGCCTCGTCCAGAATAGCCTCGGTAGAAATATACCCGAAATCATTCTCAAATGTTAATTGTTATTGATCTTTTGAATAAATAAAACAATTTGATTAAAATTAAGTTTTTTGTGTTATGTTTTACAATTTAAAGTTCTATCGGGCGTAAAAAAACACCCATTATTTTACGATAGTCAACTAGTCTATCCTCCGAACCACTTTAAATCGGTTAACCATTACTTTTGCTTGCGAATTTTTTTTTTATAAAGAATCCCGTCTAGAAAAATTAAGCTACTATTAAAGGATTCGTCATTATTTAAACAAAAAACTCATTAATTCACTTTCTCTTATCAGTCAAATACCAAATAACCATACATTTGCAAGCTATCACATCTCATCTCATCAACGTTGCCAACTTTAAATCGCACATAATCCGATTTAATTTCCTGAGAAACACCCCCAACCCCACACAGGACACATCGACCAGGATGACAACACTATTTTGCGAGTAACCATTAATTTTCGTTTAATGATCATTTTTACACTGAATCTGAATCAGATCCTTGTCAATGGTTTGTTTTTCCCCATATTGATGGCTCAATAAAATTTGCAATTCGAATACATTTTTCACTCGGTTGGTTGGTTGGCACCCCTCCACCGCTTTCACGTTAACAGTTAACAACAAATGGGCAATATACCAATAAATTTGGTTTATGTAATTGTAGGGGCAAACAGGGGCGTGATGGCGGCTTCTGAACTTAATTTGCATCTCAATTTATATCATGCGAGCGGTGTGTCGTGTGCAACGTGATAGTTTAAAAATGACTCCATCACCGTTCACCACCACTTACCATATCTCGTTTGACCATTAGCAAGAATATCCTGCAATTTCTCTCATCCCTGATGATTTTGCTTTAAAACTTTAATCACCCGCATGGATTTTAATTAAAATGGTTTTCTATCTGGATGTAATCACTCCCTTATGTCGGCGGCTCCTAAATCCCATGCGGTCGGTGTTCCAAACATCCCAATTGACGGTCGGTCGTCGGTCAGACGGGATCCAACCTATATTGTACGTTTCTATCTGCAGAGAATTATCAGTTCGTAATCCGATTGGACTCTGTTGTCCGCTAATGGACGAGTGTACTAAAGACTGAGGGATTTGGGGCTCGCCAGTATCTACTACGGATTGAGATTGCTTTAGACAGCATCAACAACCAACAAATGCCATCATATGCAGCAATGAATAATTGATAATTGCATTACTTTGATTTTGTCATGTCAGCAGGTTTTTTTTTTTATCTCAATCGAGTTGTGATTTTTTATTTATGTACGGATGTATGCATGTATCGATGTTTTCCCATCCTCCATGTCTCTATTTTGATGTTATCCATTTTTATGTTGTTGTTGGCCTTTGGACGATGGATGGATATCGTTTGTCATTAATCGGTTTTGTTAATTTGAAATTCAATTTTTTCTTGCAAATACAATTAAAAATTTTGTAAACTTTATCGCAGATAAGAAGATAATTTTTAACTTCACTGTTCAGGAGTACATTTTATAAATTTTTGTATTTTGTAATGCCAGTAAAGTGCAATGTAGAGATTACTGGCTGACCACAATAGAGCCGCGCCGCATGTCATTCGTTTTAATATTCGCTTCCTTTTCGGTACGGTTATGGAATCGACGCAAGAGATATTTCTACCACACCTTTGTCATTTATTTTGAACTAAACTTTGATCGTTCTGGTTTACGCCATTGTTTCAAGAAAATATTGGACGGCGCCATAAATTCTACCGCAAACAAAAGACTTTGCTAGTAACTATCACTCTGCTTATGCAAGATGACTGTTCAACCAACTGGAGGCATTATGATAAAAAACGTCTTATTAAATTATATTTATATATATATTATAACAAGTACATGTAAGAAAACCTTGTTTTTGGGGTACAAACTTATACATCGAAACACGCCACACAATCGTTTATTATTTGATAATAATCGCCAAAATATCTGTTTTTGAGGTCGGAGCTATTTCAAAGAATTTTCTTTTTTCCACGCTTCACACACGTCACACGCGTCAAAAGCGGGATATCAAAATGGGCCCCTGACATTGAGCTCACAAAATTTCAACCCTTTAGGTCGTGCGAAAGGGGGTTGAAAAAGACCTCAAAAAACGAGAAAATGGCGCGATTTCAACCATCACACGTGCCAACCGAGAAACGTGAAGTGTTGTCACGTCATACGTGGAATATAAAAAATTCTATTTTGGACTTAGATACTCACAAAATTTCAACTCTCTCTAGGTCGTGTGTAAGGTGGTTAAAAAGGACCTCAAAGATATAGAAAAAAAAAGTTTCAACGCATCACACGCGACACGCGTCATACGTGGAAATAAAAAATGCTTTTTTGGACTGAGATACTCACAAAATTTGAACTGTGGAAGTTGGTTAAAAATGACCTCAAATAAGTCGAAAAAAAAAGTTTCAACCCATCACACGCGTCACACGCGACACGCGTCATACTCGGAACATAAAAATTAATATTGTTTGGACTTAACACTCACAAAATTTCAGCTCTCTAGGTCGTTTGGAAGGTGGTTAAAAAGCACCTCAAAGTGGTCGAAAGTACAGACAAAAAGGGGTCAAGCCATGCGGGCAACCCCTGTTATCTTAACTTTTGACAGGTCTTGATATCTTGAGTGGTGGGGGGGGGGGGTCCCGGTAACACCGGGCTGTTAACCTTTAGTATATAATAAAACCGAACTACCGCATCTTTCTATCAAAGTTAATATTTCATTGATAATATGTAACCTAAAAATATGCAATGAAATGTAAATGTTGTTGCAATATTTTTATTAAAGGATTTAACCATAAGAGTATACGATTATTGATTTAATGATTGTTCCAATATTAAACAAAAAAAGTCCTTAAACCACAGCAAATCTCTTTGCTGTTCATTTTGCAGCTGACTCCACGCTTCCGCTTGCCGCTTGCACCACCGAGTATAGAAAACTCTATGGGACAGATCTTCATTTGTTCTCGTGTAGTTGCTAGAATTTTAAACGATCTCAACACTCACAAACCCGCTGGACCAGATGGTATTTCCCCATAAGTTCTGAAGAGGTGTTCTTCCAAGCTGGCATTACCGTTGCGTAAGCTTTTTCATCTATCCTATTCTCCTGGGCTTTCCCGAGAAGATGGAAAATAACCTTTGTCCAGCCCACACCCAAAAAAGGCGATCGGTAGTCTCCTTTTGCAATGGAATATGGTCATGGAAACGCTGATGTATTTTCAGCTCATGAAATATCTTGAAATTAACGACTTGCTTAGTGACCGGCAGTATGGATCTCGTGACAACGTTCTACTGGTGATTTGATGGAAATGGTATATCTCACAGAACAGTGAAACCGGTCTTTGCATCAATTTGGTGAAAGCAAAGCTGTTGCACTCGATATTTTCAAGGCATTTGACACAGTTTGGCATCAAACTCTTCTGTTCAAAATGCGTGCTTTTGGAATCAATGAAAAACTGCTTTATTGGATTAGAAGTTATCTTTTGAACCGCTCAATGCAAGTTGTATTGGACGGTTTCAAGCCTAAATTACATCATTTAAATGCTGGCGTTCCCCAGGGCTCTGTATTGTACCCGACACTCTTTCTCATTTTTATTAATGATCTCTTGTCCATTAATTTCAGTCTTCATGCACTCTTTCGCTGACAACAGCACTCTAAGCTTCTCATATAAGTTTATGGAACGTCCTTTCACTTCTCATGTAAAACTCAAACAACTACTAATGTAAGGCAAATTAACCTGACCTGAACAGCATCTTCCCACCGCTCTTATTGAAACTTTGCACGCATGTGTATTTCCGGTGACAACACATTCTATCAAGATTTGGAAGTGATCGAGCCGCAGGATTGGGAGGCTCCCATACAATTTTTTTTTAAAATTTACCCGATTTGCTTCAAATTTTATAAACATAATTCTTTACAACATTTAATAACTTTATACAACAAAATGGTTTGTGGTTTGTTTTTTAAAACTAATGCGTTCAGTGTTTAGTTAAAATTACATATCTTAATGACTTAATAACAAAACTGGGTCAAGCCAATCTTTTTTACCACAATATTTATAACGAAATTCACAAAATTCGAGCTGGCAAAAATTTACTCAAATTATGGACAGCATCATAATAAGCACAAATTTAATTTTCTCTTCGATGTGACGCCATACAACATAAAAATAATAATCACCCATTTATTCGTAACCCTGAAGGAGAAAACCTCTTCAAGTCCACGTCATTTACTGAGTGAGAAAGTGTTGACCTCTTTCCAGATAAGAGGAAAAATCCATTTTAAGGTTGAAGTTCCGTGTCAAAACTTTTAATAAGATTTTAATGACCAATTTTATAATGGCACAACCTGTATGCCTGTATGAATGTATATATGTACACTGCGGTTCATTTAATCAGAAGCACATCATTTTGGGAGATAAAATAAATATTTCTCCAGTCATATGTCAGGAAAGGAAAAACAAATGATGGTAAAAGTAAGAGTAGTTTGTTGTTAATACCATATCAGCGGCATCAGATCACGCCATACTATAATGACTGTGTTCTGTGTGCGCTGGTGCGCTTAGTGCAGCAGGGTTGTTTTGTGGTTGAGTTGCAGCAGTGCTTCGCATGTGTTTTTATTTTTTAATTTTTCAGCATTTATAGTGGAATTCCAATTTAAATTTTAATTTAATTTTTAAATTAAATTTTTATGGGTTGTTTTTTTTACTTCTCAAAATTGCCTGCTTCTAATCTAGTGAGCCGCAGTGTACATAATGAATCCAAACCCACCAAACGACAGACGTGAGCCGCTTTAAAATTTTTAATTATTTCAAGAGGTGCTTTGCTTTACGTACAAACTTCAACAATTAACCGCAATGTCAATAACACTCAAGAGAGGAAACGACATATTCACAAGGAGTAGTGTGTTTGCCGTATAGGAACGTAGGTCGCTAGCTAGTCGTTATAGGAAGGTAGGGTGGCTGCGCTCTATCTGGGAGTGTGCATTGTAGCAGAAGTGAATTTTACTCAATAGAAGTAGAGAAGTAGTAAGTGGAGGAGTAGAAGATACCTGTGACTACAACATGACATTGCTCTTCACTCAATATTTCAATTTTGAAGGGTGTATATCACTCTGGAATATGACAGGTCATTACTGTTCTTGTTTGTAGAACACTTGCTGTGTTGAGGGGTTCCTATCATCTCTCTTTATCTCTTTCACAAGTACAATTCAGGACAAAGAATTAAAAAAAAAGTTAATTGTTCTTCTTGCAATCATTAACATACTAACAATCAGTGCGGTTGAGGTGGCAGCAATTGCTCACTGAGATCATTACCCTGTCCATTGTGTTACATCATGGATCTTATACCTTTTCCTTTCAGAGGATCTATTACGGGCTCTTAATGAATCGAAGTATGTCTTGCACTTTGCGGTTTTCGAGATCTGAGAGGTTATTTATTAACCGCTTGCTTAAGTATTTGTGCGTTCTGCATATGCCGGACATAAGCAATTATTGTTTCATCCTCCTTCTCGTCCATGCAACTTCAGCAGAAGTCATTATATTGGAGATCCATTCTTCTAGCGTGTTTCCCGAGAAGGCAGTGTTCTGTCACTATCCTCGCAACCGTTTTAAGGTCACGTCTTTGTGGGGAGATAAGCGTAATTGAGGGCTTCAAGTCTAGCTTTGGCCAGACCTGTCTTGATGTATTAAAAGCGTCGGTGTTTTTAAAAACTTATTTAACTTTTTTGTGAGTGCCTAAGTCCAAAATAGCATTTTTTATAATCCGAATATGACGTGTGTCGCGTGTGATGGGTTGAAATTTTTTTTCGACTTCTTTGAGGTCTTTTTCAACCACCTTCCACACGGCCTAAAGAGTTGAAATTTTGTGAGATGACGTATGACGCGTGTCACGTTTCGCGAGTGACACTTGTGATGGTTGAAATCGCGCCATTTTCTCGTTTTTAGGTCTTTTTTAACCACCTCTCGCACGACCTATAGGGCTGAAATTTTGTGAGCGGCTAAATGTCAGGGGCCCATTTTGATATCCCACTTTTGACGCATGCCGCGAGTCGCGTGTGGCGCGTGTGATATCCAGCTTTTGACGCGTGTCGCGAGTCACGTGTGGCGCGGGTGAAGCGTGGAAAAAAGAAAATTCTATGAAATAGCTCCGACCTCAAAAACAGATATTTTGGCGATTATTACCAAATAATAAACGACTGTGTGGCGTGTTTCGATATAAATATAAAGCTTTTTACATTTACGGCATCTGCCTCTTTCCGAAGCGTAAGTTTCAGATTCACAATAAGCCTCACCACCTCTGTCCATTCCGGTATCACTTGGAGAGTCGTACTACGTCTAGCTAATTCATCCGACTTACAGTTCGCGTCCATATCCCAGTGGCCCATGTCGAACTGCTCAACCATCTCGTTAAGAGAGGAGTGAAAACTTAAGGCCACCTTTAATCTCAGTGAGACCGCTTCCAAGGAATTTATGGTCGCCTGACTGTCCATATAAATGATAATCTTCTTAAAAGATAGTAGATTATACTTCAACCAGTTCATAACCTCCCCAATCGCAATCACCTCAGCCTGGTATACGATACAGTGATCAGGGAATGGGACGAAGATGCTTACATTCAGCCTCTCACAGACTCCTGCTTCTACTCTGCTGCCTAACTTAGATCTCTCCATGAAAAACAGTGCTGCTTTCATATCTATTCCGGATTCACTCTTCCAGTCTTCTCTGCGGAGTTTTTGTTGTCCGGAAATCTTTATCCGAGCATAACACTGTTGTCATGTAGTCGAAGTTTGTCAGTTCTTCCCTTAGCGATTTAATTAAAGTGGAGAGTTGGAAGAATAATCCACTGAGTACCGCCGCCTTCTGTTTGCCAAATATATCTATTGGAATGAGGTGGAGCTGATGTCAGCGCCCCGCTTATAAGCATGCAGATCGCTCTTTGCACCTTCTCCATTATGTTTTTATATGTAACTTTTTCCAGAGCTGGCCACCTCGTACAGTAGTATTGGGCCTTTTCTTTTTTGTTTCAACAGTAATTCGTTCATCACTATGTTCCATAGGAGAGAGAATAATACACCTCCTTGCCGCGTTGTTCTTACCTTTTTTCTTAGTCTTTTTTATCATGGAGCGCCCCAGCTTAGCGCTAATAATCCTGCTTAAAATCATATGATTGAGTAGCCTGCTTATAGGACAGGCATCCTTCACTGATAGCCTCTGTTAGAACCTTATAGAACACACACTCAATATCGAGGAATGCTGCTAGTGTGTACCCATGGGAGTATATAGATTTTTCAATTGTGCTTACTTAGGTGTATATGTCTGTATCCAGTGCGGTGATAAGGATAATAACTAAAACAACACTCGACTGACGAAAAGGTTCTGTAGTACAACGCTAAAAACTTTCTTCTATTTTCCTGCGTAAAAAAGTATCCTTTAACCATAATAAGTATTAAGGGATAAAAATAAAAAACCCTAGTAACTTATTCCTGTTTCCTTGTTGATTCAGTGAAAGACAATTGGGTAGGTATACTCATACGTCAAATTTTTAAAAAATTAATCCCGCTTTTGGTCGGTCTGCTGCTCGACTAAACAGATATCGTATTTCTTCCACATTTTCCAAGCTGCATATTTGCGGGATTCAATTGCTCTTACAAAGAGTAAGCTGGAAGTCATTTGAGCAGAAATTTGAACAAACAAATGAAAGCCATAGAGTACACTCAAAGCTATTTGGTGTTGTGTAGTGCGTATGGACGAAGAGTTATAAGGATTTCTTCCCTCCTCCTTGAAAACGTCTTAAGTACGTATATTGTTTTACTTGTATTTGTGTTTGATGTGCTCTCCGCATACGGAAAAGCTATTGATTTGCCAACCTGAACGGTCAGCTTTTGAGGCAGCCAGCCAACAAGAAGGATATCCCAACAAAGGCCACGCATGAGGTTAATTAATTTGTGGTTGGATCTGTAACAAAGCGATTGTGAAACAACCAACAACTGTCGACTTATGTGATTAAATGTCAAACGATTGAATGTAGATTTTTAAGTGGATTGGTTGGGAGGAGAAATTCCAATAGTTTGCCGTTTACTTTTGCCTTTACATTGTTTAGAATATCTGTCACAAAATTGTTGAGTTGTTTTTTGGGTATTGAGTTAATTGAGTTCAGCGATTTAAAATAAGTTTCTTTTTAAACTTTTACTTTTAATTGTGCACTTTAAGCATTAAATCCTTTAATAAATAGTAAATATTGCAACAATCATTACATTTCATTGTATACTTTTAGGGTTAAATCCGATAGTAAATATTGCAACAATCTTTACATTCTATTGTGTACTTAAGGGTACTTTAATAAATATTACAACGAGCATTACATTCCATTATGTACTTGATATGTTAAATTCTTTAATAAACTTGCAACAATCATTACATTTCATTATATACTTGTAGATTTAAATCCTTCAGTAAATAATGCAATAATCATTACATTTCATTGTGTACTTTAAGGGATTTATTCCTTCAATAAATATTGTAACAATCATTAAATTTCATTGTATACTTTTAGGGTTTTTATTATTAAATATCAATTTGGGAAGAAAATTGCGTCAATTGGGTAAAATGTACAGCTTTGGGATTTGGCTTTTTTCATAGACAGTTTTTAGAATGTCGCATTCATTCTAACGGAAATTTAGCTCCGAGTCGCTCAATATGCCGAGGTCATGAAAAGATTGCACACGGGATATGGGTTGGACGTGGAGACGTTAATGTCTGGGAGGGAGCTTGTTGCACTTACGTGATAAAGTAATAGATTGGCATTTGGCGACATTGAGCTCTAAGCAATTTTTGAAGCACCAGGTCGAAAGTTGAAGGAAGGTCTTGTTGAAGGGGACAAGTGTCTTTGAGTAGAAATTGGTTTGAAAAACTTGGTATCGTTGGCGGAGTTTTGGATCATCCTATCAAGATCATTTATTGTGGGCGCCGTGGCTCAGTGGAAATGCGCATGGCTACTGAACAGGAGGTTAGTGGCTCGGACCCCAGTAAAGTATTTTTCACGGTGTCCCACCTCTCGCGAATGGGTGACAAACGTTCTGTGAGTAACAACTTGTCACAGAAAGCTTCCCAATTTGCCGTTCGGATCCGGCTTTAAATTGTAGGTCCCTTCCATTTGTGTCCAAAAAATATACATGCACAACACAAATGGTCGCGTGAAGCTAGCCCTGTTATTATTATTATTATCAAGATCATTTATAGTTAGAATGAATAGAAGTAGTATTGGGCCTTGATGGCTGCCTTGTGATAACCCAGAGGTTGCCATGAATGTGGTTGAGATGACGGACCTGAAGTGAACACTTTAAAGACGCTTTTCTAGATAGGAAGATATCCATTTTAACAATATTGGTTCAAAGCCGAGGGCAGACAATTTAAAAAGGATTAATGGATGAGATATCTCATCAAATATATATTAAAATATTACTGAAATCATTTTCAACAACGTCGACTTCGTTGCCGATCTCTAAGACTGTAAGGGCGAAGGACACGGGTTCAACGAGGTTAGTGGTGGTTGATCTACCTTTGAGAAAGCCGTGTTGGCTCGGAGAGATAAGAGACTTAAAATGGAAGCTTATGGTTTCGTATAAAATACTTTGGAAGAGTTTGGGTATATGAGAAAGTTTGGCAATGGGACGATAATTAGTTACATCATTCTTTGATCCTTTATTGTGTATCGGTATGTACGAAGAGGAGTCATCTTTTGGGGAAGAATTTACGAGACACGACAGCGAGGCAGACCAAATCCACGCTGGAAGAATAGAGTAGAGCGTTAAGAGTTAAGACATTCTAAACTGTATGTCATCGGTTCTAAATCGGGATATTGTTAATAGAGATTTGTTGCGGGAGGCCAGAATTGGACTCCTACTGTAGAGGAAAATTTAATCTTCAAACTCAAGACATGCAATGCGCTAACCCATTAATATAATAACAAGATAAGAGATGGAAGAATGGGTGAGTAAGGTTTTCGTCATCTTTATTCAGAGCTTCTTTCGATGATATTTGGGAAGAGTTCTTCTAGCACTACTAAGCCTCCAGGTTCTATAGTTATGGTTTGTTTATCATTTGAAATCATTGGATTGTACTGCTTTACTGGTATGTTCTTGTGTTCTTTTGGTGTCTTTACTAATCAGAGTCATCCAAGAGTTTACCAAGTACTCTGCGCATTGCGTTCATATTGAAATGTTCCCGTTTTCCTGTTAGGCACCTCAATACAATTTTAGACAACAAGGGACTACACTCATTTTTGTAAAACAGAATACTAAGGCCTAAGTGCAAGTTTCCCTGTGCGTTGATTGCTTTTAAAAGTTTTCAATTAAATAAGAAGAAATAATATATATTGCGGATTAATAAATTTAATGGCTATGATATTAAAATTTCTATAACTGTGATCGTAGTCTTAGCATCAACATCAGCGGTTTTACCCACTTAGCATTGTCTTCCACCAGTGCTCAAGTGTTAACATTCAAATTAGCTTTTTATCATCTGTCGATAGTTGGGTTTTTAATAACTGCTACAGCATTTTATGGACTGTCAAAGTACACTTTTACGACACATCATTTTATGTGGCTGTATACGTATAGTATAAGTAGCCAGTCAGTCAGCCATCCAGCCATCCAGCCAGTAACTGGGTATGCCACATAGAAACAACTGGTGGCTATTATTTGCGTGAAAAATGCAAATTACTCGCTCATTTTCACTTTTATTTTTGCAATGTGCATTGCGTGCCTTTGCTTCTTAGTTTTATGCATTCTGCTCGCACACAAATACACACACACATAGATACCTCACACTATGTATTACACTTCTCTATGGAATTCATTTTTATTATGCTATGAATGTTGACTCTCCTTATGATTTACTCTTTCATTCAGTGACGAATGGACAAGCGAATGGATGGACGGACACGTACGTTTATTAAGTTGAAGACATCCCCATCTTTAGCGTCCCTACACGTCGTATTCTGCTAACAAGTACAGTGTGTACATACATTTTATTGGCTAAGGGAATTACTGCATGCAATGTTACCGACAGTCTGACGGACTGACTGAACACATGCGTCTTTAAGTCTCCTTGAGGCTAAATTGACTGTTGGGTCATAAAAACTCCTCCTCTCGCCTTTTATTTAATATTCTTCTTTGTGACTGGAATATTTTGTTTGACATGGCGTGCTGTTATGTTTACGACCTCATCCTTGTGCTCATTTAAAATTTCATGGCAGCGCTTAACGGTATTTTTTTATTATTGAATTCCGTTGGTGAATTTAGCTCAAATAAGGTTGTCGTTGCTAACTTTTACGTCTTTTTAAGTCAAAGCTCTTTTCATTTTGGTAGCTGAAGGCTTTGTTTTATTGAGAAGAACTCTCTAAATTGGCCCAACTAGATTGAACTGGTAATCTTTTCTTAAAGTGAGGTTGTGAAAAATTATGGTCCCAAAGTGGAACCTTGTGGTATTCGGATATTATCAGGAAAACAAATAATGCAGTGAATATAAAACGTCTTGGAAGGAAGGAAAAGGAATGAAGGAATGAAGGAACGAAGGAATGAAGGAATGAAGGAATGAAGGAATGAAGGAATGAAGGAATGAAGGAATGAAGGAATGAAGGAATGAAGGAATGAAGGAATGAAGGAATGAAGGAATGAAGGAATGAAGGAATGAACAATTAAAGGAATGAAGGAATGAACGCATAAACGAATGAACGAATGAACGAATGAACGAATGAACGAATGAACGAATGACCGAACTAACGATAGGTTGCACTTTCATTTTCGTTTGAACGTTTCTCTACTTAAGGCATTCCCTGGTCTTTGGCTTGTTCTGCCATGTAATCGATTCCTATAAATCATACCTCAAAGTACATTTAAGAGCCAAGTTTAACTTGTTACGAGCTAGGTTCCTCACCAGTTTTTATTATTTTTTCTTAAGACTTTATTTACGAACGAGCCAAGGAATTCGGAGTCCTTTTCGTTGCGCATTCAAGTTTTGGAAAACTGAATGTAAGCTCTTATTTGACTATTGAGCACAGAGCGGAAGCGAACTGCGTCCATCTTAGTCGATCTTGCGCCATTCAAAATTCATGATCCGCCTCAGACACTCAAGACTTGAAGATTGTTTTCCAAGTTTCGTTGCCGTGAAGAAGAACCGACTTAAGGCTCATGTTGGAAATGCGAAGTTTGTGACACGCTAAGGGATACTCGGTCTATGCCAAACATTTCCTAGTGAGTTGAATGCCAGGCGCAACTTTTTCATTCGAAATTGAACATCCGCCCAAGAGCCGAGTATTTTGTTTTTTAAAGTGAGGTTGAGAAAAATTGTCTCAAGTAGCAGAAATTATCTATATTTTCAATAGTAGTGTCTTCCAAGCACAAATGAATGTACTTTTAGGATCCTGACCCGCTTTAATTAAGTTTTGCGGGACGTTGCCCTATTTTTTTTGCGTTTATAATTTCTCTTTATCTTTAGTCTTTTCTCAATTCCAATGAGTGAATGTGACGCCATAGATGATGGCACCATGATGGAGCCATAGATAGATGGCACCATTTGGATGCTACTATGTTGGTTTGCATCATGACGCTGTCGAGAACAACGAAAAAAGTAGTGGTGATAAAGCAGAACCCTGTCCGAACCCTCTATCGGGGGTGAATGTGGCACTTTCTGTACACTTGAAACGCGACTACAGACGGCATCTCTCTAGAGTTCATGGATGAGGTTAATAATGGCATCCTGAATACCACAAAGAGCTCCAAATGGCATCTCTTAGAACCAGTTCAAAGGCACTTTCAATGTCGACAAAGAGGACGTAGAGTGACGAATTCTATTACACAGACTGTTCTATTATGATGCGTAAAATGTTAATGTGATCGACCCAAGATCGGTTCAGGCTTAATACAGCTCATCACTGCGTAGCACTTGTTCGACAGTTGGAGACATACTATCAAATATAACGAATGCATGCACTTATTGAATAGTGTTTAGAGAATGATACCTACACTCCCAGTTTTTACAAACTCTAAAGGCGCCTTAATAATGACACCATCTTTCATGCTGTTAGGAATATCCTTCCCACACATTTCTTGCAACTGAAATTAGGGCTGATGACAAAACTGGGGCACTACATTTAAAGAACATCGGTGCTAAGCTTTCGAAGTCGGGAGCTTTGTTCGACTTTCATTTTTTAATTGCATTCGAAATGTCCTTAATGTGGGAATAGCTTTATCTCGCCTAGGGTTTCTACGTTCTTGACAATCGAATTGAATGAATTCGTCCCCGAGCTGGTTTGGTGATTCAAATCCTTCCTTCCATTGATTAAGTTGTTGTATATATTACAATTACTATTATTAAGCCTCTGACACCTTTTTAAATTCTCTATATTAACTTCGCGTCGGCATGGTCTGTCGTTCGTTCGTTCTGTTGGTGGTGGAATCTTGCGATCAATTTTTTACCCACTTCCCAAAGTCAGATTTTATTGAAACTTTCCAGTGGCAACACTTTCTAAAAAAATTGATATTGATCTAGGCCAGGAGCCTACCATACCGGCTAATAATATACGTTGACAATATCATAAAAATCGTTTTGTAAATGTGCCTGATATTCTAACCGCCAGGAAGGGGTACGAGGGTACTATAGGCTATAACCTTCCTTCAAATCATTTTCTTTTTTTAATTTTGCTCTCGGTTGGCGCTCGAGTACACAAAGCAGTTCATACATAGACCTCTTTACATACTGGTTTGATTAAATTTTCGTTTCGTTAAAAGTAATAAATGTTTTATTAAAAAAAGCAGAAAAGCAGAAAAAAAACTTTTTTCCCACGTAACCTAAATAATCCTCGTACGAGTAATTATCGCTGCGTGAGTTTACGTTCTCTGTAGAAATATAAATCCATTAATATTATAAGGTTGAAGTACATTTTAGAAGTTTTCAACTGTGCGTTGTTCTTTCAAAGTACGCTTCAAAGTTTATGGCTGCATAATACGGTAAATTAAAGGTAAACTTCTGTGGCGTTGATTATTCCAACCCGTAAAATGCGAATAATTAAACAGCAAAAGGGAAAAACTTTTGCAAATAACTGAGCAAAAGATTCGTCCCCCATACGTCCCATGAGATGGTCTCTGATTGCTTTCCACTTTTTGTGATTCCTATTAGAAGTTGTTGCGGCAGATTAGGAAAGTCGTAAGCTGATTTTAAAGACCAACTTAAAAACCAATCGGATTGAATCTCTTTTTTTGCGGTCCATTATTCTTTGTGTTTTGTGAAAAATCGTATTCTAGACAAACAACGTCACATTAAGCAAGACTATTAAAGGACACAAGGAAGGTCCAACATTGGTCCCTCAATTCAGATAGTGGAGCGCGAATTTGAAGTAGTGCAATCCTTTAACTATCTCGGGTCAAATATAGCAGCCGATAACAGCATGGAACCAGAAATACGCGCACGGTTGCTGAAAGCAAACAAAGCCTAATATAGCCTGTCAAACCTCTTTTAATCCAGGAACTTAACCATAACATCCAAGCTGCTGATATATAAGACAATGGTCATAACAGTACTTACATATGGATCCGAGACTTGGGTGCTTAGCAAAAAGCATTCTGACCTCTTAGCCACGTACGAGAGAAAAGTCTTACGGAGAATTGTTGGCCCCGTATGTGAGGAAGGACGATTCCGGAGACTCTATAATGATGAGATCTACGAGCGTTACCGCGCTGTCGACATCGTGAAGAAAATTAAGCTCGGTAGGCTCCTGTGGGCAGGACACCTAGCTCGCATGAGCGAAGAGGATCCTGCTCGGATTTATGGAACACGACAGCGAGGCCGGCCAAGCCTACGCTGGAAGCATGGCGTAGACCAGGACGCCCAGAGTTTAGGGATGCCAAACTGGACGACATCGGCTCGAAATCGAGACCGATGGAGAGACTTTTTGCGGGAGGCCAGGACCGGTTGTAGAGCCAAATATGATTCTTCTTGCTATGCCTATCATAGGCGGCTTTAAAGTCTATAAAAAGATGGTGTAGTGAGTTTTGAAACTTTAGACATTTTTCCATCACCTGCTCAGATCAGTTGTTGATTTGCCTGGGATGAAGCCACACTGGTATGGACCAATGATGACTTTAGCGTATGCGGCTATCCTGTCTTGAAGGATAGAGGAGAAAATCCTAAACGCGGTACTCAACAACTTTATACCGCGATAATTGCTGCATTTTGTGATATCTCCCTTCTTATGTATGGGGCACACCGATTGTGAGTTGGAGCGTGAGCTCCATGCTTTCCCAGCTTTCGCCATTAAGCATACTCGTGAGAATAAGTACCATATTAGCAGTCCTCTCTTTCGAGAGTAAACCGCAGCCCCGCGTTGCATCCCCAGAACGAGCGAGGTCCTCAACCACAAGGTCGAACCTTACCGACCGTATTGTCTGTTATTGTTATTGTCTGTGAGCACGGAAAATTCCCGCGGTCCCAACGCGACCTTCGTGAGGTCTGACATAAAGGGACTCAGCTCTTTCAGACTGAGTGCCTGGGTGATTGCAAAGCAGACCCTGGCAGCACGTTCGTCCGGAACCTCGTATCCAATCATTTGTCACTAGGATACCACATGTAATGTGGGGCCTCTTATTTTTATCAGTTCCGCTGGGATCCCATCAGACCCCGGGGCCTTGTTATTTTTGAGCCGATTTATCGCTCTGCTAACTTCGTCTTTGCTTGGTGGCGGCAGCATAGTATGATCTTCGGTTATTGGTGGAGCCTTCAATTCCTCAGTTAGCTGTTCATTTAGCAACTCATGAAAGTGCTCTTCCCAAGATGCTAAGATGCCTTTAAGATCGGCGATCAGATTACCCTCTTTGTCCTTGCAGTGTGTGCATCGCGGTGTATATTGCGTCATACCGCGGACCCTTTAGTAGAACTTCCGCGCCTGGTGCGGTCCTTGCTCTCTGTACTGTTCCAGTTCACGGACGAGGTTCTTCTCCCAGGCTGCTTTCTTTCGCCGGTGAACTGTTCTGTCATATCTTCTGAGCTCTTTATATCTATCTTCGAGTGCCCGCGTGATTGTTGCATTGCTCGGTACGCAACATTCTTACGATCAGTCGCTAGCTTACATTCGTCGTCGAACCAGTCGTTCCGATCTTTACGACTACTGCCTAAAATGGAGACAGCAGATCTAATGACAGTATTCTTAAGGCGGGTCCATTTCTCTTCTACGTCCGACATTTTAGCCCCAGGACTTACTGTCCCTGCATTAAGGGCGAGTCCTACTTGGACCCATAATGGTCCGTTATATTACAACAATATCCTTAACAATTTTCCCCTCCATTCGGAGCTTTTTATATATCGTAGCACGTTTATCACTTTGCCGTTTTCCAGATGTCAGAGGTTGTCCATCAAGTGTTTACCCAGTGCTTTGGGCTTTCTGTCGATACAGCTTCTACTTAAGTCATTACATTCAAAACCCAGCCTTCTCGCATATTTCCCCAGAAGACAGTTGTCTTGATTTGCTGCATATGGCGGTGTTTTTCCACCTTTCGTTTGTCTAGGCTTCCGTCTGTTTCCAATGCGCAAACTTAAGCGTTGCATAATTTGCCCTTTCCATTTGCAACTGGATAGTCGGACCACGTCTAGTGAGTTCGTCTGTCCTGCAGTTCCTCGCTACACCTGAGTGACCCGGTACCTAAATCATAATCAATGTTGAACAGTTTACTCATCTCGTTAAAAGTGGCTTTGCACAACAGCGCCACCTTAGACGTCAGCGATTTGATTGCCACCTGACTGTCCACATAATTCATGATGTCTTTTGAAAATACTACATTATGCTTCAACCAATTCATGATCTCCTCAACAGTAATTAACTTAGCCTGGTGTACGCTGCAGTAATAAGCACCCATGACACTGATTTGGAAATTGATTCTAATTTTGCGTAGTCGGTTAGTCGGTTTCGTCATATTTTCGAATGGGCCGAACACCTAGTTCGAGAAAACTGATTATTTCATGAATTATCTGGATTCGGGCATTTAAGCGTCCACGAACAGCTAGTTAGCAATAAATTTATTTCCTAGCCAGCAAATAATTAAAAGCCTCAGTTAATTTAAAAGACTAATTGCATCTTGAAACTGCTTTCTTATTAAATTAATCCAACCTAAGACTGTTGTATAGTTTATTGTTTTATTCTTTTTCTTTCAACCCCATCCTTCTCTCTATAGATACCTAGATATTTTTTGCGCTCACTTAATTCTGGACGACAAGCGACATAACAAATTCATTAGTTGCCATGGGCAGCCATCGCAGCGATAGCTGCATGGAGATTGCCCGCCATTGACTGCTGCCACCACCAAAGAAAGAAAAGAAACTTTCATGGAGTCATCGTATGGCGATGGGCGCTGTGAGGCACGATTTCCAAAACGAAATTCCAAACAATAAACCTAAATACATTTCTTTCAATAAAATGAAACATCAGTAGCACTCGATTCGACACAAGCGCCTTACCAGCGGCACACGGACACGACATTAACTCTGTCCAAGCTGAACAGAATTGATGCGAGAGATACTTTGCTCCAAGAGTCAGATCTCGATCGAATAGAATAGAAATTGCAATGCATTGCATTGCAGGAACATTTTATTACTTTTCTGAACATCCATCGAACGACCTCATCGACGGGACATGTTAGGAATACCTGAACGACGCGGCGGGACGCGACGGACGAATCTATTTGAAGAGTACAACAACTACTAGAGTAGTCGTAGTTGTAGAACGCTTTGGCGATGTTCAAATGTCAGACTCGGATATTTTCTTTTGTTTTTCGCATTTTCTTTTCATCGTCACACTCTCGAGAGGTTCTTCTTGTTGCAACTTTCTATCTCTCACTGCACACTCTGACATGGCGATAAATATCTTGGTTGTTTCTGCCTTAGATACTCTTGACTTTTGTGGCAGTCATCTTCAATGGAGCTCTAGAAACAATAGAGACAAACGGTAAAAGATAAAGAAAAATCATGTTTTTTTCTGTTAGCTGTTTCAATCGAATCCAACGGACTGGTCGAGCTGTAGCCCAACAGATATTATCTTTATAGCAGATAACAGCACGTATGTACTTTGGAAAATGATGGACAACTGTACAGCTTCTTGTTGTTGTTTTTCCATTGAAAGGTTTTTTAAAAAAAATATCTATTTAACCGCAACTACGTGCAATTGTTTTTGAAAGGCTTTGCATCGGAGCTTGGAGCTAGAAATGTAGTTATGTCAGTAACCCTTCTCTACGTTGCCTCTGAAGTTCTCAGTATTGATGTTATTTTTTTAACAATTAGGCGTGGTTAAACCCTTTTCGAGCTTAAATTGTTTAATGGGACGATGTGTTCGGTCATATATCCCCCTAAGCCTCCACTACGCCTACGCGCCATCGCGTGCGTTTTCTGGAAATATATTGCAGCTCTACCCAACAGCTTCCTAGCTGTTGTGAATGATCTTCTACCCTGTTGCGCCATGTGTGTTTAGGTTGACCAACTCTTCTACCTTCCTGAGTAGCGCTTTCCGCATTGCATTGCAGTACAAGCTATAGTTTCGCTTTTTCCAAATGAATGACCTATCAACTGCCACCTACTTCTCCGAATTGTGATGCCAATAGGATTGTGACCCGGTTTATTATAGATATCCTCGTTGGAGATGTGGTTAGGCCAGAAGTTTTGTGAGATGTTCCCTTAACAGCATATCAGAAACTTTTGCCGCTTTTTTGTGATATTTTCAAGGTGCTGCACCCATAAAGCAACAAGGATTGCAACGGAAGAGACATAGTTTAGTTACCGCCATTGGTTATGCTGACGATTTGGCGATTATTATTAGTGGTAAGTACAGCACAACCATAACAAATGTCATGCAAGGTGCGTTACTTCACATCTGAGAATGGTGAAGTAGAGAAGGACGTGTAACGAAGTTCCCCTCGTTACAAACCATATTTCTAAGCTTTTCGCTTGTCCGTCCGGTCGTTTCACTCAGCACATTGGGTTTTGCCTCACAACCAGTCCAAATGCCGATAGCATGTACAAAAACCGGCAGCCATGTAAAGCAATACACACACAACATAACACGCGTAATTGCCGGCACCCACCACAAAGTAATGGTCACCCAATTGAACACGGGTATATTATTCCACTTCAAGTAATAAAATTCCCACCGAGTTCTTAAAAAATATTGGTGAGGTTCGGCAACTTGTGCTCATAAATTTGCCGAATCGGACCACGGGCAAAAGTTCTCTACCGAACTAAACCCAATACTTTTTTTGCGTGCTGAGAAATCAGCAAACATAAATTTACAGACTAGGCGACCGTCTCTAAACCGCGCAAACAATTTCGGAGTGTTCAAAGTTGTACCCCTACATACATTTTCCTAGACCGGACGACCGTCTATAAACCGCGTCAGCTCCCCTCTCTCCCACTGTCGTGTCTTGACCAGAGGCCGTCAGTATTCCTTCCTCTCACTGTCGTTCCTTGACCAGAGGCCATCCGTGTTTTTTCTTGCTCTCACTGTCGTGTCTTGACCAGAGGCCGTCAGTGTTTTCTATTTCCCACTGTCGTGTCTTGCCCAGCTGCCTTCAGTGTTTCCTCTCTCCCACTGTCATGTCTTGACCAGAGGCCGTCAGTGTTACTTCCTCTCACTGTCGTGTCTTGACCAGGGGCCGTCAGTGTTTCCTCTCTCCCACTGTCGTATCTTGCCCAGCTGCCTTCAGTGTTTCCTCTCTCCCACTGTCGTGTCTTGCCCAGCTGCCTTCAGTGTTTCCTCTCTCCCATTATCATGTCCTGACCAGGGACCGTCAGTGTTCCTACCCTTACTCAGGTTTATCTGCGCTAGGATAAACCTGAGTAAGGGTATTATAGGCGCTACGATTTATATCTTTTCAGATAGTCAGGCAGCACTGAAAGCGCTATCGTCCAGCATAAGAGACTCTAAACCAGTTAAATGCTGCTACGATGCACTGGAATCCCTGGCAGGATAAAACTCGTCTGGGTGCCTGGTCACCAGGGTGTTGGAGGCAACGAACATGCAGATGAACTAGCTAGGGCTGGTACAGAATCTGAGTTCTTAGGACCCGAACCATACTGTGGTATTAGCTGGGCTACCACCACAGCGATGATTAATAATTGGGAAAGGAAACTTCGTCTGGCCCACTGGGATAATACCCAAGGGCTAAGACAGTCCAAACGGTTAATCAGGCCCTTTTCCTATAAGGAAATCCTTGATCTTGACAATGATAGCACATTTACATACAAGTTTCAATGTAAATTATTGGAGGAAGGCTATAGGCTAAGGTACACCCTCCATATAGGAGATTCACATCTAGTGGTAGCGAAGCGCCCGGGAACAGCTCATATCATTATATTACCGCCTGTATGTAACTTTCGTTTTGGTATCCCTTCCACAAATATACAGCGCTCACTTTCTCTGCACAGCTGTCACGTCACGTAAAAAGCGTGACAGCTTGATTGTTCTGTGAGTTCTTCAGTTGGTAATTACACCTTTTTCATTTATAAAGAAAGTGCAAAAAGAAACAAAAGTGAACGGGTTATTAAGTCTGCACCACCACAACCAACTTACAATGATCTCAAATGCCACAAAAGAAAAAGAATGAAATAAACAATGAGGTGAGGACGCACCTACGGAGACAGCAAAGTAGACGGACTGAAATAATTTCCTCGGAGCAAAAAAAAAAAAGAAGAAAAGTAAAAATGGTAACACTCTTTACTACCGCTAACTACTATTGCTTGCTCTATTCACAAAAGAATAAACGGCAAATTCCGCCGGTACCGGAACATTGCAAGATGTAGTAGTTACCTTACCGTACTCGTTTTCCGGTGTGGGGAAACTGAAAGTTGGCAAACGTTTCTGGTTGAACCTTGATGAAGGTCATGTATGGCACCCAGCCTGCTCCATCGATTTCACAGTACACTGCACGACAAAAATGGTGCAGTAATTATTAAAACGGGGATGAACTCGTACTCAAAAGCCCCCAAAGGAGCGGCGACAAACTGCAAACGGCTGAAATGCTGAATTGTCAACCAGCTTTGTATGCTGTGTGTAGTGCCGCAGGTATTGTCGTATCGCGGGTGTGTAATTTTGCCGGCAGACTTTATGCATCTGCAGGATATATCCTCTCCATCCCTGTGAGTGGTTTCCGGATCATAACGGCTTGTGTCGAAATGTTATGAATAAAATCGACGAAGGCATCAGGCACGACACAGCACACACAGAAGACATCAAAACGGAAAGTGTTATTGGTTTGAGTTTAATGTTTGGAACAGGACAAGCTTTTCGTGGTGTGTACCATCGCCATCATCTGATGTCGCACATGACAGTTTTAGATAAAAAGTGCACTTTGTAAAATTGCCAAAGCCGCCGCCTGTCGGCCTCCACCAAATTCAGACACAAAACACAAACAAAAAAGGACAGCCGATTGGCATTTTAGAAAAGTGATCCTACCTCATAGTGCAGTTGGGTGGTCGGTCGGCACCTCCGCCTTCAGACGTTTATTACATTTACGTGTCGGGTGCACTATAAGTACATAAGTAACTGACGGAGGGGGAAAAACCAGCTGAATATTTAATTTGGAACTCGAGTGCACGACGACAACATTCGCAAGTTCACAACGATAGTTTCTCGCTTTGCAGCTCAATTTTTCCAGCAGGATTTTTTCGAACCCCCTAAAAAAACCCCTTCAAAAGTGAAAATGCATTCAAATGGAATTTACCGGCAGACATTTGAATTGGAGTTTATTTTTTGTATAGCACAGGAACTCAGCTTTTTTCGTGCAATTAATGCAATTGTTGGTGTTTGCATTTAATGGCAAGCGTCAGCGTTCGCTAGAATAGAAGGACTTTACATAAATTGCACATGCATCACATGCATCTATGCTTTGCTTCGGTAAATACAAACAAAGTGGTAAAAACAGAAAGAATTACTGGCAGAGTGAGTGCGAGTGATCAGATCAGTGTAGACAGAAAGAAGGAATGTCCTGTTTGAATAGCCCTGAATGCTAATTGGTTTAGTGGAAATTCAGTTTTATATGCACTTTGCAGAATATGAAGTGCATGAAGTGAAGTGGGAGCAGTTGATGTAGTTTTTAATAAATATTTTTTGCTCTATAATGAAAATAAGGGGCAAGCTTATGAAGTGTTACTAAATCAAAAGGCTGTAATTTCGTCATTTATGAATATTTTTATTAAAATTTATTTGAGAGAATGTTAAAAACATTTCAAATTTTATGAAAAACACTTTACTGCTCGATAAAGCCATCTTTGGCGCAGGTGATAGCATTGAGTCCCTTAACAAAGTCATTGGATGATGCTGCACGAACGTGATCTGTTGCTATTGTTACGAAATATAGGCCTTTGAGTTCGTAAAGGATTTTGCAACAAAAAAAAACACAAAATAAGCTTATTAATTTACATATAAGAATAATAATAATATTCGGCGTGACAGACCAATTCGGTCCAAGGCTTAGTTTCTCGCGACCATTTGTGTTGCGCATGTAGGTATATTTTTTTTGGACACAAATGAAAGGGACCTACAATTTAAGGCCGGATCCGAACGGCAAATTGAGAAGCTTTCCGTGACAAGTTATTACTCTCGGAACGTTTGTCACCCATTCGCGAGTGGTTGGACAACGTGAAAAATACTTTTGGTGTTACTGGCATTCGAACCACGAACCTCCTGCTCAGTAGCCACGCGCATTTCCACTGTGCCACGGTGCACATACATATCACATATAACAACTTTAATAAACAAACAGTAAAATTAACTAAAGTTCACAAATTAGACTGGTGATAATTTTAAATGTGTACATAAAACAGTTATTACAACAATACTTGTACTTCACTGAATTGAATTCCAACAACTAGGAACTAAGAATTAACTAACTTCAGGCTAACGCCTCTATTTATACTCAATCAAAATCTTCCAGAAAACAGAACTATCGAGAAGAGACCAGAAAATTGTAGCCTTATTCCCTTATTTACAACTAACGACACTTATATGTAATGAGTCTTCATGTACAATCATGTTCTTTAACAAAAACCGGGCAAACCGCACAAACCGGTTTGACTACATTTTTACCGTTATATTTTAAATAATCTAATTCAGCCTAAATGTATGCTGTCTTAATTTTAGTGCTTATTTTTGGACGAGTATGTACATTGCGTTTTATCTTGGGATTCGTTTTCCATTATCTACTCACTACTTTTCGTAACATTCATCATCATATTTGGCTCTACAACCGGGGTACGGTCCTGGCCTCCCGCCGCCTCCGCCGGTCCCGATTTCGAGCCGATGTCATCCAGTCTGGCATCCCTAAACTCTGGGCGTCCTGGTCTACGCCATCGTTTCAGCGTAGGCTTGGCCGGCCTCGCTGTCGTGTTCCATAAATCCTACCGCAAAGGACTTTCCGAGCAGGATCCTCTTCGCTCATGCGAGCTAGGTGTCCTGCCCACCGGAGCCTACCGGAGCTTAATTTTCTTCACGATGACGACATCGCGGTAACGCTCGTAGATCTCATCATTATAGAGTCTCCGGAATCGTCCTTCCTCACATACGGGGCCAACAATTCTCAATAAGACTTTTCTCTCGAACGCGGCTAAGAGGTCAGAATTCTTTTTGCTAAGCACCCAAGTCTCGGATCCATATGTAAGTACTGGTATGACCATTGTCTTATATATCAGCAGCTTGGATGTTATGGTTAAGTTCCTGGATTTGAAGAGTCTTGACGAACTTTAGTGGGCTTTGTTGGCTTTAAGCCACCGTGCGCGTATTTCTGGTTCCATGCTGTTATCGGCTGCTATAGTTGACCCGAGATAGTTAAAGGATACTTGAAATTCGCGCTTCACTATCTGAATTGAGGGACCAATGTTGGATCTTCTTTCGTAACATTACCCCCACCTTAATTCTGTTCGTCCCGAACAAATTCAGCACTCCCTCTAATGTGGTACCTTGTCAATCTGTTGATGCGGACAACTTCCTTTTTACATCAGGGGTTTGGCATACTGGTTTGATTTGATATACTGCGTCATTGTTCCTCTTATACAGATCTTCCCAAGTTTGCTGTTGTTTCTGTAGTGTTTCCTTTGTCATGTCTTGGAATTGTATAGCCAAACGAAATCTCCTTCCCGAACTTTTTCATAGCTCGCACGCAGGTGATTCCGTGTTTTTATTCCTATATTGCCATTCACGACGTTGTTCTTTACTGTTCTATGGACATTGATCACCATTTGTCTTCGATCGTAATCCTTTGCATCTTGCCCAACTATTGGCCCTACAACTCTGTATCGATGCGTTTTCCCTCTAGCTCTTTGTTGCAGTTCTCTTGGAGCACATTTCGTACACTTTCGGCATTAGTTTGAAATATCTCTGCGGCAATTGACCCAAAAGAATAAACTTCTTACATTATTCAGTGTCCTCGTAATTCCGAAATGTTCGCCCGATGTTTCAATGTGTGCATCGTAAAGAACATTGTTTATAAAATTCGTTGGTAAGACTACCTTTGGTTTGGAACACCGACCATTGGCAGATCCCACTGCCTTACCAGTAATCCAGCTTTCAATTTCAATGACTGCCATTGAGCCCAGTAACTTTTCTGGTACGATCTCGTGATACTGCGGTCTTCCTCCTTGCTCCATCCATCCAAGTATTGGAGCAATTGAATTGTCTGGCTTTTGTTCTTCCCTAAGCTGCTGCTCTCTTGTCAAATGATCTTTCATCGGCTGGATCGTGATTCGTGAAACAACTAAGCATTTCTGGTTTTCTGGCGGTTGAGTTCAAGGAGAGGTGGCATGCAGCTGGCTATTTCTCTTGAACACCGTTGGTAGAAGAAGCGTTAAAACAGTGACAAGCAGGAGACGTTCTTGCGGTGTTTAAGCGAATCTATTGATTTCGCTATATTTGCGTAACCGATATTTGTTATCGCGCGGTTTTGTATTCGTTGCAAGCTGATGCAAAGTAGTTTTAGGCGCACCAGACCAAATATGACAATTGTACTCAAGTTTAGGGCGTATAAAAGCCTTGTATATAGTAGCCAAATCAGAGGGAGTGAAATATTTCTTGCACCGGGCTATAAAACCTAAACATTTCGCAGCATTTTTGGCGACGGTAAATATGTGGTCATTCCAACGAAGCTTGTCGTTAACGCACATACCGAGAATTGCGAGATTTTCAGGATAATAATGGCATGGGAGTTAGGATTCGCTTAGACGACAGGAGACAGCATCGGTTTTTGGAAACGTTAAATTCTACCCGATTGATTTCTCTCCATTGTATTATGGTCAGAATTTAACGTACTTAACATACGTAGTTGTTTGAGTTCCACATGAGAACAGTTCCGCAAACTTATATGAGAAGCTGAGAGTGCTGTCGTCAGCGAAACAGTCAATTGGATTAGAAGTCACAGATAAGAGATCATTAATAAAAATGAGAAATAGTGTCGGGGACAGAACAGAGCCCTGGGGAACGCCAGCATTTATATGGTGTATTTCAGACTTGAATCCGTCCAAAACAACTTGAATTGAGCGGTTCAAAAGATAGCTTCTAATTCAATGAAGCAATTTATCATCGGCTCCATAAGCATGCATTTTAAACAGAAGAGCTTGATGGCAAACTCTGTCAAATGCCTTGGAAATATCGAGTGCAACAGTTTTGCTTTCTCCAAATTGATGCAAAGACCGGTTCCACTGTTCGGCGGGATATTCCATCAAATCACCAGTAGAAATCTATCGTGCGATAATCACTAAACAATCATCCTATAATCGGAATTTCAAAACGTGATGTGCCCCTGATATTTTACTCTCAGCACCTCTAAAGAAGTATCACTACGCAAGTTATCATATTAGTCTCTTCTGAGATGGTTGCAATGTCCCCAAATTTTAACAAAACATCAAATATTTAGATGCAGTTTACCCGGAAAACGAATACTAACAAAATTAGATCGCTTATACTCGCATAATCTTAGTCTCAAACGAATCTTTATATATCTGACGAAAGAACAAATCGAGAATGCAAAAGTTGCAAGGGCGATACATATAAATACTAACTGTCTGCTCTCCCGAAAATTGAGTCGTAAAAGACTCTCGTAAAAATTATGCGCAAAATGTCACTTCGACTTATTCCCGCTCAATGTTTTCCGACACGTCCCTGATAACGTACATGTAACTATGAAACCTAGCGGCTGGGAATTTTCCTCATTTCTCCATCCACTATAAAAGGAGGAAGAATTTACCGCCTCAGATATTTCAGTATGCACTTAGCGCACGTTTCTCCGTTTTCTGACATTAATATTTCAAAAAGGGAAAACCACATGTCGTTGTATACTCCTACACCTCAACCATCCCTGTCGAATGAGGTCGATATTCAGGCTCACCTGGTCGTCGCCAATGTGCAAGGATTCCCAACATGAAAATGGAAATTTTGTCAGCTACTATTTTATAGTTTTCCTTCCCTTTTATTTGTCGTACGTAGAAATACTACGAATTGAAGTGCTAGAGCTAACGAGTCATGGTTTGACGATGTCCTTAACATTTGTGGCACTCTTCTTTTCTTGTATGGATTTTTGCAGACAACATACAAAATATATGCCGCACACTGAAGACATTATAACAAGGACAGGATGTGTGGTTAACGGAAATGTACACGTCAACAACAACAAAATTCTTACAGCAATCAGAGGTAGGAAACAAACTTAGCGTTGTTGTTGTCGTCGTCTGGCATCGTCTTGTGCCAACCAAACTACACTTTATGAGGAGATTTTTTTTACACAGCGAAAAAGACGTCCTTCCAAAAAAAAAAAATGTCAATCTGGCACAGTAGATAGTTCACAGCACAGTTCTTTAAAAATATAATTTTGAACTTTAACTTTACCAACGTGATGATGATAATACTTTTGGTCCTTTGTCCCGATGGGGTTGACTTATATCCCGATGGGGTGGCACATTAGTACCTCATTCGATTTGGGTCTTAAGTCCCAATTTTTTCTTTTGGAACTTATGTCCCTGCGCCGTGTCATACAAGGTGTTTTACTACTCGTTTTAGAATGGTGCAGCAGAGAAGGACTAGCTATCAATCCGTTGTAGTGCCTTTCACGAAAAGAAGACTGGTCAAATTGGGACCTATCATCATCAAAGGTACTACGTTAGATTATTCCAGTGAGGTTAAATATCTCGGCGTCATCCTTGATAAACGGCTAAACTGGAATTCTCATATCAAGTCTGCCATCTAACGTGCCACTAGGGCCTTGTGGGCCAGTAGACGCCTTTACGGCAGACCTTGGGGTCTTGTCTTGTCTTGTTGGTATAACGGGTGTCATGCACACCTGCAGAAGATGGTGAGTTTTCTAACAGGTCATTGTGTTTTAAGGTATCACCTTAACAAAATTTGTGGGGGCTCAGACACATAATGCAGGTTCTGCTCGGAAGATGATGAGTGGTCCGAGCATATTTTCTGTGAATGCCCAGCTATACTTTGGTTAAGGAGACGCAATTTTCATAAGGAAATATGCTTGAGAGCGGAGTTGGGAAATTCTGACACTAAGGATATTCTTCACTAGGGTGGTGGTACGTCTCTTACACCCTAAGATACAATAAATCTTTTAGGTCGCAATGTCTGCCATATGGGTATTCATTAAAAAAATGATCGTCACCTCATGAAGTATTGTGAATTACAAGTATGTACTCCCTAATAACCGACAGTATAGTTTCTGTGGGCAACGTTCTACTGGTGATGTGATGTCATATATCGCTGAAAGATGTGACCAGTACACCAAATTGATGAAAGCAGAACTTGATATTTCTAAAGCATTTGGCAGCAAGCTCTTTTGTAAAAAATGCGTGTATGTGGAGTCGATGTAAGCCTGAATTGTTTTGCACGGCTTCATGCCTGATACTCACTGCATAAATATGGGTCCCCGTGGGGGTTCCAATTGCGTCTTAACCTATTCATAGTTGGGGAGCTGGGCTTTACCACGGGATATTAAATAAGGTCCTTTCCTTTCGTACTAAAATATTTTAATTTATTAAAGATAGAAACCAACCTGGCTTACACCGGTTTGAACTCAGATCATGGGTACTTAGAGTATGCTCTTTTTTGGGCAATGTCTTGTATTCGAACCGAAGTGGGCTACTGGTACTTAGAATAACCTTATGGGCGACTCTTCGTATTTAGTAGTTAATTTTGTACACTCTATGTGATGTGCCTGGAATAGTTTCTATCCCAGGCGGCCTAGGATATTATGGCTGATATACTAGTGACAAATGATGGGGTTTGAGGTTCCGGAAGTGATCGCCAGTGATGGTTTTCTCCTTCGCAAAAAGGCAATCACTCCGAAGGAACTAAGTCCCTTGATGTCAGACCTCACCAAGGTCGCGTTGGTGCCGCGGGAGTTGTCCGTGCCCACAGACAATAAGGTTGACCGGTCTGAGGACAACTGTGGTTGAGGACCCAGCTCTTTCTGGGGATGCAACGCGGGGGCTTATGGTATACTCTCGAAGAGAGGACCTCTAAATGGGAATAGTTCAAGAGCATGCTTAATGGCAAAAGCTAGGCAAGCCGGGTTCGTTCCACTCTACGAATGATACATAAATGTGGGTGTTCCTCAGGGTTGAGTTTTATATCGGACTTGCTTACTTATGTTCATTAACAATCTTCTGTATGAAACTTCCGGTTGATTTTTGTTGCTTTTGTATCCTGATATGTGATACACAAAAGAACGTCGGTTTTTTCGGTCGGTTTTCATAGTATAGTTTAAGGCTTTTGTATTCGGGTGAAAAGGACCACATATAATCCTTTGTATACTAAATGGCTATGTCGCTTATGGTTCTAAAACTGTGATGAAATATCATGAGCATACCAATTGAGTGGTTCACAAATTTTAACAGAGTCACAAACCATAATGGGACCAACACTTTTAAATAAAATTGAGAAATATTTTAACTGACAAGACAATTGACATTAAATTGGAAAAGGCCTGTTCATTCAGATTGGAGGTACTTTTTTTGAGCTGAAGAGCACTCCGAAGCCACGATGACGACGAACTGCCATTACATCCATTGAAAACGACCGTTTGGTGCGGCCTATGTACTGGAGGAATTATCGTCCCATATTTCTACAAAGACGAGGCTGGTGGCCAAAGTGAATGGCGAACGCTATCGCGCCATGATAAACGACTTTTTGATGCAGGAAATTGAAGCCCGTGATCTCCACGACAACAAGACGGCGCTGCATCCCATACAGCTCGTGACACCATGGATTTACTGCGTCCTCGTTTCGGTGAGTAATTGATCTCTCGTTTCGAACCGGTGGATTGGCCACCAAGATCGTGTGATATCACACCTTAGGACTTTTTTTGTGGGGGTATGTAAAGTCTAAATGTTTTGTGGATAAACTAGCTACGATTGAGGCATTGGAAGCCAACATTACTCAAGTTATTCGTGAGATACCGACCGTAGCCCTGGAGCGAGTCATTCAAAATTGGTGTTTACGGACGGCCGAATTACGGCGCAGTTGCCGCCAAGATTTGAAAGGTATTATCTTCAAAAAATAAATGTTCTAAACAAATATAATAAAGATTGCCCAATCAATTTGCATTTTTGTTGTTTTATTTCAATTTACAATCCGATACCTCTAAATTGATCGCACCCATTATAATCGTACTTGCGTAGACATTATGTAACACAGAAACATAAGCATGGAAAACTATATAATTAGTGCCCCAATTGTGTACATTTATTATGCTATATCATAAGTACTAGTAGAGTATTGCCAAATATTCGAAAATATGAGCGATATATTATGTTTGCGTATTTATTTATCGTGAATTTGAATATTTTTTGTTTATTTTGTGTTCAATGCTGACTTAAAATCTACAACGACGACCGACAGGTTATCAGAATAAATATATTGTGAAATAAACCAGACAATCGAAAACCATTTTTGAATAAAGAAAGTGTTGTTTGCTTTACAGTTCATATTTCAGGTTGTCTACAAAAAAAAATAATTATTTTACAAAATTCTTGGATTTTTAAAGCAAATCTCTCGCCAAGCAAAAATTTCAAACTTGCAGTAATATTTAACTTCGGAGAAATGGAGAGAAGAACTGATATCCTATATGCCAGTTAGTCGATTGATGTGCGGTTAAGGATATCATGAGTGGATAATTTCCTCGACACAAGCAAATTCACAAGTTTATAACTTCAGAATAGGTACCTACTCGTACACGAAATTGAAAATATCGCTGAAAAGGATATTCTCAGCTCTAAGTTCGAAACAAAAAAACAACAAAAAAATACAAAAACCACAAAAGGAAACCCAAGACGTATGTGGAATTTAAATCCAGTTCGTTAGTTGATCGTCTTGGTTACTGAGAGAAACCAAAAGGAATAAAAGTACCCAAATGAATTGAACAAAAACTTACACAACTTTGTGTGAGTCCTGGTCCCGATTGTGTAATATTTCACTTATTTTCGTTTGGGTCATTTTGTGCTTACCGCACTTTTCGATGTTGTGGGTTGTTTTGTGTATCCTTCAAAGTTTTCTTCTGAAAAATTGCGCCACAGATGGTTGCCTTCTTCCTTCTAAATGGCAAGCTCTTTTAGTTTCTACTTCGCCAACTGCCCGCTGAATTCAATCGCTCCAGACAATTCTTGCTTCTAGTTTCAACTTTCTATCCTTCCCCTAATGAATCATAGTTGTTATCCAGCTCAGGATGTAGAATTTAAGTTTTCAAACTTTCTATCAATTCTGAAATTTTATTGTTTGATTTGTAAATTTGGACGGAATTTATCCTGCTATTAACCTGAATACCTTTTTTTACATAAAAGTTGAAAAGGTTAAAAGTTTGATAACAAAATATTCTCTAAGCCCGAGGACTTATACGCAATCATATTCCAATTGAATTGGGTTGAGGTAACAGTGAATCCTCTTTTAAGAAGGATACCTACATTTATTCCTCTTCCTTTTTTTAATTAAAAGAATAATTTTAATTGGAAAAGGTGATAACCAAAAACTACATAGACTACGATGGCTTTACAATTTACAACTCTGTTAGCAGACCTGGCTACTTTCCTGCTTTCTAAAGGCTTTCATTTAAGTAGTAAACGTTCTAAAGGGTGTCCCAACAAGAGCACCGGGTTTAAAGAAAGAAAAAACCACATTTATTTTTGAATTAAGCAAACAAAAGTATTTTATATGTTAACTCACTAGTGTGTATAACGGGTACTTTCGAAGCTAGGTTATAGTGTATGAAACAGTCAAATTCGTCTATGGGCGTGTGAAAGCAACTCGTATTAACAAAATGGCGGCAAATTTAAATCCGGCGCTCTTTTTGGGACACACTCTATAAGATGCCAGAGAGGAAGTTGTGTGGCTGAGTTCCTTATTTAGTTAGCTTGGGTGTTAATTGACACTCAACAGCTGAAGGCATTTCAAGCATTTGAGTACATTTCTAGAAGATTTAATAGAATTAACTCGATATCTTTGATGACGGACTGACTTTCCGAAACAGATCTTTTGAAGAGCTTGTATTGGTGTCAGGAGTTTTGGTTGAGCGTCAAAAATATGCTTTCATACTCTTGAAACTGATATTTGAATTATCCATGTATGAGCTGACCATATTTAAAGTATTTAATCGCATTAAAGTAAAAGCAGAAGCTGTACGCTGGGAATGCAAAACTTCGGTTCAATATCAATATTAAATTTGATGGGGAAATTTGTAGGACAATTTGTATGAGAGGTAGCGGACATCATTGATGTAAAGATACCTCAAAATAGTGTAAAATTGTCGACAATAACAAGCGCACTCACTACACAACTGATAAACATTTTACATCAGAAGTTCCCCTTAAGGCCAAAATAATGTAATTAGTTCAGTTTGTATGGCAGGTATCTCAAACCGTTGAAGTAAAAGACCCATAATCTAATCAATTATCCACATTGTTCCAAAAAATCATTTTAGTAAAATAGTTTTGAAATTTAACTTTCGCTCATTGAGTTTTACTGAGAAAGAACATCCATATATACCGATATGGACCTTTTTTAAGGTCCAAATTTCCAAAAGGTCGAGAAAACATATTTCTTGGGTACCCTAATGTTTTTCGCTTTTTTGAGTCATTTCAATTCATCCCAAGGGATTGCGTCAAAAAAACGCCTACCGAATCTACCGAGTAAAGAACCTGTTCTTATGAACCCGCTTGACCACCCGAAAGCACACATTTTTTAAATTCTCTATATTAACTTCCCGTCGGCATGATTCCGTCGTTCGTGGTGTCGTTAGTGCTGTAATTCTGTCGTTCGATGTTGGAATCTTGCGATCAATTTTTAACCCACTTCCAAATGGCCGATTTTATTGAAACTTTGCACACATGTGTATTTCCGGTGACAACACTTTCTATTAAAATTTGGTAGTGATCGGTGCGCTGGGTCGTGTGCTCCGATACAATTTTTTTTTAATAATCCATATGCCATATAGTGGCATCAGCACCATTGCGCAACTCCAATTCAACAAAAACTTTCAAGTCACCATCCCCTTTAGATCATTCTGGAAGAACCATCCCGTTTGGATTAGTCTGTTAGGAAGGAGCTCACTTAAAAGATGAAGACATAAAAACTGATCACGGGGTTGGCGGAGGGGTTTTCTCAAAAAGGCTAAGTCTTAGTCTCTCTTTCCGTCTTATCATTGTAGTGTTTTCCAGGCTGAGATTATGGCGATTAATGAAGTGCTAACTAAAGGGCTGAAGAGAAATGTGATATTCGCTAATGATATCGGCATCTTCTCGGGCACTCAAGTCGCGTTGAAATCCCTGGAATCAGTCTCTACGATTATAGCTCTAAAATGCCGATCATCTCTCTAGAAGATGGCGGACCAGTTCAACATTCACCTGTGTTGGGTGCCAAGGCATCGAGACATTTCGGGAACTCGTCAAAAATGGAACCACACTGCCAATTTTACCTGAAAATGGTTCTTGGTACCAATGGCTACATGCAAACTCTACCGAAAAAACTAACCTTAGCTGGTCAGACGGAACAACTTGTCTAGCGACTAAGTAAATCTGGACCAAACTTTGATCTCTCCAAAACGATTGCACATCGGTGCTATAATAGGAGTTATCACAGGACACTGTCTCATAGGCAAGCAGGCATACAGGTTTTCTCGAAGGGATTTCTGCAGAAGCTCTATGAACGAGCATGACAAGAAGACAATTCGCCACCTTCTATGTACGTGCCCAGCCCTCTCTCAAATATGTAAGCTCCATCTGTAAGCTTTCTTTTACAATGACCGTAACGATCTAACCAATACTGACATTAATAGTCTCTTGTGCTACATAAGAAGCTCCAAGTGGTTCACCCGGTTCGAGTTGGAGCGTGAGCCCCGCGCTTTCCTAACTTGCGCCATTAAGCTTACTCATGGTTAGAAATACTACACCCAGCAGTCCTCTCTTTCGAGAGTAAACCGCAGTCCCCGCGTTGCATCCCCAGAACGATCTGGGTCCTCAACCACAATTATCCTCAGACCGGTCGAACCTTACGGTCGGCCTTATTTAGTCTGTGGGCACGGACAATTCCCGCGGTACCAACGCGACCTTGGTGAGGTCTGACATCAAGGGACTCTTCTCTTTCAGAATGAGTGCCTGGGCGATTGCAGTGCAGACCCTGGCAGCACGTTCGACCGGAACCTCGTACCCTATCATTTGCCACTAGGATACCAGCTCTAATATCCTAGGCCGCCCGGGATAGAAACTATCCCAGGCACCAACGCAACGCTATTGTATGGTAGGAGCGCTTCATGCTTAAAAACCGCGCCCATTCTGACATTTTTAATAGAAGCCCCCTGCCACTATTATCTACCGAGTTAAACAAAGTATCAGACTTATAATAACCAGACGATTAAGTAAGATACAGCGGCCCCCTCGGGGATCCAAGTGGTTCAGCGAGTAGGTGGCAAAATCAGAAATGAACCATTACTGGTAAAAGTGTGTCGGCTTTTTCACCGACTGCCACCTAACCTAACCTAGTCCCTCTTTGATTTTAAAATGCTAATCATCCATCCTTCAGATCCGTGACACCTCGTTCGCAGTAAGTACCGGCAGGGCCCAGGCTTTTTTTGCGCCTTGTCCATGCCTCATAGTTTTTGCCATCCATCCTTCTGCCATGCCATCTGAGACCTTATTGTTCTTACACCAATATATTAGTCGGGTAACTTATTCTAAATCAAACGAAGAATCAAAGTAATTGAGTAGTAAAGGCCTCTCGCGGAGCACCCTATATAAGACCTTAATCATTGCAGTTCTGCCCTATGGTTCTGAAGCATATGGACTCTATTTCAGGCGGAAGTAGATATTTCGAGCTCGAGATCGTTAAGAGGGGAAAAATGTTAGACAATTTTCGGCCCTGTTTTCGTTGAAAATGACGAATTATACGAGCTGTAAGGCTACCTAGACAAAGACGTTTGAAAGGGCTAGGACATGTAGAGAGAATGCACGTCAATACATTTTTTTTCTTGCGAATCCTCTGTAGCTGCACTAACGTGTATGACACTAAAGTTCTTAAATTTACCCCGCTTACTAAGGGAGCATAGCCCTTCATTTATCGCTTTAAAGACGATAACGGTGGGTGTTATTCTTTTGCTTAGTAGAAAGCCCACCCACCGCAAGCACGTGATGTCTTATAAGAGTATAGTACGAGCTTTAGTACGAGTATATGTCATATTCTGATTTTGTAAGACACCGTTCCCCTAGGACGGCATCTCCTGGACTACTGTCATGCCAGCTTTATACTTGAACGGGGTAGCAGGTACGTTCCATCTAAAAATTCTTTAATCGTTTAGCCGCTTCCGTTGCCGTGTGGTCATCCATCGTGGATCGTTTATAGTTTCGAGACTATTTGCTGATTTCGTAATAATATTTTGTTTACGGGCAAGGTTATTGGCATCGCACCAAAAAGATCAATTAGCTTTTCCTTTTTTGGTGGATGGTGAAAATTTCCGGTGGCCATTCCGTCGAGCTTTGATCGCGCTTCCACCAGTTACAACACGTGCATACATAATAAACGCTATGTGCCGATGGCTGACTGCCAAAGTTTAAATGACAGATCGACGTATGGTCATCGCACGTATATGAATAGCACGTGACACAGCGCGCCAACATTACAACAAACGCAACCTAATTAGCAATTTCACAACCTCGGGTAGAGGTCGTTCACATGGTGACGAGGCACAGTAGTTGTGCGGCAACTCTGTCTACGGTGGCTGCTTTTGGTAGACGCGATATCTTTAAAGCAATGTTGCTGAAAATCGAAATCGCCACACAGTTGGACATAAAAACCACAATGCAAAAGCCTGCGTCCAACAAGACCAAGCCGCCTCCTTGGAGCATAATGCAGTCGATGCAGAATATTCCCAGTGCTTCTTCTCTTGCGGTTAATTGGGTCATCTTCATGACAAGAAAGAAAAAACGCCCATTAATTATTTCATTACTCCTTCATTGCTGGGCATATGAGCGCCGAGCGCATGGCATGTGTAGTGTAGCTCCGCATACGTAACTGTAAAGTAATGCGACCTCATTTTTGATGTTTTTTCCAAAGTTCATTATTTCCTGTGCTGTTGTTCGGCCGCCAACACTGAAATGCAATGAAGAACCCAAAAAAGAAAACGTTCAACACATTACGGTTCATTTAAAAATTTCTGGGGGGTAAGGTACTACATACTTAACCGTACCATAACTGTCTTCCACGAACACAGAAATGCCCAGCAGGTGAATTAAAAAGCGGGGAAAACCGATAGAGATGCCGACCACGTCCATGTGTCCGTGTCGTCGAAGGAATTTCAAATTGCGGCACGCTCTAAAGTTAAGTTATGCGCAAGGAGCAGGGGATCCATCTTTTTTAGTCAGTGGCGGTAGTAGCTGCAGTTTGCATTAAAGAATTGAAGTGCCGCAGAGTTGTGTTGTTGCACCACCACCACTCACTCGACTCGCTCACAATGTAAACACGAAATCTTGCAAATTGTTAAGACGAGAGGATGATTTATGTGTGTGCGCTTGCGCGCCCGGGCGATTCGGTCGGACGTCTTTTTAGAGTGAGATATGATAGGAATGTTCCGCTGCGATTGGCATTGCAAGAGAAATGCATTACACCGTGCAATGCTAAGTGGGCACGCGTTTGAGGGAACGTTTTGGTCTTTGGGGGTATTTTTACTTATTTACAAGAAAAAAACTTAACAAGTCGCTTTTTGACTCTAAGAGTTTCTAAAAAGAAACTAAACAGGTTACTGTAAAGCAACTAAATAGCTTAAAAGCTTAAGATTTCTATAAAACGTCCACCGATAAAGCAGCAGTGCACTTGCCTGCCTCCTTCTCAACCTTGGTTGAGACACAATCCTTTTAAAATAGAATCAAAAACTGCCTAACAAAGACGAGTAATTATATATAGTGCTTTGCTACCTGCACACATGAACCAACGCCTTCCTCTTACCAACGCTTACCATCGTGTACTATAGCTTATAACCATAGAGAAATAAGCACTAGGCACATAGTCGTAGTCTTTCCTATGGGCAGCCATAGTACGTACAAAACATAGCACAGGGAGGAGCGCAGGAAAAAAAAACAATTCTAGGCACATCACACAGACCTGCAGTGTATGAAAAGAGCTGCTAAATACGAAGAGTCGCCCATAAGGTCTAAGTACCAGTAGCCCACTTCGGGTCGCCACGAAAGGCCCTTTTATTTAAGCGAAATAATATATACTGCCTATGTTCACCCTAAGAGTTCATTCTACATATTGGTGAAATAATTTTTGAAATCGGTCCTTTAATTTCGAAGATTACCTCCTACATACAAACCGTATAGCAATGCGTATAGCGATGCGTATATAGCAATGCGTATAGAAATGCGTATAGCAATCCGTATAGTAGTGCGTATATAGCAATGGAAATAGCAGTCCGTATAGCAATCCGATTAGCAATGCGTACAGCAATGCGTATATCAATGCGTATAGAAATGCGTTTAGCAATGCGTATAGCAATGCGTATAGCAATCCGTATAGCAATCCGTATAGCAATGCGTTTAGCAATGCGTATAGCAATGCGTATATAACAATAGAAATAGCAATGCGTTTAGCAATGCGTATAGCAATGCGTAATGTCGTTGCTGGCCACTACGCTCTGGAGTGAAAGAATACGAAGCCGTGTAGACGCAGTGGTAGTCGCACTGAGCTCTAAAGTGAAAAAGAATAGCAGCGCGAAGAAGATCCAGGAAAACGAGAGTGAGTGCGATGTTTGCTTCTGTAGATGGCAAACCGTGGAAAAGTTGATGTCGGATTCATTTGGTCGGTTTGGAATCTTGTTGTCACTTTGTTGTTTGTGACATCGTTCTTATGCTTGCTTCAAAGACCTAATGTCCACGGTTCTTTTACATTACCATCATTCTTACCAATTTGGTGGTTGATTTCGATGCATCGCTTTGGTCCGACTGGTCTGGTGTTGGTGAATTTCGTTGCATTGTGTCAAATGTCATCGGTCGAAAAAATGGCGTGTGTGAATTCCTCTGTTTGGTTTGCTATTGCGGCGTTTCTTGCATCGTTTCGGCACAGGGTGTATCCAAAAATTATTATAAAACAACTACAAACCTGTGTAGTTAAAAACTATTGCATTTGTCTTGTTTGAGCAAAGTTCGCCTTTTAATAAAAAATCACTTCAACATAATTGATTTGTTATCCAACCTGGAGAAATATGTATCATCTGGTTATTTATATATTTTACTTCAATGTCATTTATATAAAAGCTTAGAAGTTTTTGTTTTAAGTACTTTTTTACGCCATTTTTACAGCGGATTGCCATCCTTAGCCACTGTTACCATACACTGAATCATTTTAATTCAATTCAGGAATAATAAAAGTTTACTACATACCTTTTCTCTAGAGTGGATATTAATCACATAACTAGTGGATGGATGTGCAACAGAGACATGTGTATGTAGGATGGATATCGGGTGATATCTTAAATGGATATTCATCCAAATTTATATATACAAAAAAATATGTTTTCATTATGACCATCCAACACGAAACAAAGTCGCATCCACATAGCAATGGAAAAACTTTCTCGAAAAAATCTTTTCAAATTCCATCTCGCATTCCATAGAAATGCTGCTGCATGCTGATGCTGGAGACTAACGATAGGAACCAATTTTTTTTTTGCATGGAGAAATGCGACAAATATTTCTGTCATATGAAAAATACCACTCGCAGACAACTTTTAATTCTCCTACATGAAGAACAGTGAGCATTTTACATAAGCTACGATGTGAATCCTTGACATAAAATCCCATTTCATTCTAAGTAAGATTAACAATGCGTGTTTGTGAGATTAAAGATAGAGCTAGAGACAGAGAAAGAGAGAGAGAGAGAGATAGAGGGAGTTGAGGGAGATATTCTGAACGGGAAAAAGTTCTTAATAACCGCATTACCCTGTAGACACTGTAATTGGATACACCTATTTGAGGTGTAATGCGGTGAGGAGCAGTTTGAAAATGTGGCTTGTTTCTGTCGGCATTACCACTGCTAATGGAGTTTATCGCTTTTACTCCTCTGAGTGTCTTTAATATTCCATTTTGTCTGATAGTATGAAAAGTTTTGAAGCTGTTGAGGTTTAGGTGTGAAATATAGCAACGGCAACGTTGGTTTTTTTTTTAATAAGAAGTACATTTCGAGAGGGATGTCGAAAACCGATGTCTAAAAGAATACAAGAAGTATTAAGAGTTAACAGAAAGGTAGTATAGCAGAGAGCTCTTGTTCGGAACACACTTCCTAAAAAGAACAGTAATGAGCAACGATGACTAAGGAGGGCCTCGGGGATCTGCACTGAGTTGAGAATCCGAGATGGAAGCTAAATGAGAAAGCTTACTTCATCACCTTATAGGAATCTTCAAAAAAGTCTAGTATTTGGATACCTTTCTATGTTTGTTGAAGGCGATGATAATATTAATACCAAAAAGAGACACAATCCCAACCAATTCCTTAAGATCAATAAGTAGTCTAACTTCGTTTGCCTTGAAGACAATGGAAAAAGTTATTGATGCCATAGAGTCTGTTGAATTCGGAAGGAACCTCTACACTCCAGTATGCATACAATGAGGTCAGATCCACGAAGACCGCATTGTGGGAACTGACTAAGAAGAAAATCACAATATGCGCCTTGATAGACATCAAAGACATCTTCTTCTTGGATAACGGATCTATCGATGCAAACAAGATCGCTCTAGAACAAAGATTAAAAGTAGAAAGCGCAAACATTAGTTGGATCTGCGAGATGCTGTGTACAAAAACAGTGGAGATCTTAGTTTGGGACAAACCGTTTATGGTCAACACGTCGAGGAGGTTCTCAAGGAGGAGTATTATCTCCCTTTTTGTAGATAATATATTACATTGGTCCCTCAATTAAGATAGTGGAGCGCTTGGGTCAATTGGAGTAGCCGATAACAGCATGGTACGGTTGCTTAAAGCCAACAAAGGCTTCTTTTGTCTGTCAAGACTTTTCAAATCTAGGAATTTTTGTTCTGAGGAACAAGTGGGCGCCGTGGCTCAGTTGTTAAGAGCATGGATTTCTGAGCAGAGAGTTCGTAGTTCGAATACAAGGAAAGGTCAAAAGTATTTCTCACGGTCCCACCTCTCATGAATGTCTAACAAACGTCCGAGAGTAATAACTTGTCATGGAAAGCTTCTCAATTCGCCGTTCGGATACTTCCATTTGTGTGCAAAAATATACATGCACAAAACAAATGGTCGCGAGAAGCTGGCCTTGGACCACAACGGCCTGCCGCGCCTAATATTATAATTATGTGAGGAACAACGATTCCGGAGACGGTACTAGTAAGGAGATGAAGAGAATTAATCTCGGTAAGCTCCACTGGGCAGAACAGCGAGCTCGTATAAGCTAACTGCTCAGAGCTTCCTTTGCGGAAGAATTTATGGGACAAGAATGCGAGGGCAGGCATACCTTACGCTGAAAAGACCTCGGTTTTAAAGCCAAATATGATGATTATTGTGTAGCATAATTGAATGTGAAAAACTATAAATTGTGGTTATATCATAAATAAAATAATATAAAGAGGTAAAGTTTGTTTGTATGTAGGAGGTAATCTTTGAAACTACAGGACCGATTTTGATAATGTTTTTACCATTGTACAGAGTTTATTGTTCCGGAGGTTATGGACTACAGTTTTTGGTCAGTGGAGTGGTGGACTTAGTGGTATGGGCCAGTGTGGGGAAGGGGTAAGTTAGTGTGGGTCAGTAGCGTGGTCATTTGGGTGGAGGTCAGTTTGGCTGGGTCAATAAGTAAGGGGGTGGCGGGGGGAGCAGCCGGGAAACGTCTGTTATTTTAACTTTTGACAGGTCCTCATATCTTGATGGTGGGGGTCCCAGGTAACACCGGGGTTAACAGCTAAACAGAAATACAATTTTAGCTTTCCGAATGCCAGTTACATTAGTTTTAAATTTTCTTTACCAAGAAATTCGGTGAAAATCTAACGGTAAATTTGGTAATAACAGCAAAAAAAAAAGGAATATCAAGGACTATTCAATACCTTTTTTAAGTAACTTTGCTCAATACTTAGATATGTCGTGGACGATTTTTATTCTATGGTTCCACTTTCGGAGTAATGGTGAGTTTGTCCTTCACCATGGAAGCTTGAGTATCTTTCTGGTGGACATACGACATAATAATTTCCAACTAACTCAGAGAAAAAATACATTGATGTTTCTGCCTCTTCTATAGTCAAATACTGAGTCTCTGAGCCAGTCGGATCAATTCGTTCGCAGTCTTTGCACAAGCAGGCAGCTATCCTTGTTTTTCGTTTTTTATCTGTCAAAGGTTCACAACAGCTCATGAAGTCGCTTGAATATCTGTACAGAATACGATTTTGAGGAGCATGGATACTCAAATCTATTGTAAGGCATCTCATCAGCATCTGAAGACATTGGACTGTCTGTTTAGATAACAATTTAAAGGGCTTAAGTACTATTTTCGAACAGCACCTGAAGACACTAGACTGTCTGTTAAGATATCGAAACTATTTTCGAACTAAATTCTAGTAAGACCCTTAGCTCATAGGTTAATCATTCGTTAAATAAACTGAGAGATATCATTCAAGCTTTGTTGGAAAAGGGTAATTTTTAACACACAAACTAAATGGATAGCGAAATTAACCCATTTCTACCAACAATTTTGTCTTAACGTAACATTTTGTAATAAAATCACGAAATCACGAGCTCAGCAAGTAATTCCAAATTCAATTAGTTACATAGATCTAATAACAGGGACAACAGCAATAGCAACAACGTCAGGTAAAACCATCTACATGTCGTCGCGTGTCGAATTTGACCTCTTCCTTCATCAAACAAAAGCAAGAAACACGAAGAAAAAAACATTAAAATTCCATAGACGAACGCAGGTAAACAATAAACTTATCCGTATAAGGAGGGTGAGCTAAACAGGTGTCAGAGTACGGAAGTACGAGTAACTACCGGCATAGTAACGACCAGCCAACTGCGAGGTAATCAATGTCCTCAGAGACGATGGTTATTTGTGTTGTCAGGAAATATGTGTACTGTAGATTTTTTATTGACACAAAAACGGAGCAACAAGAAAGTTAATCTGGATGATTTACAAGCTTAAGCCGGAATGGAAGAACACAGAATGTACGGAGTCGTTTACAAGTTTGGTGGAACTTTCTCTGATTGAAGGGAAAGCCCTTCGTAAGAAGACATCAACAAAAAATCAGCATCAGTCTCCGGTTCGTAGCTAAAAGGTACGAAGTCCTTTTTGCTTCTGTCGTAATGGTGGATCGTAACAAACATCCCAACAGGAAGATAAATTTGTAAAAGTTGAAGCGACGTTGCAGTGAGCCAGTTGGCGTGTTGGCATAAATCGAACATAAAAATGGAAATTGGATGCTTTAAGGTTGTCTTTGTAGCGAAGGAGCTTTGGAGTTGCATTACTCGCATATACCGGAGGGCACCTTGATGAAGGTGTTTCCTTTCTTTTCCTTCCTTTTATCGAATTGTTTGAGCTGCGTGAGTAGTTCTTATTTTACGATGACGAAAAACCACAATGCCTCCAAGCGGAAGGGCATTTACGACTTAAAAAGGGAGGACAATGAAGGCCGCTGATTTTATTCACTAAAATGGTAATAATGTACGAGTACCGCTTTCTTAAATTTTATGATATTTGCAGCTCAATTACAAAAGGAAATGTGCTGGGTCATTCGACAAAAATCGTTCACTAATCTCAGTAAAACGATAAGCCGTCAGTTTTAGTTTACGTTTATCAAATCTTAGTTTGCTACAACAATAATGGTATATGTTTTCTCTTCTCCCAAAGGTAGTGAAATTTTTTGGTCATTCGTGAAAAGAATCAAAATACGAGGACATTCCAGTTGTCAGCTCTGACGACAAGGCCATTCTGTTTGCTGCGCATTTTGCATCTAGCTCCACGCTTACAGATTATGCACTGCAGCCATGCAGCCGTCTGCACCTCCGAGTATTGAACACTCTATAGGACAGATCTTAATTCGTAATCCTGCAGTTGCTATAGTTTTAAACGATCTCAACACTCACAAATCCACTGGGCCAGAGAGTATTTCCCCATTAGTTCTGAAGAGGTATTCTTCCAAGCTGGCATTACCATTGCGTTAGTTTTTCCAACTATCCTATTCTTCTATACACTTCCCGAGTATTTGTCCAGCCCATACCCAAAAAGGAGCCGTCGTTTCCTTTTTCGTACCTACCCATAGCACTTACATCCAATCTTCCAATGGTCATAGACACGCTGATCAATTTTCAGCTCATGAAATTTCTTGAAACCATCGAAATCCTTAGTGACCGGCAGTGCGAATTTCGTGGCCAACATTCTACTGGAGATTTGATGGTATATCTCACCGAACAGTGGAACCAGTCTACTCATAAATTTGGTGTTGCACTTGATATTTCCAAGGCATTTCACAGAGTTTGGCATAAAGCTCTTTTTTCCAGCCTAACAAGTTTAACCGTTTTGACAACGTGGTGTTTGCTAGCTGTCCCGAGCTGTTCATATTCCATTCTAACATCTAAAGCGCTCCGCTCTTGGTAGTCAAAGCAGTGCAGCCGTTGCATCTATTCACTAAACAGCACCAACTGTTTAGCAAATATTGCCGTCAAGCTGGTCTTGTTCCATTCGAACACTCCAGCCGCTCCGCTATTCATAGTTACATTTAAGATATGACACCGTTTTGACTACGTAGTACTTCCTGGCTATACCAAATTTTTTCATTCAGCCGAGACATATTTCAATTATTTGCGTGGACCGAAATGCATATGCATATCTTGTTTTAATAGCTTCTGAACTCCCTAGCAGATCTCTATCCGATCGGCCGTTTCTCGCGCCGATGCGACCGACACCGATACTGGTAAAGACCTAAGGTGCTCATCCCCCCGACCGCTGATGTTATGCCTCAGAGTTTCCAGAGATCGAAACGGCTCCCCCCAATATAGCTGGTAGCAATTATCCGTGAGTGTCCTGGCAAACTATGACGTCGATCCTCGGAACTCGGAAAACTAGAAAAACATTTAAATAATTTAAAAAAAAAAACTCACCTCAAGAAACCTATGTTACACCATAAATTAAAAAAAACATAAGCCCCAGAACAGAACCTTGTGGTATACCATTTTTCAATTGCCGAAAACTACTGTCTCCTTCATTTAATTTAACTTGTAGTTCACTATACTTCTTCGGTAGTATTTTGCAAGTATTGCATGCTAAAATAAAAATGTCCTAAGTATAGACAAGTATTTTTTTTCGCCGTTGTTATCATTTAGAGAGTCAAAGAACCCGAAAATAAAACCAAAACATGATTGAAACGTACAACCGAAAAATCTTTTAATTTGTATCAAACGAGGAAGGGAAGAAACAACCCTGGGTGACCTAAGCAACATATGTTATAATATAAATTAAAAAAATATATATAAGCGCCAGAGCAGAACCTTGTGGTAAACCATTTTTCAATTGCCGATAGCTTTTACCTCCTTTATTTAATTTTTTGTTCCCTAGTCTTTATCGGTAGTATTTTAGTTTGCATGCTAAAATAAAAGTGTCTTAAGTTCTTTGATTCTCTAAGTATTAGCAACGGCCAGCTAGGTTGATTCTCTAAGTATTAGCAACGGCCAGATTGTTAATACTTAGAGAATCAAAGAACCCATAAACAAAACATGATTTTAATTTACACACGAAAAATCTAAAACATAAATGAAAAAAACATATGCCCCAGAACAGAACCTTGTGGTATACCATTTTTCAATTGCCATTTTTCACTAACCTTTACGACATAAACCAATCATAGTTTATCTCCTTAAACCGGGATTGTATGAATATCTCTTACTCTACAAAAAGCAATCAATGAACGGTTCTCATCTGACATCGTAACGTTTCCCCGCAGGTTACATGATAAAAAAAATTGACCATCGCATTGAAAAATCAAAGCAAACGTAGGAAAGGAACATCTGTCAATAACACAAAAAAAAAATTTATACTAAAAGGTGTTTGTTTACATTAGAGAGCAAAAAAACCTAATAAAAGGAGACAAGACGACGACGAACCAAAAAAGAAGGAGAATTTATGGTAATTTTGTTGACATTTTCGCAATCCTCAAACGCATAAACAAAACGATTTGTAAACAATCTGAAGTATAGAGCCAAATTATCCAGTCTAACCCATTTTCGTCGTTCACTTCTGTAAAGTGGGACGAAACTATGCAGCTGTGATAATAAACAGCAGCAACAACAAAACCTAAAAAGAACCGGTACAGCACCAAAAGATATCAGTTGAGTGGAAGAAGAGTGTGGGCGAATAAAGAAACTATCGATGCCGCTAATGATGATGATGATGATGATGCAATGCAATCAAGATATCAATGAATAGAGAGATGGATCCGCAAGTCAGTTCGGTTCGTCAGTACAACTTTCCCCAATTTCGCTGATAATGGGGAATGCATTTGACTGTGGCGATGTCGATTATTCAATTCCAGTTCGACTTTCGCGTTTCTCTGAATATTGAAATATTCTCAACATTCGCTTAATATTCAATATACCGGCCTGACTGGGTATTTTATGGGTCAGCAGAACAAAGAGGAATGAAGCAGCTAACCAACCGGCTCAGTCAGGTCATCAATTACGGACAAACGAGTACGCGAAGCAAATGGTTTTTTCTTTCTAATTTCGATAACAAATAGCCTGCATGGCGTTCTTCATTGTTCCACTACCTAGGGAGTGTGCTGCTCCACTATTTATTTTTACATTTTAATAAAAACTGCAAAACATTACTATTTTCGTAATTACAGTTTACTGTGATAAATGGATCGTCAGTGCAGGGTTTTAGAACGTTAGGCTCTTCCCTGTGGTGTTGGCGATCGAGGAAAATTACTAGACTCGTTCTCTATGTGTAATTACGAGCATCATTTGCTGCTTTTATGTCTATCCTCATTTATTTGTTACTGCAATTGCAATTAAATTTTGCTTTTGCGCAATGTTTGCAAATAAATAAGGCGTTCGACAGTTAATGACAATCTATTAAAAATGAAAGCATTAGTTTTCTAATATAAGAGAAAATACGAAACACCAGTGTAATGTGTGCTTTACATGCAAATTAAATTCTTTATTTAATGTTACAATACCCGAGAATAACAAATTGCCATGATGGCAGTGTTAACAGTTTTTGATAGACTGCTGACAGTCAAAGTTGTTGCTGGAGGCAGACATCATTTGTCATGGCCTTGCTTTTCAAAGTTTGGAACTTGATTGGCACCCAAAAAGTAGCCGAAGATCGTCGTTGTTCATCGATTTTGAGAAGGCGTTTGACAGTGTCATCAGACAGTTTATATGGCTCGCCTTGACCAGGAGAGGTATACCCGCTAAACTAATAGCTATTATAAAAGCAACCTATGACGGCTCTAAATGTCATGTGCTACATAGAGGAATTCGAGATCCTAAGTGGGGTACGACAAGGTTGCATTCTATCGCCGATACTTTTTTTGTTGGTGATTAGTGATGTACTTCGCGCAGCTTTATCTACTGGAAACGGAGGAATTCGTTGGACCCGTACATCTCAACACAAACATCTGGACTATGGATCTGCACCAAATGACAACACGTGTGGAGAGGGAGGCAAATGTTGCGGATTTGAAGATTAATGCTGCCAAAACCAAAATCATCAACCTCGGCACTAACTTAGTAACTCAAGTTAACATTACTGGACAACCCGTAGAGAGAGTAGAGAGTTTACAACACCTTGGAAGTAATGTCTCGACCGAAGGTGGAACCGAACAGGACATTGTCAACCGAATCGGCAAAGCAAATTCGGTGTTTGGAATGATGTCCATGATATGGCGAAGCAAGGCGATCAGCTTAAACACCACGTTTTGACTGTTCCACTCCAATTTAGAATCTGTGCTGTTGTATGGGTGCAAAACTTGGAAGGTGACCGGTACTATCACAAAAAGATTACAAACGTTCGTAAATAGGTGCCTACGGAACAGGTTAAGGGTTTTCTGGCCTAACCGTATCTCTCACGAATATCTTTACCAGAGAACGGGTCAGGAACCAATAGGCACAAGCATCCAACGAAGGAAGAGGCAGTGGATTGGTCATACACTCCGAAAAGGCGACAGTTCCATAGCAAACTACGCAATGCAATGGAATCCGTTATCTCAGGATGGTAGAAGAACGGGTCGTCCGAGAAATACATGGCACAGAACAGTTGAGGAGGAGTCACGGCAATTGGGGAAGAGTTGGATAGAGCTGAAGCTCATTGCCAGGAACCGCACGCGATGGCGAGTAGGCGTAGTAGAGGCCCTAGGACCCACAAGGGGATATAGGACATAATTAAAAAGTAAGTAACCGACTTTAGAACGAGTTAAATTGCGGCTGACAGCAAATATCTAGGAATATAAAGGGAGTTACATAAGCGTCAAAAATGTGTCAAAAGAGTGGATCAGTAACCGATAACGAAACAATACAGTTTTTCACGGATGGCTCTAAGCTAGACGCTAAAGTAGGAGCAGGAGTCTTCTGTGACAAGCTGAAAGTAAGCATCTCTGTCCGTCTACCTAATCGCTGCAGCGTATACCAGGCTGAGATTATAGCAATTGAAGAGGTAATGAGTTGGCTGAAGCATAATGTATTATCCTCAAAGAAGATTATCATTTATGTGGAGAGTCAGGCGGCCATAAAATCGTTGGAGGCGGTCTCACTGAAATCTAAGGCGACGTTGAGCTGTCACAGCAGGACAGACGAGTTAGCTAGACGCGGCACGACTCTCCAGCTGCTACTGGAAAGAGCGTAGGAAGGGAGTCCTATCGCGACACTGAGCTTCGGAAAGAGGCAGAAACAATAACAAATGAAAGGTGGGAAAATACCGACACTTGCAATATTTCAAGACAAACCAGGTCTGGCCGAAACTGGACTTGAAGCGCTCAACTGCGCTTCTTTCCCTACAAAGACAAGGAACTAAGAACGGTTGTAGGGATAATGACAGGACACTGCTTTCTAGGGAAACACGCGAGAAGGATGGGTGTCGAATATAATGACTTCTGCAAAAATTGCATGGACGAGGAGGAGGAAGAGACCATAGAACATCTTATTTGCTCATGTCCGGCACTAATGTACAGAAGGCACAAACACTTAGGTAAGTGGATAATGAATAGCCTATCAGATCTCGAAAACGGCAAAGGGCTCGAGATATACTTCGATTCATTAAGAGCTCTAAATAGATCTTCAGAAAAGGGGCAAGGTATAAGATCCTGTGGTAACACAAAGGACCGCGAATGGCCTAAGTGAACATTAGCTGCCACCGCAACCTAGCCTAACCTAGCCTAATCTTCAAACATCCTGTAATTATCTAAAATGAATCCTATAATCATGCTAACCTATGTTCTATAACCATAAAACCAAACCCAAGCTGGTACTTATTACGACAATAAGACCAGAACTAGCAAAACACACAAGATTGGAGCGATCATTCGGTTGACCTTTTAGAAGTATGTATTAAAGAAGGAAGTCTAATGGTTCCGTTTAGGTATATGAGGAAGGACGATTCCGGAGACTTAAGAACAAGTAGATCAAAAACCACTTAGGAGTAATGACACCTACATTGGATAACCAAAGAGGAACCTGCACCTTAAAAATCTTTAAAGGCAGAATTTATGGGATACAAATGGGACATTTTTTGCTGAAAACCTGACCAGGGTTGGATTGCGCAAACATGAGATTTACTGGGTTCCCGAAAACTCTGTTCACTTTCTTACTGACCATAAGAAACTCGCTGTCAACAAGAGAGTGCATAGATTTTTCGGGTGAACAGAAACTTGTGCTCGCGGAATCCGGCCTCAGAAAGTCAAAAAGAGATTTTTCAAAAAAAAAAAAAAAAAAGGGAAACACCTGCGGAATCATTATCATCATTTGCTCTAGAATCGGGTTCCGGTCCTGGTCCTCAAAGAACACCTACAGGCAGATAATCGAAAAGAATTAAACTCCCATTTATCATCTTTCACCCCTGAGCTGACCTATTACGTATAGTGCCGCGTTTTAAATGCAACGAGAAATGCTGGACACTGATGACTGCTAAGTTAAAGGAAGACAGGCATTATATACATCATGAATTGCATTATTCAACTGACACAATCGTCCGAAAAAAAGGAAAAGAAAAAACATTCCCCTGCGTGGTGGTTTGGTGATCTTTTGACTCTTGACGGACATACAATTTATATTCTTTATTGCCTCTTTACACTCCCGATTAGAGTCATTAGAGTCGCCCCACTCACTCTTTCTCGACAACTTTCTATTAATGCAGTGGACGGACAATCAGACGACCCATTGTGTATTTTCGTCTGCTGTGTACGGCGAATTGGCAACAGTGTCCACCGTCTTTGCATGCATCGCACATTTGACGGTTCACTGGCAAGCACACGAGGCCAGCATCTTAATTGCTATTCTACTGCTGCTTTTACTTTTAGCCACTGCCACTGCAGTCAGTCGCATTGCAATTGCAATTATTATCGCTTGCCTGCCGCACTGATGTTTTATTGTCAATTCACATTGTTGTTGTTGTTATTGTTGCGAAAATTGTTCTCGTATAGAAGTTTTTTTTGTATCAAGAGAGTTTCCTCTCTGTCTATATGGCTTTTTGTGTCTGCTATTGCGCTGGCGAGCTGCACATACACTGCGGTTCACTAGATTAGAAGCACATCGTTTTTGTATATAAAATTGATATTTCTCCAGTTATATGCAAGGAGGGAAAGATGGTGATAGAGTAGTTTGTGGTTAATACAAAAATAAGTTTTTAAAAATATTTAGAACAAGATCGTTATCTTAATCCTAGAGAGCTTAATGCTAATTAAGTACGAATGGCATGTTCATAAAATTAGAAGCACCCTAAAAAGATTTTTTATTGAGACGTAATAAATCGTAAGCTTTTAATTTTATTCCAATTAATTCTTATCCACATAGATCCACATAGATTGCATACAAATACAGCGAATTACTTCTATACAAAAATGCAAAAGCATATAAATCTTTATACATAAAAATGATTGAGCGTATGTATGTAACGACGCCACGTCTAAACCACTGTACGTATCGAAGCCATATTCACACTATATGTTCGTTCGTTGTTCCGATAAGTACATGTTTTTTTTTTTTACCTGATAGGTGGCGTTGGGGTAGAGATATTTACGAAAAGTTGGTTGATCTTTTAGTGAATATCGTTGTAATCGCATCACACCTAAACCATTAGACATATTTATAACATATGTTCGATTGGTACTCTTGAAGGTTTATCTCTTGTTTGAGTCCGGTAGGTGGCGCTATTGTCAAGATATTCTTAATAATGTATAATTTTGCATATGTATCTAACCTCATCACGCCTAAACCACTGAACGTATCGAAGCCATATTTACGCCATAAGTTCGTTTGGTGCTTCGATAAGTTTTTATGCTTTTTTTTGGACCCGATAGGTGGTGCTGGAGTGGAGATATTGGTGCATATGTATGTAAGAGCATCATACCTAAACCACCGGACATATTGAGGCCAAATTGACACAATACGTTCGTTTGGTGATCCTAAATGTGTATCTCTTTTTTGAGGCAGATAGGTGGCGCTGAAGTCGAGATAATTTTGAAAATGTATATTTCCAGTGCATAAAAATGTCCGTAAAAAGCCATATTCATACCATAAGTTCTTTTGATGCTCCTGTAATTTATAATTTGTGGTTCCTGATTTATGTATAGCCTCAACCTTCGATTATGGCCTGTTATATGCTGTTTAATTGTATCTTCTACGGTCTTGACTTAAAGTTATCGATGTAGATCTGAGTTCATAATGTACCAAGGTGCGTTGATAAATTTAGATCTGAGTTCATAACGTACCAAGGTGCGTTGATAATGCCTCTAAAGACTTTGTTTTGGAATCGTTAGATTACTTCGATGTTATTTTTAGACGTTCATACCCACAGCTGAATTCCGTATGTTCATACGGGTCGTAGCATTGCTTTGTATAGTAGTAATTTATTATGAATAGAGAATAAGCCAATATATCTTGAAGTAACTGGAAGTAAATATAGTATTGGCCCCAATATACTTTCTTGTGGAACTCCAGCTTTGATTACTTTAAGGTAGGAATAAACATATTCTTGCTTAATATGAAAGTATCTTTATGACAAATAAGACACCAGTATGGCCGTATATCCATTGGGAAAGAGTAGCTTAAGTTTATATAACAATCCTTCATGCCGAACCTTATCCAACACTTAAGTCACATCTAAAAATATAGCATACCGGTTATTCTATGAACCTGCTCTATGGTTGAGTGTCGAACTGATGAGATGGAACTACGCCTTTACTTTCAATGAAGGGTTTTAGTCTCTTCAAAAAACTTTGACATGATGGGCAACAGTGAGATGGGTCAGTAAGATGACTGTTCATTAGAATCCTTCACCGCCTTCGAAATCATTATTACCTCGGCAACCAATAGCAAGAAATATGTTACAAATGAATAAAAAAAAAAGTTTGCGCTTCCTTGTCATCGTATTGTTTTCCACATTCGTACACTCTTCGCGTGAGCCAGCCCCAGACATTTTCTATAAATGTTAAGGTCTTGGAAATATGGTAGACATGGTAAAAGTTCAACATTTTTACTGGCAACAATTGTGGAATTCACCATTTCATCCAACATGAACTACGGTTTCTTTTACCATTTTCTTTTTTTTTCTCTTACTGCCATATAACGGAAGAAGGATCGTTTTTACTTCTCCAAATTGGCTGCTTCTAATCTAGTGAACCGCAGTGTACATGCGTCGGGTAAGCGAACGATTATTATTGTTGTACATAATTTGTGAAAAGGTTTATTTTAATACATATACGAATGAACTGATAATTTTCACTGCTTCAGAGTGAAGTGAATCGAGCGCGTTCCCTGATTTATTATTATTTCTAATTTTACAGCAGTTCTATGGTCCTCAATCGGAATAACAAATAATGCAAATTATTGTTGTGCTGTTGAACTTGCGATCATTGAATAGAGTTAACCAAACGTAAACGTAGCCATAATATAGTGGAGGAGGTAGCAGACGCTTATTTGGCATGCCATACGACTGAATTGAATTTCTAGCCGAACCGAATTCAAGTACACAACATATACGCAAATTCTCTTATACGCGATACACATTTTTAAGGACTTCCCACATACGCGGTTCTTAGTCATAAGGTTCATCAAAATTTTGCGTAAAATTAAAATGAATTCAGTAACAGGCAATTTTTATTCCTGTTTACTGTGTGTGTCTTTACACAAAAACCAAAAATCAACATAATACGTCTATCAGTTGCAGGACGTAGAAGAAAGATAAAATTTTGTTTTTCCGTTGGCCTTCCTGAGATTTCTAGTAGTTGATTTATTTTGGTTGGTATTCACTTTTGAATATAGAAGTCACAATAGCAACAAAAAGATGTCAAAGTGATCAGCACAGCCGTCTAAGAAACGCAAACGTTGTCTTGAAACTGGAAACTAAATAGAAATTATCAAAAAATTTGAAAAAGGAGAAGGGCCTTCTGCTATTGAGCGTTTTTTTAACATCAATGAGTAGTCCACAGTTCGCACAATAAGTGCTAATCATCTGTTAAAAGTAGGGGAAAAAAAAGCAAAGCAGGTATGCGATACTGAAAAGGATGGCCTCTTTACTAATCTCTTGGTTTGAGGATAACAGGGAAAAAAATGGAATCGACTCGTAACGGAGTAACCATTTGCATATAAGGCAAGGAGCATTTAAAATCAGCTGCATTCGGAAAATGATATAAAGCCTGGCTAGTGCAGAAGTAAATGCTTCCAACCAATTCAAAGAGGAGTTCAAGGCAATTGTCACACCCCAGCAAATTTTCAATATGCATGAAAGTTCTTTAGGTATTGCAAGCGCATGCCTAGCCGAAGTTATCTCCAAGGATGGAAAACATAACTGGAAACATTTCGGTGTGCAGCGTAAACTGCTCCTGATCGGGTTTTATCATTTTCTGGATTTTGAGTTCCGTGAGGTTATAAATCGTTTTTGCGAGCTGGTTTGATTAAGCAGTAATTTAATGTCTTTTCTAATTCCATTTAACGTGCAGATTTCCTGAGGTATCCATGCCTTTAGGCGATTTCTGCTGATGTTTTGCAGACGGAAGCTAACTGCGTGGGTTCCGCGAGGTGGCCACTTAGTTCTGTCCTATATTCGTCTTGTATGACTTTAGGCGATTTCTGCTGATGTTTTGCAGACGAAAGCTAACTGCGTGGGTTCCGCGAGGTGGCCACTTAGTTCTGTCCTATATTCGTTTTGTATGACTTGGTCTTGCTGTTTCATATCGTCATACTTTTGTATGCGTTCCTGTTGTGGTTTGGTCGCAGCTGGTAGTAACCGAATTTGTGCAATCAATAGATGATGATCACTATAGAAATCCGCTACGTGTCTAGTTATAACGTCCAGCAGCAAGCTGAGTTATTTCTTTCTGATTAGAATGTGGTCAATTTGGTTGCGTCAATCAGTGATTGTTATGGGTAGGTATTTAAGAACATCAGGGTATGGGAATCTTGTGCCCCCAAAAATACAGTTGATGACTGGGACAAAGATCAATAAGTATTTCTCCGTTGTTGTTTCTAATAATCCCCAGGCCATGGTGAGCCATGATCGACTGGAGATCTGTGTTATTCCTATTCACTTTGGTGTTGAAATCTTCAGTAATGAGGTTAATATCCACCTTGGGTGCACCGATCAGAGTGGATTTAAGCTGATTAAAAAATTGATCTGTGATTCCTTTATCATCTGGTTCTGTTGGGGCATAACATTAAATTATCGTGACATTCCTGAATTGAGTCTTGAACCGCGCCGATAGGAACCTGTTTCTTTTTGGAACTACAAAATTGATTTTCTTGTACTTGGGGTTACTAAGACTCCGACTCGATTTATATGGGTAATGTTGTTGCCACTGTACATGAGATAATGCCCAGTTTGTGTCTGGAAATCGTCTTGTCCTTTCCATCTTATATTCACTAAGGCCCAGTATTTGTAGGTTGTAGTTATAGCTAGTTTCGACGACTCAGTGAACGAGCGAACGTTCCACGCCCCGATCCTTGTCCTTGTATGCGAAACCCAAAAGTCAAAGTATATGTTGTGGGCAATCCATTTCTGATTTTTATTTAATATCTTCTAAATGGAATGAGATTGAATTAAAGAGAAGTCATTCTCATGATGCAACATTCGAGTATCCGATCGCTTTCTCCAATGCCACATTAAAGATGAAGCTGGGCTTTATGTAAACTGTCCCTACGTGGGGCATGCATGGGGCATGTCTCGTTTATCATTTGAGTTGTCCATTTCATAAAGAGTGTTTAACGATTTCTTAAGCATTCATTTTGCACATCACAGCACCAAGTGTCATTTGATACTTTTGTCTTATCAACGACGAACGACATGAAGTGTCATCCAAAGTACCGCAAACCTGTTGGCGCGCAAATTAAATGCTTCTGACACCACCTTTGATTTTATAGCAAAGTTAAAGGCGCATAAATTTCACCACAGATTACACACAACACAACTGCACTTAGACAAAACTCCTTAGCCATTGTGGTAATCAAGTGCAACTACTGTACTACCCAGCTGTGAGACTGTTGCTCCGCTATCTATTGTCGCACGCATCAAGTGACAAGAAGCGTTAAGTGGTTGCGATAACAAACCGCTTGTATGAGGCCGGCACACAGCGACACTTTACAGTCTATAGCGCCGTTAAGCAAGACAGACTTATAGAGTGCTCAACCTCTTGCCGTTTAAGTGGTACATTGCTCTACGGGTGGGCCACACACAACTAACCGCAACAACGGGTGTTCTGTGCTAAAATACATTCTGTTCATTTGATATGCAAACGTCTTTTAAAAGTGTAAACATAAACAAACGAAAGGATAATAGAAGAAAGGAACAAATGAAACAACAAAACCAACCCGAATGCCCGCAAGGATGTTTGCTGT